>CM044563.2:19202578-19675078 GCA_024416835.2 Perccottus glenii | reverse complement strand
TGTTTTAGGCTTTGTTGTGTAAACTGACTGTAAGTTTTACCAGGAGTGCTTTGCTTCCAACTCATTTCTTAACTTATAAATCAACTGCTAAACTTTAAAAGTCTGGGGTACAACTTTTGTCTAATGTTTTCTCTGATGACTCTTTCTCTGTCTTCATTAATGATCACACATTATGTGCAGACACCACTGTCTCACTGATGTACTTCAATGAATTAATAGCAATGTAATTAGGAGATTAAATACAATGCTCACTGCTCCTACGAGTGGTGCTTTAGTTAAAAAACACGTCACTGATGTAAGAGTTATCTCAGTGTGAGCTGGGACTAATTTACTCCAAATGTGTCCTCAGATCTGATCTCTCAGGATGCATTTAACACATTCACACCTTAAATTAAAGCTGGCCACATTCAATCTGATCAATCTCTCTAGATTTTAGTGTCTGGTCTGAATTTTAAAAAGTAAATTAGTATGTGCATATTTTTGACAATACACAAGATACACTGGAAAAGGTAGAACATGCAATATGATTAAATGGGGACAGCCGCATACATTAACCAACAAGCCTAAAATAAAAATGGTCCTTTATGAATTTGCCATTTTATTTGACTAAGCACACTATTTGCTCAAACCAATAATACTGCTCCTTTATTTGCAATTTAAATAGGAGCCCCGATGGCTGGTAAGTGTGTTTGCTTAAATATTGCAAGTGAGGTACAGTATGAGCACAGATGTCTTATTTTCTAATCCCTCAAAGTGGAAAGGAGTATGTGGGGTTGGGGGAGGAGGGAGGGGGGTCCACATAGAAGAAAAACAGCACCAGTGCCAGGGCTGACGGGACGAGGAACGGAGGCAGTAATAAAGGACAAAAGATGGATCAGCACAAATGTCCACAGACATTTACTTTGATCTCAGAGTGGGAGGGGCTAAAGAAAAGAATAGTCACTATTTAAGAGTGTTGGCTCTTTCAAAATAAATATATTATTGTATTATGGCTAAAAGACAGTTGGTGTTTTCTTGCATTAGATTAGACTTTCAAGACCAACCAAAACTATTTATCAAGTTTATCAAGCTTGTCATTGCACACTCTGGTGCAGTTGCTCTGTTAATAAGTGTGACTGCTGCCATGCAAACCACGGTGGGCACCAAACTTGCAGACCAAGACTCTTTAAAATGGTAGGTCTTGGGCCACCTTTAACTGAACTCTGTTACAGTTTGATTGAAATGTAAACCCCACATTAACCATAGACATCTAATCAGAGCAAAAGCATAAACGAGACCAGACAAAATGTGATGTCAGAATAAAATATAACAATGTATTTCTAGTGTAATTTTCTTTTACTAGTTGCATAGCAAACTATAAGAGTTGATCTTGATGACTTGTACACTGTTCTCTCTTGGTCTATTCATACACTCTGGTCACGGTCTTGACCTGGTCTCTTGACTACAGCACATAAGCACACTTTAAACTGCAGTATGCAGAACGTTTAAGGATAACCCGAGGAGATTCTTTTGAGAACATAAAGTATTCTGGTGATACGTACAGCCTGTGTTCCTGCTTATGCCCCAAACTGCTTTTGAAAAAGGAAAGTTCAATTGATCTTGAACACTGCTGGTTTAGCCTGAAGGTATCTTGGTTGTCTGCAGCGTTCAATATTTGCCTTCAGTGCCTTTTAAAGTGGCTCTGGGTCTTTTAGCCACCTTACATTATTTGCCATCTTCTCCTTGTTTTTTCTTCTAGTGCAAATTGAGTTGCAGCACCTCCAGCTCAGCCAGCCAGAAAGAGACTGTTTCCCCCAATGGGCAAAAGAGAGCTCTGGTGAGGGAAACTGTAAACATAGTGTCTTTGAGCACACATGTTTGAAAAATTGCTACTGGGCAAATAAACCAGCATATCCCCCATCTGCACATATATCCCTGACAGCACAGCAGAGCAGATGCACAGACGAGGCTTGACATGACTTGGAGATGGCATTCGTCCAGATATAGATACACACTCACTGAAGGAGTAAACCAGCTTTTTAGCCAGCATCAGAGGAAGCCGTAATTTTTAAGGCTCTCAAAGAGCTATACAAAGTCCATTCTTCATTCACTCCACACACTGGAGACCCGGCAGCCATAATGTGACTACAGATGTGATATTGTATAATATTGCTCTTCATAGACTGACTCATAATTAATCTTAAGTTGGAAAATTGGGCGTCAACTTTTAACAAGAATGTTTAGCTTTGGGTTTTGAACACAACATTATTTGTAATGTTGCTGTGGCTAAATAAATATATGCTATATACTGTACATGCTCTCATTTTTGTTCCCCAAGCACCTGTCTTGTAGATGCTAAATGTTTTCTGCACAGCGGCTACAGTTTTCCCACGGCTCACCTTCATAGGTTCCACTCTCTAGCAGGGCACCACTTTGCTCCAATTCCATAAAACGCTCGACGCTCACAAAATTGTAGTCCACCCCCGGCACTTCCCCTTCTTTCGGCTGTCTAGTTGTACCTGTAAAGAGAACGAAGAAAAGAAAGAGGGAGAGGTCATCAGAGAGCTAAATGGGGCACTTCAGAAGAAAAGAGAGGAAGTCAGATAAAGGGCAGCGGATTTGAAGCTACATAGTGTTTGGAGTGGAAGTGGGAGGGAAGACGGAAATGCTGGAGAAGAGGCTGAGAGACGAGTCATCACATGTGATAGCCAAATCTATTCACAAAGCTGGAACTGAGTGACAGTGAGAGACACAGAATAAGACGCTCAAACCTCTGTGATTGAGTTTGTTGTACAAACCATTCCAGAGCTCTTTTAGTAATGGGAGAATCAATACGCCACTTTTCCCAACCATAAGTCAAAGCTCCTTGCACAGCAAACAATACTGTGCCGATTGGATTATTGTGAAGCAGCAGGAATGCCATGCGGCAACTACAGTTGTCTTCTGTCAATGCTTTAAAGATCTCCATCAGTGCAGCAGCATCGTAAGGCCTGGGGTGCACAACAGCCGCGGTGGGAGCTGGGAGTTTAATGAGGTGCTGTGTTTGTGCCTTTGCCAAGTGGACACTGGGCTCAGGCTCAGTGAAGTTCACCACTGCTCATTGACTAAGTGTGCAAAGGATATTCAAAATAAAATGCCTTTTCAATTTTTCAGAAGCCTTCATTATATGACCTAAATGTCAGAGTCAAGTCAAATATTAATGCAGTAAAAAGCTTATTTAAGATTTGAGAGTTGTCCACTTTTTGGCATACTTCCCATACAATGTTGCACATTACACATTTACACTGAAAAGAGTGAGATTAATACAGCAATGTATGGTACAGTTAACCCCTGACAAACTGTTTCTTAATTGAATGTACAGTCGAGTCAGAGGAAATATTCTGCAAGACTAACCAACAGCAAAACATCTCTGACACCAATGAAATCAAGTCATATGTTCTGGTCTGTTCCTGGTCTGGCCAAATAATCCACAAAATCCACATCTTTTTATATCAAGCAATAGTGACACACAAAAAGATAAATGTTTGGGTAGAATAATGCAAATCAGCTATATTGTTTTCTTTCAAAAGTAATCAAAGCTGTGTTCTCAACTCAATTTTCCGAAAGAAGATGCTGTCACTCCAGAGCAGTGTCTTTTATAAACTGTGGTCTATGCAGGTAATAATGGTTGATGCAAATTAATCAAGCTCCTTCCAAACTTCTCACAAGTAGATTGGCCACTGTCGGATATATTCAGCAGCAGTGGCGCAATGGATTGTGGGATGCCAGTAAGCTCCTTTCCTTTTGTTAAGAAATACCTGAGATTCCCATTCAAAAGAAAATTGTTTTCGCTTAACATGGCAACTATGAAGTACGTCATAAACATTGTTAAGGAGTTCCTGAGTACCTGAGCATGAACCAGATTCAGCCAATATACTGCAGTGCAAGGGTGGCCATAGTAAAAAAAAAATATTGTAATTGAAAGGTTCTCTTTACATTGTACTTAATTTGCTTTAAAACATTAACTTTTTATTAACTTGCTTCTTCTGAATTAAAATTAAGTAAATTTAGTGTTTCTAAAAAAAAAGTCAGACTGATTAAACAAGATTTTTTATATTGATCACAAATTTACAAAATGCTGCAATAACTTGGTAACAAAAGAAAGGAAAAAATGTTCTGATTTATGTATTCTATTTGATAATTCTTCCTTTAGGTTAGCTTGTCCACTACTCAGGACTCAGTTACAGTGTATTTTACCAGCCCAACATCCGAATTTCAAGAGGCTGGAGGAAGCTGAAAACAGGCTTTGTGCCATCAATGAAAGACTGTAGAGCACTAGCCATAATTGTCGAGTGAGCGGTGGGAAATTAAAGCAGCGGGAGGTAGATGTGCGTTTGACACACCTCATGAACACATGCTCATACACACTCTATATGACCACTGTTTTGTCATCATGTGGAGTGTGCGGCCTCTAATTCGACCCCAACTGTGATATCCTAATCACTGCATCTCCATCGATCACATGTCAACACTTTGCTCCTGTAGTGCATCTGGTGAGTATTTTCCACTGCAGGCACAGAGGTGGGATTCAGTACCAGCTAATAAGCAGGGGACATCAGCTGGTGGTCTTAAGGTCTGCACTGTACATTTATGGTAAAATACTGTCAAATAACAACAAGTACACACGTGGACAAAATTGTTGGTACCCTTCGGTCAATGAAAGAAAAACTCACAATGGTCACAGAAAAACTTTATTCTGACAAAAGTAATAATAAATAAAAATTCTATGATTGTTAACCAATAAAAGTCAGACATTGCTTTTCAACCATGCTTCAACGGAATTATTTAAAAAAATAAACTCATGGAACAGGCCTAGACAAAATTGTTGGTACCCCTAACTTAATATTTTGTTGCACAACCTTTTGAGGCTATCACTGCAATCAGACGACTCCTGTAACTGTCAATGAGACTTCTGCACCTCTCAGCAGGTATTTTGTCCCACTCCTCATGAGCAAACTGCTCCAGTTGTTTCCGATTTGAAGGGTGTCTTTTCCAGACGGCATGTTTCAGCTCCTTCCAAAGATGCTCAATAGGATTGAGGTCAGGGCTCATAGAAGGCCACTTTAGAATAGTCCAATGTTTTCCTCTTAACCATTCTTGGGTGTTTATAGCTGTGTGTTTTGGGTCATTGTCCTGTTGCAAGACCCATGACCTGCGACTGAGACCAAGCTGTCTGACACTGGCCAGCACATTTCTCTCTAGAATCCCTTGATAGTCTTCAGATTTCATTGTACCCTGCACAGATTCAAGACACCCTGTGCCAGATGCAGCAAAGCAGCCCCAGAACATAACAGAGCCTCCTCCATGTTTGACAGTAGGGACAGTGTTCTTTTCTTGATATGCTTCATTTCCATTTTCTGTTGGAGGGCCGGCAGTTCACAGCTTACGTCGACCACAAGCCACTGACGTTCGCCATGGCCAAGTCTTCGGAGCCATGGTCTTGTCGACAGCAGCGTCAGCTCTCTGCCATCTCCGAATACACCACTGATATTCAGCATGTGGCCGGCAAAGACAATTTCGTCGCTGACTGCCTCTCCCGGGCGGTCACTGGGTCTGTCCACTTGGGCCTCAACTACGCAGCCATGGCTGAGGAGCAGGCTGCAGACCCTGAGGTACAAGACTACAGAACGGCCCCTACAGCGCTACTCATGGAGGATGTGGCGTTTGACACGGCCAACCCTACACTCCTCTGTGACGTCTCCACTGGCCAGCCGCGCCACATGTTACCTGCTGGCTGGAGGCGAAAGGTTTTTGACGCCATCCACGGCCTTTCCCACCCCGGGGTGAAGGCCTCCACCAAGCTGGTGGGGGCCAAGTTCGTCTGGCCAGGCCTGCGGAGGGACGTTAGGGCCTGGGCTGCTGCCTGTGTTGCGTGCCAGCGCGCAAAGGTGACTCGTCATACCAAGGCCCCTTTGGCGCCCTTCAAAGTGCCGGAGAGACGTTTTGATCATGTGAATGTGGACCTGGTGGGCCCACTTCCCCCCTCCCGTGGTTATACTTACCTCCTCACCATGGTCGACAGGACCACTAGGTGGCCAGAAGTGTGTCCCCTGTCCTCCATTACATCAGCTGAAGTAGCCCGGGCGTTCATTATGGCTTGGGTGGCCCGTTTCGGCACACCGTCCGACCTCTCCTCAGACAGAGGTCCGCAGTTTACATCAGAGCTTTGGACTGAGCTCGGCGAGGTCCTGGGAGTGAAGGTCCACCGTACCACAGCCTACAACCCACAGAGCAACAGACTTTGCGAGCGCTTTCATCGGGACATGAAGGCTGCGCTCAGGGCCAGCCTTACGAACAACAACTGGGCTGACCGCCTGCCATGGGTGATGCTGGGCCTTCGCTCTGCCACCAAGGAAGATCTTCAGGCCTCATCGGCCGAGCTGGTGTATGGCCAGCCTCTGCGCGTTCCGGTGGGGTTCCTTCCAGATGCCACGGCCCCGTGGTCGGTCGCCTCACATCGTGCCGTGTCCCAGAAAATTGCAGAGGCCTTTGTTCCTACTTCAACGTCTCGCCATGGCTTTCCCCAGACCTACGTGCCTAAGGATTTACCGTCAGCTAAGTATGTTCTTATCCGCCATGACGGTCATTGTACCCCATTGCAGCCCCCCTACGATGGGCCCTTTCGTGTCCTTGCCGGAGGGTCTAAGAACTTTGTTGTGGATATGGGGGGTAGGCCTGAGCGGGTGGCTATAGACTGTCTCAAGCCTGCTCATGTGGATGTTGGTGAACGGCTTCAGCTGGCCCAGCCCCCAAGGAGAGGGCGCCCTCCTGCGGCAGCCTCGGCCCCTGCCCATGCCCCTAGCACTGTCCCTGCCCCGACCCTTGGCCTTTGCCCCCCTCCTGTTAAGCGCAGCCGATATGGCCGCCTGGTCTGCCCCCCATACGTTGACTCTTAGGAACTGTTATGAGAGGGACTGTTCGGGTTGGGGCATCTGTTCGGACTGGGCCTGTTATTTTTGGGTGAATTCTGGGGGGGCCTGTGTGGTGACCTACAAGTTAAGCGATATTAGACATTTACCCAGAAGCGGTCCCTTAAGGGAGCGGGTATTCAGAGTTAGTGGTTCCGGTTAAAACTTTAGAGAGTGTGTGATACAGTTTGCTCGCTGTACAGTTGTGTGGATATTGAAGTGTTTAGTAAAGCTGACTCGACGCATCTCTGTCTCCTGTCTCATCACTTAACACACTCCACAGTACTGTAAAAGTAATGACATTTACATTTGCTATAGCTATAGACCAAAGTAAGTAATTTAAGCTGATCGCAATATATTTTTGATGGCTGAATTAGCATTAGCACAAAAAATTATAAATTGTGCCTTTAGAAGAAGGTTTTGGAAAATGGCAACAGACTACATGTGTTTTAATGTCAGTGCCTCGGGAGAACATCAGCAACTGGTTATTTAGCTTTAGCTAAAAGCTACATACTAAAAGTCTCTGAAATCATATGTTATGTTGGTTGAGCATAGATGTAGGCCTAACACAGTAGTTTGTCAATATTCGCTAGGGTTTATTCATCAATGATCATGAATCCTACTTGAATAAGTTAACTGTGGATCAGATCAGTGTGCTGTAAGTGAGTGGGTAGAAAATCTGGGTAAGTGGCTCAGTATTTAGTGCATTTATTTGAGAAAAGCACAAAAATTGATGTCTAAGTGGCTAATTTTACCTGCGTGACTGGGCATCTATGAAAGTTAATATTTTTAGCTTGTGTGCTAAATCATACATTTCTATTCTGAACAAAAATTTAAATGCAACACTTGTTTTTGCCCCCATTTTTGTTTGGGATATTGACTAGTTTTTGGTCTTCAACAAAACAAGTTTGTTGTCCAGAAATGTTTTAGTTTGAAAAGTCTGGCAACCACAGCTGGGAGTTTTTTTGTACTGTGTGTGTACTGTGTGAGTTTGCGTTGGCAATGTGCCCACTGTGACAACAGTAATCCCATCTCTGAGCTGATCAGAGCTCAGTAGGACAAATCCACCACTCCACAGGTATCTGAGAGAGCCACAGTGTACACTCAGTCAATCAGTATTTTGTGATGTGCTACAATACTTATGGCTAATACTGATACCAACAGTCATTGTTGATCAATGGAGAAATGTAAAAACACAAGCAGAAGTGAACAATAGTGGCTTTTAATGCTCTTCTCATGTATTTTTTTGTTCAAGATCCCAGTGCTGCTCTTGATAAGGAAACCTTTACATAACAGGTAAATTGTATGTGTCATTTTATTATAGATGTAAGCCTGCACCAAAGCAAGTTGCTACCTTTTAATTTCAAAATTGTAGCACAACATTAATCTCCATCCACATTATTGTTGTGGACAAATGACAAAGTGTAGGTCAAATGCAGTAGAGCATAATCACATAAAAATAACAGTCTAGGCATTTTTCCTATAAAGCCCAGTAAAATTGTCATTTCTTAATTCTCCTGCTTTTACAACTGCCCAGAGCAGACAAACTGAGACCTGCTAGAAGAGAAGCGGTTTCATGATTCTTAAGGAAATCAATCATTTTATTTCTCTTGGCCCAATGGTTGGTGTCACAAATCCACTACTACTGTTACTTCTCCTTGAGCTGTTTAATTTAAATTTAAATTTTAACTTTAAAGTAACAATATTTTTCCACTACAGAATCTGGTAACTCCTCTTTGCACATGTTTAGTATGTTCTCAGGGACAGATTTACTGAGAATGCATATGAGCATACATATGACAGACCTTTAGGGAGCATTTAAATGGATTACATTACATGATTGTGTTGTGCTGCTTTCCCTACAAGCTTGTGTTTATGACAAAGTGCATTATTTCACAGGATGTAATATACCCCACCTCCACGGGCTGAATCACCATTTCTCTGACTCAGTCTCAAGAAAACTTAGATTATGTTCCTGATTTACGTCCTGATATTTTTCCACCCCCTCTACAAACCCGACAAAACAAAATGCCACCCAAGGACACTTCTTACTTACATCTGTTAAACAAACCATTCGTGAATATGCTTTTCACACCTGCACAATGAAGCCCACTAAATGGACTACGCTACATGTCGAAGTAAATGAATGTTCAAGGCCCATCCATCGAGTATGAGGAGCTCTGGTGACAAATGCAGCAGTTACAACAGCCGCTCCCCGCTTTGTGCAGGATATGGTTATTGATTGCTAAGACCGGAATGAAATTATTCTGCTGCCCACACCAGAGTAGGCAGAGGTAGCCCTGGAATACTGATGGCCTGCCCGTGGCCTGCATCCACAGCTTCCTCCTCTGGAAACAAGACGGCGGGAGAGAACAGAGGCAAACAGTTGGGGATAACATCCATCAACTAACTGGCTTTGAGATGCGCAAAGCTTTCTTCATTTTCACACGTTTTCACTCAGAGTGGTTTAGTGCATTACCAAACCCATTACCCATTTATCGTCCCTCCTGTGCAGTTTTCTGTTCCCATTAGCATGCTTTCAACACAAGTGCAGCTTTTATTATTTTTGGTCTGACATCATCTAGCACCATTCCCAGGTAAAGACAAGAATACCGCCCTCTCTAATTCTCAGTTCAGCCATTTAATATTATCTCCTGAATGCCAATAATTATGCGCACTTCACTTTGCTTCTTTTCTTCCCTTTTCTCCATTTCAGTTTTTCTTTTCCAGGCTGTTTTGCTCAGTAAGCAGTTGTAGTCAGCTCTGAAATAGCCACTTTCCTGTAAGGTTTTGACCGCCATTGATTAAATGTTGACAAGCCGTGCAGAATCAACAGCCAGGTCCTGTCCCATTTTAAAGTAGTGTCCAAATGTCAAGTGACACAAATGTAGTGCAACTAAATTAAGCTAAAAATAGCTTAAGAAAATAAAAGCAGGCATAACTCTGTGTTGTTGTTGGGTGTAAAGGTTGGGGTTGGCAGCGTGAGGGAAGGAATTTCAGAGTAATTCATCCTTAAGTCTTGTCAGAGTTTATTACAAAGTCAGCCAGTCCAAAGGATTTGCCCACATATACCAGTCATGTAATTGATGGCAGCAGAAATAAATGTTTAAATAGTCCAGTGAACAAATCAATGAAGGGGAACTTTTTGTATTCATTATGTAGCATTAAAAAAAAACAGAAAGAAAGAAATCATCTAATTTCCATAATATATTCTCCTTATCTCAAATGTGTTTCTTTAAAGTTTGCCTTAAGTGTCCTTTCCCATGGCAACGTAATACTTAAAATCCAACGCAAAATGAAATCCAAAAGAAAGGTAAACGTGATCAAAAGGTAATAATAAATTCGGAAGAAAATACTGTGATGCGAGATGAACACACATAAAAAAGGATCAATCTCACCGGGATTGACACTGGGTAGCCAGGGCTGCCAAGAGTCGGTCTCTATGAGTCCCAAAACTCCATTCACCAAAAGCCCATTCAGTGTCGCCTCTTCTTAGTCCATCGAGCGCACCTGAGAGACCATGTGCACACCTGCAGCTGCTGCTAGTCATGGTAATCAGCAGGCCCGGTGTCAGCTGACTAAGAGGTCAGCTGACTATGATAACAGAACGCACCAACATTAAAAATCCTTCTCACATTGGAACAATACTGTATGTTGCTGTGCTATAACCATTCACTAATTGAGTCCATGATGAAGTTCACTATACAGTATATAGTGTGGCTCTATTTTTACATGAACTGCACGAATCGGAGGCAGAGAAATATCTCTCAGTTCCAAATGAGCTTTTTCTTCATGTTGACAGCATACCCAGTTTAATAAATAAGCATAACAAAGACATTGAAATTAAAACAATTCACCAGTGAGACAGCACTTCCCTTGAGCCAGAGCCATGGCTTTTGACTATTGATTATATGTCAAGCTCAGACTAATAAAGGATGAAGTGGGCATTGCGCCAAATATGGTCCTTGCATTGCAATCAGCCAGCGTAGCCAACCCCGTTTAAGGTAACTAAATGTGCGCCATAGAGATTTATAGCTTAAATGAGTCAAATCTATCATAGCGTAGAAAAGCTTTGGAGCTGCCACTTTAGAGAGGTGAAGACATTTCCCCGCCTCAGACCACAAAGACGGAGCTCTTTCTCACTGGTTGGAGACAGAGGGAGAAAGATTAGCTGGAAACATAACAAGGAAAGTCCATTTGGAGCTCAAGCTAGGAAAAAGCTGATTTACTGAAACAACTGCTGAGTGTACGACAATAAGAAGACAAAGGTTAAATAATAATAGAACAGAAAAATACAGTGGAAAAAGAAGACGTTGGAAATGATGAGATAAGTTTGTGGGACTGAGTTGGTGAATGTACACCGCCTAGATGTTTGTATAATTAGACAGGAAGTAACTGGGAGGAGGAGGAGAGGGGTGAGGCTAAAAATAGATATCGATGGAATGATTATCATAATAAAGAGAGGGGGAAGGTGGTCAAATAATAAATTCTCAGCGCGTGTGGGAACAAGGAGGTGAAACAGAGAGCAAGTACTGTGCATTTCATATCATTGTACACAAAAACATCCAGTTGCTCTTTTACAAATGCCCCCGCTTTGTATTTGCAGAGCATATTTATGATAATTTCCCAATCCCACATGATGAAGACTGGAGGGATAAATGTTCACATGACACAAAAGCAGGAGGTCCCAGCCGAGAAGCTCATGGATTGTTTTTGTCTCCAAGTCCCTCTTGGTTTTTGGAGTATCATCCATCAGAGCTCTCAGGTTGCTTAGGGAGAGTGAGAGGAATTTGTTACAAAGACAAGTAACAAATCTTACACTGACTTGTGTGGTTTACAAAAGCTTCAGAGTGTGGTTCAGCTCAGGAGCATTTTTCCTTTGAGACTGTGGAAAATCTTACATTAAACATATTTTTGTGATTGTTTAGTTCAAATTTTGCACTGAATGCAGAATATATTCATTATACTAGGGCTATGTGAAAGATCATAGTTGTATCAAGTGACATAGAAGGGGGAAAAGTAACCTCCAACAGGGCACATGATGATGGAGGTTTGGGAAAATATACACAAAGAGACTTCAAAACAAAGGTAGTGTGTTGCTGCTGAGGTGTCTCAATCAACATAGTGAGAGAGGGAAATGACATTGGGCAAATGACCGAAGTGAGATTCTTTATTGTCTCCCTGTTGGTGCTCTCTGTCCTTACTACTGCCTGTCTGTGAATAAGCTCCCTCTCCCCCTTGTTAACCCACTCTCGTCTTTTGTCTCACATCTCGTTCGCTCTCACCGGTCGCTCTGTCTGACGTTTGAGTCTTCGAGTTTGGCAGATGTGAAGCGTGACAGCAGGTCGATAGAAGAAGTATGATTGAGCATCCTTGTTTACAGTACAAAGCACCGGCGACGTAACATGGCAACACTCTGACAGGATCATCTGCTGCCACGACAACACCTGGCAACACTCTCCATGGTAACAGGCGTTCACGTCGAGATTAGCAGCACAAAATATATGTCAGATATGACACTATGACATTTTCCTGCAGCATTTTTACCCCTGTAGTTACAGCCTTTACGGTCTTTAGATCTGCAGAACGGACGAGCTTACACCTTAATGATCAATTACTGTCATAGCTCGACCACTGAGAGCTCACACATGGCAACCTGTGAGCAATTCTATCGGCTAGTAAGCAGACTGGGTGAGTCCGCTGCAAGCTGCGGACTAGGAGGACATTGTAGATGTCACCTCTCAGGAGTAAAAAAACACTGCTGGGATATTGTGTCTGGCCACAGTCTGCAGAGACAGTGAGTAGGCTGCAGACTTTGATGCGCCGAGCTGATGGATTGAGTGGAAAAATACACACTGTCCCTCAGAACACTCCACAAAAATGTGGTGTTTAGTGAATTTAAGTTTTTTAGTTTTGAACTGTATGTAAACATCCAAAGGCAACTGCTCTAATATGGGAAACTATCCAATACAGTATTTACAGTTCAACATTACAAAAGGCAACAGCTGTGGTTGGAACTGGACAGTGCCATCCTCCACAATGCAAACCACTTTTTTTCGAGGAACTTTGAGCTTAAGGTTGTACCCCGCCTCAGGTCCAAAGGAACGTGGATAGGCTCCTGCTCCCAGCAACCTGTAACACAATAATACCCACCGAGCATGTTGACACTGAAATGATCTGCAGCTGTAATAATCATTTATATGAGCAAGCAAATTAAAAACAGGCAATGTCGAGTTGAGAGCAAAAATATTTGTCTCGTGTGTGTTTAACAGCTTCATTATTCTACTGATAAATGCAATACAGAATATTGTATATAGGCGTTGTTAGTTATCATAAGGACATGCTGCAAAGTTAGAGCCTTCACATATTTTGGCATAACGGTTAAGTATGTCTCTGCTATTTTCTCTAATTTGTATTTTGAGAAATGTCTACAGTGTCAATGTTAGTTTCATCAAAGTTACAAATAAGAAAAAAGGCCATCTACAACTAGGCCAATACAGTTCTTCACTTTTGGTGAAGGCTGAGTGGAATTAGACTTTGTACGTTCAAAACAAAGGAGGCAAAGTGGTGCTATAAGTGCCTCATACAATATCCTTTCTCTCTAAAACAACTTGATGTGACCAAATTAATAGACTAAACTGTATGGGACTTAAATGTTTATTCATAAGAATTCCAGTTGTTCAGTAACTATCATTACTGTAAACATTTGCCTGTGTTCCATTTATCTAGAAATTTTGAGTTGTAACCCACTACCATATTGTCTTGTCTTACCACCATATTTTTCTCCAAGGTTATCATCTTGTCAGAATCTCAAACTGTCCTACGCCAAGAAATATATAGAAACTTCCAGTGAGGTGAAGGCAGCTGCGAGTTATTGTAGTTTTATCTGCAAAGTGTCCATCTGTCAGGTCCAGCAGCAGCAGAGAAGACAACTGTGCTGCTGCTCAGAGCATCAGTGTCTGTTGTAGCTGGAGCCTGGCTGACATTGAGAAATTACCCCTGTACTGAGGCGTTTCCTGTGGTGATGGAAATCTCCTTTGATAGGCTGAAAAGCACCTTTATTAATCTGTGGCGCCTACTGACGCAGAACGACAGCAGGGGTCATGGTGATGTAGTGTTTGTATGCAGTACGTACAGCTGTGTGTCTGTGGAGTTTTGACCAGAGCAAAGCAAGCAAACAGTGCAGCTTAATGACGTGTCAATGCTGATCAGACGCCGGACAGTGTAAGACTTTTAAGTCCCTTTCAAGCCTGCAGAATTCCAGAATGCATAAAATTTGTAATATTTTACTGAATATATCCTGCTGTTGACTTAGTACAACCTCCAGTTGGGGGTCATGTATGAACAATGTCACAGATCATACAGAGGTGCACCAAGAGTGTGTGTCTTGCTAATGACATAATATTGTGTGACTGGTGCTGTAAGTGGAGTGCATAGAGCAGTGAAGCCTCATATTTTCAGCAGTTTGTTTGTATAATACTTTTCAACTTTTTGGCATGTCTTTGAGGAAATTTTCCTGACTTATTCTGCATTTATGAACACAAAAGGTCATTAAACACAGTGGCACAATGACATCCTATAGAAGACAAAATCTATTGCCAATATCATGGTATTGCAGTTACAGCAATAAATGCCATGTGAATAGAACATAAGCAAATGTTTAAGAAGAGTTGAAGAGTTGAAGAAAAAAGTAAATAGTATAAAGTAAAAATACAATTATGGTAGTTACAGTGTGCTCATAAGTCTGGCCGTTTTTCACAGAGTATAAATGATAACACAAAAATCTTTCTTTCACTCATAGTTAGTGGTTGGATGAAGCCATTTATGGTCAAACAATTTTGTCTACTCTTTTTAAATCATAATGACAACAGAAACTACCAAAATGACCCTGATCAAAAGGTGATTTTGGTCTGATAACATGCACACAAGTTGACACAAACAGGTTTGAATGGCTACTAAAGGGAACCATCCTCCCTGTGATCTGTTTGCTTGTAATCAGTGTGTGTGTAATAAAGGTCAGTGAGTTTCTGGTCTCCTGACAGACCCTTGCATCTCTCATCCAGTGCTGCACTGACATTTCTGTATTTTGAGTCATGGGAAAAGCTAAATAATTATAATAATCCGCGGGAAAAAGTAATTGAACTTTATAAAACAGGAAAGAGATATACAAAGATATCAAAGGAATTGTGAATCTTTCAGCAGTTTTCAAACTAGGGATTCTGGTGAAACCAAACCAAGGTCAGGTAGACAACAAAGATTTCAGCCACAACTGCCAAGAAATTTGTTTGGAATGCAAAAAAATAAAAATAAGAATGGGCAGCTTTACCACAAAACCACAAAAGACTTCAAGCTGTCATTGATGTTAAAGGTGGCACTACACAGTATAAGAACTGGGGTATGTCAACTTTTGATCAGGGTCATTTGGGTAGTTTCTGTTGTCATTATGATTTAAAAAAGTAAACTCAATTGTTTGAAAATTAATGGCTTTACCCATTCACTAACTATGAGTAAAAACTAAAATTGTGTTATTATTGATATTCTCTGAAAAATGGCAAAAAAATCACAAATTCTGCCCTTGTAAACTTATGAGCACAATTATATAATAAATATAGCCTTTTAGTAATCAGAAACCACAGCAGAGATGTTTACCAAAGTAGTGTGGTACAATATGCTTTTTACACTGGAAACATCCTTACAGTTTACCACACTGACCAAATCCAACCATACAGCTTCAATGTGCCTTAGATGTAGATGAAGTGTTTATCTCCTGCTGCACTGCTGTGCTTTGCACCATGTTTTTTTCTGTCTTTGACCTGTTGCAATTGTTAGATCTCAATGTGTAACTAATATTTGAAATATTTGAAATTGCAATGCTACTTACTTGTTTACAGTAACACACTTTTTGTTGCACTTTTTGTTTGTTCTTATCCTAGTT
This sequence comes from Perccottus glenii, assembly GCA_024416835.2. Taxonomy (NCBI): domain Eukaryota; kingdom Metazoa; phylum Chordata; class Actinopteri; order Gobiiformes; family Odontobutidae; genus Perccottus; species Perccottus glenii. The sequence continues at coordinate 19,659,217 of CM044563.2, read as the reverse complement.
TTCCCAAAAGTCGCAATAAATGGCTGATACAGATCCCATAATTAAGTAACAAGTGACAATATTAGTGGTTTTAATGCTTTGACATTTATAAATTGTGGTATACTTTGAAGCCCATAATTGGTCCATCACTGCACATTTATCTTGATCTTTAAACTAGAACAGCTCTTGATGGGACAAGCAGGAAGTGAGCACACAGGCAGGAACACAAATTTTAAACTCCTGAAAAGAGGCTGGTTTTCTGATAAACCGAGGAGCTCACGAGGAGACTTAAAGCCATCAGACGACACCTGTCGAGGACTTAACACCAAAAGCACTTTGCAAACATAACCAGTTCATTAATCATGTTCAATATTTGCTATTTTTATTGAAAAAAATTCATATCATTCCCGCACAGTTTCTTTCATCTGTAGGAGCTACATTAATCCAGCGTGTCAATCAAACTACGGGGAGTGCAGAACACATCAAAGCACGTCAGCCGGGCCTTTAACAAGAGCGAGGCAGCAGGCAAATCACCCCTTTAAGGAGCGAGTCCCCGCGGGATGATGGGTTTATCCATCACACACATTTCAGCCTCCCATTATTCATTTATTAAGTCAGCCCATTAAATCTACACACACAAACAGAATTATCAATTGGACACAGTAGAAGTGAACACATTAAAGTGTAAAGCATGTACCATACACATAAAAATTGATTCTTTCTTTAGCGCTGACAGTACATGAGTAAAACAACCTTCACTGTCCCTCAGTGCTATCAACATGACCATTAAAGATGCAGCATTTAAAATGTTACAGTTTTAACGCTTTAGGCAAAACTATATTCTCATTAGGGCTGTGTAAAAATAACAATACTTAGATATAGATCAATAATGTTTAAAACGATAAATATCTATATTCTAGCCCAACTCAAAAGACAGCACCTTCACGAAAATTTCTTGATGAAAAATGCTGCGCAAAATCAATATACCACCAGTAAACACAAAAAAAAAATGTGAAATGATTGCATTGCATAACATTTTTATAATTATATGGGCGGCAGTAGCTCAGTGGGTAGAGCGGTCGTCTTTCAACCGGAAGGTAGGCGGTTCAATTCCCGCTCTCCCCACAGTTCAAACTGTCGTTGTGTCCTTGGGCAAGACACCTTGCCTCCAGTGACTGTAACACTGGTAATGTAATGTAAGTCGCTTTGGATAAAAGCGTCTGCTAAATGAATAAATGTAAATTAACATGTAACAAACATGTGCTTTCCTAAAAGCAAACAGTTGTATTGTTCCTTAAGCTCGTTAGTAAATGGCGACTTTCTTTTTGGCTGATGACAGACTGAAAGAGTGTAAGCTGGAGAAGGGACGTCTAACAAAAGTCTCACGCTTAAGCATGTAAATGGACCAATCAGAATTGATTCAAAGACACGTGGAACACTGATCTTTTACAATAGATTAATATTGCCGTAACCATGGCAACTCTGTGAGTGGCACACAGACAGTCTGACAATCAACTTACAAGCAAAGTGCGCTGCTTTGGTTTTAGGATTGGCCTTGATGGGAAAAAACGGTATAAACGGGACAGGAAGAGGGAAAAACTGTGCCATGTTAGTGTTTTTGCAGATATCCCCATGGACATGGGACAGGGGGCTTTAAAACGGGACTGTCCCGGCTAAAACGGGATTTATGGTCACACTATTGATACGCCCTCCGGCCATTTGGCGACAATGGCTGCACACTGTATTTTGGGTAATACTCATACTGCTGCTAACAGTATAGGTGCAGCTCAAATTACTTCCTTAAAGACTCTAAAGCAGACACTAAAGAGAGTTATAATCCACAGAGAAAGGAGTCACGTTACCTCTGGGATGCACTGGTTTAGAAAAGTGGCAAGAAATTGTGGAACTAGGAACAGCATAGTGTGAAATTAGCCATTTGTTCAGAGCTTTTAGCGTCTTTTAAAAAGACTTTGTGTTGTGCACATTAGCCCTGACAGAGAGGGGTCAAACTAAATATGAGATATGTAATCTCAGTGGGACTTTCCTGAATAAATAAAGGTTAAATTAAAATTTAACTCCTTTAATATAACTCTATGGGTAATGCTCCCTGCTGCTACTGTGCTATTATTGTTTTGTGTTGGCATTGAGCAGATAAAATCTATAAAGACGCTTGTTGCCTTGTGGCTGTGTAGAGCAGCGCTGTCTGAAAGACACTGTTATTTCAGATCAGAGCGTCCTGCAGAGTCGGAACAAGGAATGAACAAGGAACAACAAATTAGGAATATGAATTGTAAATGTGTTACTATTGAATTTTAGTATTATGTAAACTTGGTTAGTCCAAGCCTTGTCAGGTGTGAGTCTATACTAGACCCTTTTTGTTGTTTTCTCTTTTCATTTTTGTTCAGTAACAAATGAATGAATTTGTGCATGAGGCTGAGGCTGGTGAACTGAAATGGAATGACACTGACATGCAATTGTTTTTATATTAATATGAGAAATATGCACAAAATCTTCAGTAAATTTTATACAATATGTGCTGTCTTTTTTCATGATGAGTAATGCCTTTTAGGGCATTATTCTGTATATTGTATTGAATCATCATATCATACTACTCTGTATCGAGGTATGTATCATATTATGATGTCCTGGACAATACCCAGCCACAATTCTCACTGGTGCACATGCCCAGACCGTTTGTGCATGCACCTATATTGATACGGCAACATCACATGGACAAACAATATTTGACCACCTGCTCTGTTTTACTGTTGAAATACTTTATAATATATACAGGCGAATAATAAAGCCTTAATATCTACTGTATCTAATATCAAGCTTATGCTGAAGAAATAAAATATCAAATTTATTTAACTAAATTGTTGCAATATTTGTTTTGTTTGATGATTGTAGTAAGTATGGTGTTTTGTGTTGATCTTTTCAACCACAGTTTAGAATTTAATTAAACCACCATCCACATAGCCTGGCCAGCCGCGACAAACTCTTTTCCCATTCTATAGAAAGAAGTTAGTCTGGTACCCTGTTGCCTGCATTCAGTTTTATGAGCAGGGTTTAACCACTCATAGAGAAACACCAGACGTGACGTAAAAAAACATGGCGGGCAGTAGAGCGGATGCCAGAATGGTTTCATCGTTTTTATACTTTGCTGGTTGCTGGTTCAAAACCGAGGCGAGAGCAGAAACAAACTGCTTTTTGGTAGCAGCATCCGCCATGTTGAATGTTTTAGACTAGCCACACAAGTCAAGTTACTTGTGTCTGACGTGGCCAACAACCACACCTGCTGCAGACAAACGGCTTGTGATTGGTCCGTCTGCAAAATTGCAGAGAGAAGAGATTTGCTGTGAGAAAGGGACTAGACTGTCCTGTAGGTGGGGGCTGGTATGCCAGGCTACCATCCACTGGGTTTGTTCATATACAATCGCATGTCCCTACAGGGCTACCATAACTGTTTACATGCTCCAAAAAGAAGTAGTGTGAGGTATGGGACTACAAGCCCCATAAATGACACCCCACCTTTAATTGAACCAATTATTTTGCCTTCATAGTTCACTCACAATGTTCGCACTATAAATAAATATCAAAGCTGCCTTTTAAAGATGGCTTATTTTTTCAAAGAAATAGTGATTAAAATAACTGTTATGCTTATTTATTAAAAATGCAATATGTGGGATACAGTTAAATAATTAAACCATTGATTTGATAATGCACATTCATTCATTCTACTCTTAAAAGAAAATTAACTCATGAATAATTCTTAATTAATTGCACAGCTCTAATACAAGATACAGTCTCTGAGAACGTTTTAAATAATTATAAGAGAATGTACATTTTGGAAGTGATTTCAAATGTTACACAGATGGATGTGGGAGAAAATTGGGAGCTGCACTGACAGTTTCCTGAACAAGCTGAATGTTCATTTGAAGGTGCAGATTTTGTTCCTGTGTATTTTTAGTCTCGGGTGCATCTAAGTGCACATTAGGAATAAAATGATTGGTGTTACAACGCCGTACTGGTGGCCATGTTGTCTGAGACAAAAAGTCAAACAAGTGTGAAGCTGCTAATGACTGCACAGATTAGAAGCTGTAACTGCTACACACACACACTGTTGTCTGACTGGTGCTACTTTATTTTTTTAAATGTTAATTATTTGTCTGAATCAGAGAATTAAGATAATGGTCACAAGCTAATTCCTGCTAGACAAGTCAAATCTACAGGAAGATACAATACACATTCACTACATTTTTTCACATTTTGATGCAAACCTCTTTTTCAAATTCACTTTTCCTTTCTGACCAATGTTTTTGAGTGTTTTAACTTTATAAAACTAAAAGTAAGTTCTCGGGGGCTCTCTTTTGCCCGATAGGAGGATGGTAAACGGGGGATGAGGGGGCATCACACCTGGGACACGCTGTCCTAATGAAGTCGGACTACAGGGGCCATTGTCGTACCACTTCAGGTAGGACGACAAAACCTGTATAAATCGACATGTCACAGTAACATAACATGACTTCTGAGGAAGACTGCAGGAAGTTTAGCAGTCAATATGTAAATGTAAAACACTCAAAAACATTGGTCTGATTATGGGAAACTAAAAGTTAACTTTAGGAAAATACCAAATTATTTTTTTAGTATCAAGACTAAGGGTTTGAGCCAGACCTCAGCGAGATCTAAGATGAATGTTTTAATTATATTCAGACATATTTATATTTCATAGACCCTGTGCCTGTTGTTGATGCCATTTGGATTAGTAAATGGCCAGTGTATTATGCAAAAGAGAGCCATGTGTTTGTGTTAAATGGAAAAACTGTGTTGAATAACTCATTTCAAATAAATCACACATCATCATGATTGCCATCTTCAAATATTATATATATATATATTATATATTAGTGGTGTCTGTAAGCTTCAGCATCTCCGACATGGTGAGCCTGTTGGCCGCATTGCTCATAAACATCTTCATTCCCCCTGTCATCTTCAGGGGAGGATTCCCTGTTGGGGGCCATGGAGCTGCAGGCAGCATACGTCCAGAAGAGCGGATGCGAAGTGACAGAAGCTGCATGTATTTATAGGCTATATCTGAGTGGAGGAACGTGCCGCTTACTGTTGGAGCTATTTATAGTGCCTTTTACTGATGCCTCTGAGTGGAGAGCAGGAGCAGAGACACTTCTCAGGGGGATGACTTACGAGGTTCCCTGTTCCCTCATTCAGAGCACGTTCACCCCCACCTCCAAACACTGAACCCCTCCAACCTACCATGTTTTTCATTTTCAGTCACTACTCTTTCCCTGCCATCTCCAGATCACCTTCACTTGACCACCATTTTAAACGTAATGGCTGTGTCTGAAACCCTTTCTACATTCTTAACCCCACAGTCACTATATAGGGCTGCACAATATAGTATAGTATATACTGAACAATAATTTTAACGCAACACTTTTGATTTTGCTCCCATTTTTTTAAGACTTTTTCTATGTACACAAAAGCCCTATTTCTCTCAAATATTGTTTACAAATCTGTCCAAATCTGTGTTAGTGAGCACGTCTCCATTGCCGAGATTATCCATCCACCTCACAGGTGTGGCATACCAAGAGGCTGATTAGAGAGCATGATTCTTGAACAGGTGTGCTTTAGGCTGGCCACAATAAAAGTCCACCCTAAAATGTGCAGTTTTATTACACAGCACAATGGCACAGATGTTGCGTTGAGAGCAGTGCAGTTGGCATGCTGACTGCAGGAATGTCCACCAGAGCTGTTGCCCCTAAATTGGCAGTACATCCAACCGGCCTCACAACTGCAGACCACGTGTAAACACACCAGCCCAGGACCTCCACATCCAGCATCTTCACCTCCAAGATCTACTGAGACCAGCCACAGCTGCTCCAACAATCGGTTTGCATAACCAAAGAAATTTCTGCACAAACTATCAGAAACTGTTTCAGGGAAGCTTATCTGCACTCGTCGTCCTCATCAGGGTCTCCACCTGACTGCAGTTAGACGTTGTAACCAACTTGAGTGGGCAAATGCTCATATTCGATGACGTCTGGCACTTTGGAGAGGTGTTCTCTTCACGGATAAATCCCAATTTTCAGTGTACAACCTGATCAACTCTTTGCAAAGTAGATGTGTTGCACTACGTGAGGCAAATAGTGGTCACACTAGATACTGTCTGGTTTTCGGACCCCCTTGGCCCCCCCAATAACTGCACATTTTAGACTGGACTTTTAATTGTGACCAGCCTATGCAATAATCAAGCTCTCTAACATCTCACTAACACAGATTTGGACAGGTTTGTAAACAATATATAAATAGGGCTTTTGTGTTCATAGAAAAAGTCTTTGATCTTTGAGTTCAGCTCATGAAAAATGGCCTCCAAAACAAAAGTGTTCTGTTTAAATTTTTGTTCAGTGTAGAATATACTTTATATAGAATATATAAAGAGCACACTAGTGAATGGTTACAGTACACACTTTTATTTTTTCTATCATCGTTCATCACGTGACACTGGAACATGGAACAAAGTCAGCTGAACCGACACGTGTTACATTCAGCCACATTAAATTATAAATACTGTTTTCTCATAGTGACTGGATTATAGCTTCTTTCCATTTTCTGTCTGTGCGGAATAATGTAAGATAGCATTTGCCATTTTGCAGGGACTTAATAAATACCTACTTAAAAAAGGTTATGAGGCCACAGAATTGGTTCAACTATTGCCTCCAGTTTGCTTCATTCAAACTGTTTAAAAGACAAGACAAAGACTGTTTAGAAGACAAGGTGCACTGTTGCTCATATTCCAAGAAGAAAGCAATTGTGAACTGGGAAATTATCAATATTGTCTATATTGCAATTACAAATATTTATTATTGTTACAATATTCAACAAACATATTGAATTTCTTTCTCACATTAAGCTGCATAAATAAATTACATTTTCTGTCCCATGTGAGAGGGTTTTTTCTACAACATTATAAATATTTTTATTTTTAAATATCACAATAAATATTGAACCATGGACCTGTTGAGGCATTATTGTATTGTCACATTCCTACAATATCGCAATCCATATTATAGCAGGGGGGTATTCCTAATAAACAATGATGCACTTTTTAAGTGTTACATGTTGCTAAATTTCCCAAAACACGGAGCCTGATAATAAATAACAAAACATTTAATCCATTTGGATAGACACTTTGTGAATTAAAAATACTTAACATGTTATCTACATTACATTAAACACAACAGAATTTGTGAGATGAAACAGTGAAAACCTAAAATATCTAAACCTAATATATAACAAACGGGTGAAGCTCTTTAAATGTAAAGTTTAGAAAGTTGGAAATAAGGCAGAAACAGTGTACATGGCTACACCTGTAGCCTCTATGATCACTACACATCAGGATAGAAACCTGTGTAGCATGTGCTGTACCTCTGACAAAACCTTTCACACTGCAGTAAATTTTTATTTCTTTTATAATGCCATAATATCCCAAACCCTCAGTGGAAACATAAATCCCCCAAAATTATAATTACAGACAATGGGTAATCGCTGCACTGTGTGATGTAACCAGATGCAGGAGTTGCTGTCAGCATTTGAGCCTCCCAGCCTCCTCCCACGTCCTTCAGTCGGACAGCCTGCCGTGATGCAGAGTGGCGTCTGCTTGTCAAGCTGACAGACTCGCACTGACAGCGCGGCCGGAGCGATGCAGACCCAGGGAGAAGAAAAAAAATACACTGATTTTGTAACGCTCCAAACTACAACAACAAACAGGCTGGCGGGCATAAGCAGTGCAGCAGCACACACCACCATCAGAGCTGCTTTTGAGCCGTCTAATGCTGTGTCACTCTGACGGCTGAGCAACGCCTGTCTAAGTCAGGAAGTCACAGCCTTGTATTACATTTAAATTGACTTCACTGCCAAATATATGCACCAAATATAACTACATTCAATCATCCTTGTAGCAGAAAGATTTTGCCTCATTAAATACACAACCTATAGGCATCTCTATTTTTATTTAAATAAGAAAATCTTCTTTAATGTACTATATGTCCCCAAAAACATTCTGGTACAAAATATGAACTAATAACCTTTCAATAGGCATGAGACAATAGTATAATTTTGTGTCACGATTATCCTGACCACAATCATTGCGATTAACAATATTATCACGATAATTATGAAATCATGTTTACAGTTTGAAAATGTCACTAACATATCCTGGAATCACTTTACAATACTTTTTGTGGTTAAACAAAATTGCACTTTATTGAAAGTGAAAATAACATGAATTAGGGCTTGACAATAAGCCCTTTTAAGCACTTCCCCACTGTGCCCAAACAACAAGATCCAAAAATGTTGATTTTGAATTAACAAAAAAAAGATATCAGTTTTGTAGTCTTCTTTTTCTAAAAATCTAAAACTAGTGTAAATCTAGTTTATTAAATTATTTAGGATAAAAAGTAGAAAAAGAAATTTAGCAATAGTCTGTTCTGCGTCAGCCTCAGTGTATCTGTCAAACAGCGCTGCTCCAGAATCAACACAGCCTCGAGGAAAATAAAGCTGCTTTTAATTTAACAAACTATCAGCTACAGCCCTGTTCTCTGCAGGACACAGACTAAAGCTATATTTTACTGAAACCTTTAAAACCAAGCAAGCCAAAACCAAGCAGGACATCGCGATGCAGCATTTCAATTCTATTTTTTAAATTACCAATGTGATTATGGGCTTATGGCCTAAACAAATATTTCTAAATGAAAAAATGAAAATAAAATAAAAATAAAAACAGCTGGCAATTATCTTGATGAACAATTATTCTGATGATAAAAATTGCGATGAGTGAAAAAAAATCTTAATTACCCCTAATTACAAAAACACAAATTTAAGTGAATTATACAACATTTTTTCCAGTTTTATCAACAGTAGGACTCAAGTAAGTTTAAGCTTCACACTATATCAAAAATGTATTGTTAATGCAATCTTAACAATCAAGATATTCATATTGACATGGCTATTCATATTCCTTATTCCATATCGCAATAATGCAATGGTATTTCGAAGATTTACATCCAATCATAGCCTCAAATCATATTGTGGTCGACCACATATAAAAGTCAATGACTCAGGTCAAGTTTTATCAGAGGGGATAGTTTTCACCTATTCACCTTTAACTGTGCCAAAAATAAGGGACTTGTTGCAAATCATCACAATGTTCAATCATTTTTTAGCTATTGCTTATTCTGCCTCTTAGAGAAAGACATTGAGAGACAACTATTTGATCTGACAATTATTCACTAGGGGCATGTTAGAGTCACCAATTTACCTAAAAACGCATGTCTTTGGACGGAGGGAGGAACTTAAGTTGACCAGAAAGAACCCATGGACCTCTTGCTCAACAGAAGTGGCAATCAATGGCAGTGTTACCAATAGAAAAGGATGTATATACACATTTCAATACAATTCAACTTTTAATAAGCCAAAAAGTAAAGAACAATTCAAATAATTCAATTAAAATTCAAATATATTAAATATTTCTTTCAGTTTAGTGTATGCAAATTTAGTAATAATTCATTCATTTTCTACCGCTTAGTCCTGTTAGGGGTCGCGTGTGACTGGAGCCTATCCCAGCAGCTTTGGGCCTGAGGCGGGGTACACCCTGGACAATGACCAGTTAGTCGCAGGGCTAACACTTAGAGACAGACAGTGACAGACAACCTTTCACTCTCACATTCATTCACTAGGGACACTTTAGAGTTGTCAATTAACCTATACATGCATGTCTTTGGACGGTGGGAGGAAGCCGGAGTACCCGGAGAGAACCCACGGTAACACGTGGAGGACATGCAGACTCCTCACAGAAAGACCGGAGTCGACCAAGAATGTTTGAGGTGGCCGGGTTTTGAACTCACGACCTTCTTGCTGTGAGGCAGAAGTGCTAACCACTCTGCCACGTGCACCCTATTTTTCAGTAATAAATTGACTTTAATTTAATTTAACACGACTGACCTTCTGGCCCTAACAACAATCTTCTCTGTAGCATCTTTCAGACACTAAATTATAAGAATACTTGTCTTTCCATTTAGAAGAAAATGCTACAGAGCAGAAATTTTGTTATAAAACAGTAGTCTCTCCGGCCAAAACCTGCCTCTGTGTTCCAGCGGCCACAACAGACCCAAGTGTTCAAGACCCTGCAGTAGTGAACCTGATCCAGAACCCGTCACCTCAGCTGTCACCCTGTCACTCCGACTTCACTCACAATTAAAACTGCCAACAGGAAAGTGGAGGAAACAGGGAACGAGGAGGAGAGAATTCAAGAAGAACACAACACAAATGAGACAGGGATAAGAGAAGGTCGGGGACAGTGCATCTGTAAAGCGTAATAAACCACACTCAGGGCTCTCTGGGTGCACAATGTATTTATAACAATATCAGGTACATTTGTGTTCCAAAGAACAGTTTAACACAAGTCACTGATCCAGTAGTTGACACTCACAATAAAATAAAAACTCACAATAAAAACTACTTTGAACTTCAAACAGAAGGCAAATAAGTACCAATAGGAATAGAATATGACATTTCAAACAGAAGGCCCATGTTCAGGCCCTTTTATTTTGATAGAGTATAGTAATACCTCTGAAGTGATGAATACATTTGCCTTTGGCTTCCCTGACATATTCCCTAGAAAATGTCTCCCGGGTTCCTTCATCAACAGTACAACCTAACTCGTTTTTCTATATTGTCATAAGAGGTTTTAGAGGCGTTATTATTAAGTCATGGACATAAGTATTATTGCTTGTTTTCTTCAATTTGTGCAGTTCTATTCCACATTCCCTTTCATTTAAACTCTGCCTTCTCACTTCCAAACAGCAGACAGCACACGTGGGGTTGTTAACAGAGGATGCTGGAGCGTGTTAGGCTGGGTCAAGCCCTTGAACAAACATCAAATCAAAGTCCACATGCCGCGTGAAGAAGAAAACACTCGGAGCCGCTCGTGTCTCCAGAGAAGCTGATTCACGATCTGCGTTCTTTATTAGCAACAGGCAGCGCATCCTCTCAATGTCAATCACCTCACTGACCACCTCCCCCTCCTAGTCAACACACAGCAGGCAGAATAACTGGAAACACCACATGTCTGCGGCAAACCCAGGGGCACTGCGCTGCTGTTTGTGTCCAGGTTTTTGAAATGTTCATCATGTCTTTATCATGAATGTGCATCTGTGGAACATAACAAGAGTGAGCTGAAGGGGAGGGGGGCCAAACCAAGCCTCGAGACAAGAGGGTGGTTGCCGTGGAAACCTCAGGCAGCAAGAGCTTGGTAACCGGACGACCGAAGGGGAAGAAAGAGCAATGGATGGTGAGAAAGATTTGGTTGAATAAACAACTGGACGAAGGAAACAGATGCAAAGAGATGGGCCCAAAAAATAACAAGTGGAATAGTGAGAGAATTTTAGATATCCTTAGTATCCAGTGGTCATGCTCCTGTTCTGAATGTAACCTTGAACATTAAAACAGCTCTACTGGTGAATGTTTGTACAAACATACAAAATAGAAAGGCAATCACCAAAAGATGTATTCTGAAGCTGACATCAACCACAAATAAAAGCTGAGGGAGCTGTATCTTACAAATGTCATGCAAAACATGGAACATGTTGTAGCTATAGGTTATAGTATGAACAGCACCAATAACAGAACATAATAAATCATTTACAAGACTGCTTTTCTATTTCACATAATGTTTAACTTATATGCAATAAAAAAAACAGATGAGGACATAACTGTCTGTGAAGATGGTGGAATAAAGTTTGTGAATAGAATGAGTGGAACTATTCAGACGTAAAGGCTGTGGATTTGAAGTGTCTAAGTAAAAGAAGGAAGGGTGTTCTGCCACATTGTACATAGTGGTGTATCTGGTGACCTGGGCACAGTGTCTGTGAAAGAGAGCCTTACTGTTTAATGTCATGGAATCAAGGCTATTCATTTTGATTATTTTGAAGCTATATGTTTAAGGTTTCAAATAGCCTAGTGTTGCTTTAAGACACTTGCTGATGTGGCCAAATAAATAGTCTAGTGATGCCAATGAAACCAGAGGAAAACTTAAGTTAAGCCCCTCCTTGTATCAGTTACATAGGTGTGTTTATGCACTAGGTAAAGCTACCATTTGGATATTATGAAAAAATACTGGGAATATTTTATCTTTGGAAACCACTACCAAATTTTGACATCCCTCCCCTCCCTCATTGTAAGCCACTGAAAAATCCCCTCACGTGGCCGCGTGTGCTGTCATCCCCATCCTATAACTGCAACTGTAGTTATGTTTGTTGTTTGATGTCTGCTATGTTGTACAATGCCTTATTTCATTTTCCGGAAGATATCATTGCGCCGGATAAAATGGCTGCATAGTCTGAATTGTAATCTTTGTTGTGTCTTTATGTTTACATGTAATATGATCCACACAAGACTAGTTTCCCCTTGGGGACCAATAAAGTAATCTTGAATCTTAAATCTTGAATCAAAGGTTGCAAGCATAATTTTTGTACATACTTTTACATGACTGTTTATTTACTCAAACTTTACATCAACCAGTAAATTAAGCTAATAGTGCCCTGTTGCTGCTACATCTAAATACTTTATTTATTTATGGTTTACTTGAAAGGGACATATACAATAAACAAAGATTATCTTCTTTAAGAAATCCAATGTCAGTAACACAGTGTTTATAGCCAAGGCTAATTAGCAACACCTGTCCCTAGAAGGGCTTTTTACAGTTTATATTGCATTAGATGGATAGTAAAAATTAACATGAACAACACAGAATCCATAGTATATACTATGTACTATGGATTCTGTTGATGCCTGTTCTAAATGTTTCTTAAGATTTTCTATTTCCTGCGGCAGTAGCTCAGTGGTAGAGCGGCCGTTCTTCGGCCGGAGGATGGACCGCTCGAAACCTCCCAAAACATCCCAAAACATCATAACATCCTGCTCTCCCCCACAGTTCATACTGTCATTGTGTCCTTGGGCAAGACACTTAACCCACCTTGCCTCCAGTGGTGTTAGCTGTAACACTGGTAAAGCACTTTGAGTGCCTACTAGGTGGAAAAGCGCTATATAAAAAACAGTGAATACTGTACAATTGTATTTGTCCTATGTGTAATCATAAATTAAAGATCAAGGAGCACTCACAGGGAATAGTGCGGAGGTAGAGGTTGTCCCGGATGATCTGCTGGTGGTCGTGGTCCACGGAGCCCTTGGAGAAGCGGAGGTTGAGGTAGTGCCGCAAGTCCTTGTCAACCACCCCCCCTGAAGGCAAACACAGGAAGAGAAGGATTAGCGGACACTCCATTAACAAGGCAACTGTGTAATACGTTTTTTCCTCCGAGATTCTGTCGTTTCTAAATCCTCCATAGCAGAGAGTAGTCTTCAGGTGTGCCAATAGTAGTATGCAAGACCAAATAATAAGACTACTTTTAAAATGTCTCAATTTGAAATCCAACAACCCAGCTTCAAATGCAAACACTAATGTTGCTTCATGTTGCCAAGTCTTTTTCTCTTTTTGCACTCCTCCAACTTATTATCAACCAAAGCTAATCTAAATTATCAAGGATTTTAATTAATAAAAATGTTCAGCAGTTGGCATGCTCTTATTAAAGCTGTTGTCAACCTTGAATCAATGGCGGCAGTAAATCCTAATGGGAAAGTCACTAAACCAGCACTGCTTACACAGAAAAACAGCCCATAAAAGAAAAACTGAACTGGAGAGATGATAAGCAAAATGAAAGGTGTATGACATTTTCAATGCAGTCATGAGATGGAGATGGCTGCATAATTGTATACGGAAGTTTTTACAGCTTTGAAGCAGATAAAATGTGAAAGTTCAACGACAGAGAAATACAAGAAGATAATGCAATGAAATCAGCTTCATAATGACATTTTAAATAGAAGATCTGACATGTCCTGTTTTTGTTCAAGACAAATAAAAACAGCGTCCAGAATGACAGCAAACCTATCTTAAGTTAAGTAACTGGAGTTATCAGGACACATCAGTATTTGTTGAGCCTTTGATAGTCTATTTTTCCCGGACGTTAAATGACCACCAAACCAGGCCACAATGTACAAGGTTCAAACTGATTCTATGAAACATTGATAAAACAATGAAACAAAACTGTTCAAGGGGCTATGAACACACCAGGACACAGCAGGCATAAAAAGTTATGAAAAAAATATTAGAATAAAAATAATAAGAATGTTGTGGGTTCAATCCCCAAGCCCTTTCTGTGAGGAGTCCTCCCGTGTTACTCCCACCATCCAAAGACATGCATGTGTATAGGTGAATTGAACTGCCCCTAGTCAATAAATGTGAGAGTAAATGGTTGTTTGTCACTGTCTGTTTCCAAGTGTACCACGCCTCAAGATGTGCTCCAGTCATCCGCCAACCCCTAACAGGACTCTGCGGAAGTAGATGACTGAATGATTATTGAGTCAATTAAACCAAGTTAAAAATGTAAAGAGTGCAATATGAGGCGTGCAAATCTCTATAACCAGAAGTGTTGTAGAGAGCGAAACTAAGCTTATGTCGGCATGAACACAAGTAACAAACTGTGCTATTTTTCCCAAGAGCAAAATATCTCTATCTTGAGACACAACTGTGAAGCGCTCAAGTCCTTCAAGCCACTAGGTCACGTTATATAACACCACAGTACCAGTGAATAATATGTTTATTATTTGTAAGGAAGTAAAGTAAGTATAAATGTTTTATCACTGTTTTATAACTGAAAACTCTTAGCTATAAGTCTTATTGTTGTAAAGTAATGGTTTGTGGTTACTATAGATACGCACTGCCCTTTACACAAAACAACAATGAGTGAGCTGAGATGTCATTGCACTTAAGAAAAACTCCAATCATATCTAAGTCTAAATGAGCCAAGATCTTGAATAAGTCCTGAGAGTATAAACACAATACTCTGAATGAATCATGCCACTGGGGGGCATCCCAACAAGCTCAATAATGGTAGTATTTATCACCATTTGATTGGTGTTCAACATGGGTGATCACTTTGATAGGATCCTGAAGTTTCCTGTTGTTAACCTATGTAACATACACTGTTTTTGGTCACATTCTTGGTTCAAGTCATGGCTTGGTCATGGTTAATGTGACGACAATACTAGCATACAGGGCAAGATTATTCTTAATCCATGTAAGAGCCAATCCAATGATGCTTGTGTGTCTGACTGAGTTTTGCAGAGGTCCATGTAAAATAAAGCAAAAGAGAAAGAAGGGCAGCCTTACAAAACAGCACTGGATTTAAATATTTTACCCAGTGTAAACATTATACGTTCAATGAACCAACAGAACAGGCCTCTACAGACGCTATGAATAAGTCATGAAGAACATTACACCAACAGGAGGAAAACGGTTTGATATTGTTTTTTAGAGTGAGTGTGTTTTTGGGTCTACATGAAAAGAAAAAAAAAGTTGTAGAAAAGAAAGAAGAGCACAATACCTCACTTTAAAGGAAGGCTAAGAGGACTCTTGACATATCTGTGCTCTGCAAATGCTGTAGGATAATGACATGAATAGTTTCTCCTTCACATCTTAAACCAAAAAAGCCCAGGAGCACAAGAGGAGGAGAAGTTGTTCTCCACATTCTTTAACAACATCGCCTCCAGCATTTGAGTTTACATGTCATGCAGTTACAAATGGCAACATGTCGTCTCACTCATAAAGACTTGCTGACTGAGTCGAAAGGATGGGGCCTACTGCTGGAGATGAACGCAGAGCCCACCGTCATAGACAACATGCAGCATAACACCACAAAGGCATTTCTATACATGGCCCCCCGCTGCACACTGAGCACAAAACCAACACGGAGGAAAGCGCAACAGAGATTTTTGCAATAATTTTGGGCCTCTATGAAATGACACTGTCTTAGCACGTGAATTGGTTTGTGAAAAGCACACCAGGCGAACAAAGGGAGACAGAAAATGTAGATTAACATTAGCCGGACTGTTGCTGAGCTTTGGAGAATGAGACATGGATCCTCACATCATGCCACATCATTCATTTTCACACAGACTAACATATTGTACATGCCAAGCACTGCACAGTCAAAATAAATGAAAAAAACAGACATTCAAGACAAAGGCATTAGAGCCTATGCACCTCAGAAGCCCGATCCGATGCTGAAAAAATGCTGTTTCCTTCACAAGTATAAATCCACAGACAGTCTGTCCTCCCAGGCGTCCTCTAGCCTCACAATCCACCGCACATCATCCTCATTCCCTGTCGCTGTATCCTCGCTGTCCCTTCATCCACCTCCTAATGACAAATGCAACCACTGCTCCTCACAACCAGCACCGGGCCACAGCCGAATGTAATCCAAAGGAGAGGCGCGAGACGGGGGAAGGGCGATGTGGAGACACCGGGGGAAAGCGTCGGGAAGAAAAGAGAGATGTGCCAGTGGGAAGCCACTGGGCTCTAGTCTTAAGCAATAAATTGGAGAAAACCGGTTTCTACAGTCCTCCAGCAGCCTCTATCTGCGGCCGCTGTTACTGCACTGAGGGCTGTGCAGACTACCATCGGGTCTGTAGGTGTGTAAGTGCACCCAGATGCTCCTTGACGCTCCTCAAACACTCAGGTGCTCTCCCTGTTTGACCTTGTGCAAACGTCACTGACTCGAGATGTACTCAAACGCACAGCAGCAGCATATGTCATATACTTGTATACTCACAGCTGCACACGCATGAAGAAGCCCTCAGCGCTGTCTAAGGCAAGGGTTGGTTTAAAAAAAGAGGAATAAACAGACAGTGGTGGCAATATGATTACTGAGCTCAGGGCACAGTTGACTGTAGAGCCTGGGTGTATTTAAAGAGGCTTTACTGCTGAAACTGTTGAGACTGAGCAAATTTAACAAGCTTTGATACTATAACCATCACATGTTTTGCAGATGAATGCTGCTCTGAAAAGAAAGAAGACTGTGTTATAGATTTCCTAAAACTGTAGCATGTCACAGGAAAAGAAGAAAGCTGCAATCAATCCCAAACTCATTAAGACAGACAGCACTCAGAGGAGCGTTTGTGTTGTCCATGCAGGTCACATACACAGCTGCCCATTAACTGACCCCGAACCGGTGCAGAAAATCAACAAACAGTCCTCTTTTTATTTCTCTAAGACACGCTGCTGCAGTAAAAACTCTGTAGAAGCTGGAGCAGCTGGTGGCCTCACTTTATTAATCAGTACACTGCAGTCGTACAGCAGCCTCCATGGGCTTGTCTGCTGAATTTATATGTTCAATATCTAGTAATATGTGTCTACTTTGTTACTGCTGCAGGAGTTAACTGTGCCAGAGGTAACAGCAGAACAAGGAATATAATATTAAAACTGTTGTGTAAGGTAAGCGTGTGAACTATTCCATAGTTTTCTCCCAAAAGAAACAAATTGGATGTGTGTAGATGGATAAAGACATCACCAATGACCCTGTTGCTTAGCAACAGAATACAAACTCATTTCTGGCTACTATTGAATGACCATACTGAGCAGCATAGGTTTAATGACACATATTTGTGAGGGTTAGCTGAACAGATTTAAGTAAAAAAAAAAAGACATTAAAACTAGTAAATCTGAGAATAATAAGTGTAACCCAAAATTCAAACACATAACAGACTTAGCACAGTGTGGATGGACTGAAAGTGTGCATGTCCTGAAATACACATTATTTATTTTCTACCATTTATGCTGTAGCCTACAGTTAGGGGTCACAGTGGCTGGAACATGTCCCAATTAAGACGGGGTACAACCTGGACATTGCCAGGTAACCTGTTGAAAATGTCATATGTTATGACAAATGTATTTAGTCCCATGGTTTAAAAAAGAAAAAAAGGTTGAAGTAAAAGCACCTGGGCTCACTTTTCAAGGTGAAGATGTTTCCTCTTTAAAGACATTCAAAGAGGAAACAGATTTATGTTGCCTAGTATTATATATTTGTAGTATTATACAAATATATTCCTCTTTATAGTATTATAAAGAGGAAACAGATTTATATGCCTCTTATTATGTAACAGTGTTTTAAAACCTAAAACAAAAGAGTTGCACTAAAGAACAACAAACACAGTACCTGAATGGAGCAGTGTCAGTGTCTTTCAGAGCCAACAACTATGAGACCAGAACAGCCTGGTCCATCAGGTTTTGTTTCAGAGGAAACTCCTCCCTCTAGAGATATAAGCTCAGCTCTCCTACCAGTTGATCTCAGAATTAGTAAAGTCTCTTGGAAGAAACATCTTCACCTTAAAAACTGAGTCCAGATGCTTACTTCAACCTTTTTTTAAGATGTCCTGGATGGCTGAGAACCTTCACAGATACCATGGTTTTTATATTTATTTAAATTTTTAACTAATATTATTTCCTCCTCAGGTAAATGTTAATTTGATGATAGCGGTGATATGTTTCTTAAAAATTTAGGAGCATAATTTTTATCTCAGTCCACTCTTTAGAATATTTTAAAACCATGTAAACAGAGACGTCTTTATAGAGATACAGCTGAACAGGCCAAATACCACTTTGACCTCTGCAGCCTATAGCCTGCAGCTGAACTGACAGAAGCAAAAGTCAAAACACAGATAGAAAAAGCTCTACTAACTGTATTGATTGTCAAGAATTCCCTTCCTTTGGGTCAAAGGTTTTTTTGATCATTTGTTTTATACTGTAGTCATCACATAAAATTATAACATAAATCTGAACATTGAAATGATTGTTAACTACTGTTACAACAACTGTAACATCAGGCATGAGAGAGGAGGAACACATATGGTATATGTGGAGAGCAACAACGGCCATTTTGTTTGATTTGGTAAGGCATAATTAGGTCTGTCATGCCCGATTTCCCAGGAGGCCTAGCAGAAGGGGAGCACAGTGTTGCCATATTGATTATCTAAGTTTCTCTCCTAACAAACTTTAAGTCTTTAAGTGTAAGTATAACTTTAAGTGTAAGCAAACCCTGAAGTCTCGCAGCAAAAACACAATCTGGCACACACAGGTTATCATCTGTACAACCTGAAGACATACATAATATGTATGTTCATAAAAATATGTTTATCAAGACAAGAAATCACTGAGACATACTGTAGTGTGGCACATTGAAAGAACAATTTGGGAACCAAAAAATGGTTAAATGAAAATAATATAAAGACAATAAAGGTTTTTATCCGAGACCAAGACACAATAAAGAAGAAGGCCAATTATATCCTAACAGACAATTCTTAATAATAAATCTAAATGCACTGATTCTTAGTCTTCTTACAACTGCTGTATTAAGCAGGGCTTATTATTTCTGCAACAGAACAGTTAAAAACATTGAGATCAAAACTTTGATATTCTGAAAGGGATGCAGCACTTACGCTGCCAGTGGATATACAGTAATTGAGTTTAGGGTAAATTATTTCATCGGGGTTTAGTGGACAGCAAGGTCTATTTAAAATCTATAAATGTTTTTTGATTACTGTCATAAAGTGACTAACACACAACACTCTCTTTCTGTCAAAGTAGGAGAAGTTGCATTGGCCATTCAAAGCCTGTTCTGTCTAAGTCTACAAATATTGAAAAATGGCTATTGGTGGCTAGAAAAGATTAGTGCCATATGAGGTGAGGCCTCCCACCTCTTATGGTGGTTAGACCAGAACAGAATAGACCAGAACAGCCTGGTTCCAGTTGATCTCAGAACTGATAAAGTCTCTTGGAATTAAAGACAAAACGTCTTCACCTTGAAAACTGAGTCCAGATGCTTTTGCTTTAACCTTTTCTTCAAGATGACCTGGATGACTGAGAATCTCCACAGAAATATCAAAGGTACAAAAAAAAAGGATTCCAGAATGCTTCCAGCCGCGGCAAAAACACATAGAACTAGCGCCGATCTAGGCAACGAGACTCTGGCTCCCATTCAACACCAATTGAGCAACAGAGCCAGCAGACACGTCCAAGAGGTAAGACTGCATAAAAGTGGACACGGAGGACCAAGAAGCGGCCAAACATATGTCGTCCACAAGAACGTTCCTACACAGGGCCACAGATGAGGAGAGCCCTGGGTCAAGTGTGCCCTGACCACAGCCGTGGGAGGGCGACTTCGAGGGGTCTGCTCCAGGGGCTCAAACAGAATCCCCGACAGGCCATCCAGAAGCGTCTGAAGATCCAAGGGAGGTACCTCCTGCCTAAAAGAGGGCCTTACCCTATGAGCACCCCGAAGAAAACGTTTAACCAGGGGGTGGCTACGTGCTGAAAAGCGTCCAAAGCCCTTATGACCCATAGTAATGGCCACTGCAAATGCCCCCAGAGTAGATGCGGCACAGCCACTGTCCAGGACCACATTGACTGAACAACCACTGGGGTTCTCACACCAAGCGGTGGAGCGGCTCCAGTGCCACCTCCACGCATTTGGAGAAGGGGCGTGGGGCGAGGGAGTAGCCAAACTTTAGATGGTTGAACTGAAAGCACCAATCTCTTCGGGGGTGAAGGCAGACCGCTCGTGTGTGAGTCTGTCCAAGGAGCCTGCCAGAAAAGCCATGTTGCTAGATAACACTACCACCCGGGCGGCGTTGGGATAGCAGCAATCCAGTAGTGTCGCCGTCATCCTGTCCTTCTCCGACGGCTGAGTCGGCTTCCCACGTGGCCAGGAAGTGGATGATGGGAGCAGACACCAGTGAGTGGCGAAGCTCGAGCAGTATCCATACTTCTGTCTTGAATTTTCTTGTGAGTAGAAGTGCTCTTTTAAGTATCTCAGAGAAGCTGAGAGAGAAGAAGGGAGAGCATTGGGCTAGGGGGTTTATATTGCCCCGAAGTTGTGCCAGGACCTGGCGTAAATGCTTTAATCTGTCTCACAGGTGCTGGCATGCGGCAGAGAGGTAACCAATAGCGAAACCCGTAGGTGGGTGGAGCACGCACAGAGTAAAATGTTTAGTTGAAAAAAAATTTTAACAATATTGTCCAACTAAATAAAATGAGAAGAGGTCAAATGTGAAGCACTGAGAAGTTAAAATGCTATGGTAACATGCCTTATTAGCATTTGGGCCAGGCCAACAGCGCCATCTAGTGTGTTTCTTAAGAAATGCATGTTTTTTTCATTTGGTCCGCAGTTTAAAATGGCAACTGTGAACACATGCTGGACTAAATTAGTTAGGACTAATTTAGAATTGAGTTTATCCTTTGCTCAAACACGTATCCATCTGCTACAACTGTCTTACCATCACACAACTGCACTAAACTCTGTTAAAGACTCCGATACAAGCTGATGTTGTGCAAGTGTCGAGGGAGAGCCAAGGTGAAGCGCTGCTCTACCCAAGTAGCTGCCATGAAAACAAAGCTCAGAGACATAGACTTTGTGATCGATAGCTTGCCTACACTCCCACAGGAGGTCTGGGAAGCGACAAAAACAAGCAAGAACAAAAACTGCAGCAGGGGATTCAGCATAGATACAGCAAAAAATAAACACAGAAATGCAACATTCAAGGCCAAAAAAGATGTAAGCAACCAGAAAATGGCAAAGAGTATGACTTCTCTAAATAGTTGACCTATGTTAAAGATGGGCAATTTGAGCCTACAGCAATACTGACTCCACAAAACCTCTGAAGGTATGCTGTGGTGCTGTTTTCCTGTTTTTCACATTATAATTTGATTTGGTTATCTATCTATCTAAGAGCGGTTGATGACTTACATTCAGTAAAAGAAGCACTGTTTGGACTTGTCTCATTAGCTCATAAGGTTATTAGTGACTATTATTATTATGCTGTGATTACCGTGACATTTTGAAACAGCAGTATAACTTGGAATCAGTAACTGCCCCATACTATTTAACACAGTGGCCCTTTGGATTTGCCATCTTTATTAGAAATTCATGAGAAAAAACCTCTCACCATCAATCGTGTACTAACCATGGTGAATTTCATTATGTATTTAAATATGCAAAATTATACACAATCCAGCTGCTCTTCCTATAAGAAAGTTTGTTACACCCACAACAGAAAAATCATCTAGAGCCACTGGGTCGACTGCCCAGGGAGAGTGCAGTGTGCCAAGCAAAATGTCATTTTGCAAATCATCCTTCTCTCATAGAGCCATAAGTCATTGCAACACTCTTCATGCAGAGTGAATAACATGCACATATTTCCCCTAATGTTTTCGCATCTGATCAAATGTTAATTGTTGTCACAGCAAACCTATTATGAACTGATGTGTGCGTGTGCATGTACGTCAGTGTATATATGTAATTATGTATGCGTGTGAATGGCAAAACCAGAGGTCGGGGGATGGTAAATTTGAAATAGTTTTAGAATCTGATTCTTGATATTGTGTAAATGGATTGTCCAGGGACTAGCTAAAATACTTATATTGTATGAGATTAATGATTTATTTGTGCACTGCCCCTGTCAAATAACAAAAAATGTAACTAAAATCTCTTATACTGTGCATGTCAAAACAACTGGCCGGTAAGAGTCTTAAATCAAATTGTTGTGGAACAAAATTAGTCATTGGCACCAGTAAAAGTTAGTCCTAGGTGTGCCATTAAACATGCAGGCCTTACTTTTATGCTTCATGGGCAGTGTTTGTTGTGTGATCATTTAAATGAGGGGTCAATGAAGTCAGTCAGACAATGTCACTTTGCAAAAATATAATCATTTTGTTTGACATTTAGCTAATCTAGTTTTCACTTCAGCATGGCTCCCCTTCTGTTCAAAGTAGTTCACCCTCAACAAACATCACCTCATTTACCTCAATTTTCTAAATCTAAATCTAAATCAACAACCATTTGTATATTTATGTTTCGCTATACCTTGCTTGACTGGCTCCCGAAATGATACATGTGAGTGGGACAAACTGATAGAGAGGGTTCCACTATACTGCTCTGTATCTGTTCTGTATCTGTCCTAGATGACCAATAATCTGTGAATGAAGTATCTGTTTCTGTTGCTTGTAATGGCGTTATTACAGCAGGCGGCAGTGCCCATTATTAATAGTAAATGAGAGAACCTCCTTCTAAAGGTCTTCATATTGATCCCCTCTATCCTCCAACTTGTCTTAATGATGATGTTCCCCTACGTCTTTCTGCGCGCCGCTGTAATAAAGGCCAGACACAAATTTACAACCTCCGCGTCACTAGAAAGAGCAACAGGCCCGCACAGCAAATGAGACTCTGAGATTAAAGGCAGAAGCTAATGAGAATTGCCGGCCCTAATATGCACGCCGCTGGTCTTCCTGCCACAGAAACCAAACGTATGGCTCGCCTCACCTCTGCTGATGAGACAAACACTGATGGACATGAAGAGTCTGTGTGAATGTGGCGGCTGCTTTTCTTTTAAATGGCTACAGCGAGGTATTTGTCACTTCTGATTGCACGCTCCACTTCAGACAGCACTCTCCCGTTTCTATCTGGAAAAACAAGCGGGATGCATCTTGATGAGAATTAAAAGCAGCAGAAAAGAAGGGGAGGAATAAACCACCACAGTGAGGGCAAAGGTTAAAAAGTACTGAGGAAAACTTCAGCAACAATATCAATATGATGGAGCTGTAATGAGAACATTGTAATAGGTTATTGGTCGATAACCAGCAGGAGTATTTCTGGTCAATATGAAGAATTAATAACTGTGTGTGGAAGAGAAAGGCTCCCACCCTCATCGCGATGTAATGATCTTCCTCAATGCTTCATTTGGCTGCTGTAGTCTAATAGCCTAATATAGCTTGTCTGTAGTGATTAAAGAACTCTTCATCCTTCAAAATCCAAAATAAAAATGAATGTAACTTTAACCGGTCCAGCTGCTCCATCTTCTGTTCAGCAACATAAAGAAATAGGAAAGAAATTTGTAATTTTACAGGGAAGATTATGTGCACTTTTCTGACAGTTTATATCTAAACAGCATATATCAATTATGCTGTAACTAATGAGTAATTATAAAAAAAATTTAATGGGGAAAAAAGGTACAACTGAATTCTAGAGAAAAAAAAAGGAAGATTTCTGGTATAGCGCTGTGCAATTGATCACAATCGATAATAATCGCAATTTGAGCACATCCAATTTCTAAATTGTATAAATTTTAACAATTTTATTTATTCATTTATTTATATTTAAAAGAGAAATATTTTAGAAATGTACACAGATATTTGTGTCTTTAGTGGGAAATGAGTAGTACAAGCACTCAGACAAAGGGCTTAAAGAGGCCAGCTGGATATTTATAAACATATATAATTATATTATCTGACCATATTACATTAATGTAAACGGATGTGTATACAAGTGTATAGTGCTGCAATCCCAAATAATAAATAAATTCTAAATATTCAAAATATATACAGTGGTAGAAAAACACTTTTGGACAACCCAAGTATTGCATTAAGAATCACTCTTCAAGTCTTCAAGACTACTAAATATAAATTTGATGATGTGATAGTTTATTTATTTTTTGAACACATTCTCTGTTATTTGTTGACTTTGATACTGACAATGTTGAGAACTAACATTTGAATTGAAACTGTCCAGAATCTAGTTAGGTTTTCTTGTAAACAATAAACAAAATATATGTTGTATTTGTTTGTGTTTGTCTAATGCTGCCACACCTTTTGAAACACAAAAAAGAGTTTTCCACAAATATTTCATGAATGTGTAAAATTTTAGGGGTGTCCAAAAACCTTTTTTATTTAATGTTTTTTGTTTTTTTTACTTTAGTTGGTTCATCAGTAGTTCTGAGATAAAATTCTGAATCATGTTTTTTTTTCTTACAATTCTGACTAATACTAGAGAAACACAATCACAAAAACATTTTTCACAGTGGCCCTATTCCTCCTGCATATCTACATCTATGAAAATGACATATGTTTACATCAATGCAGTGTCTTCTGGCAGGAAGTATCAATTTCATTGAGTTACATTACAAAGCAAGGTTGGGAGCAAGTGAGACACTGGCCTAAAAGACATACAGCCTCCCTAGGGAGGCGTCCAGGAGGCATCCGAAACAGATGCCCGAGCCACCTCAGCTGGCTCCTCTCAATGTAATAAATAATAAAGCATAACTCATTTCACTTAAATCTGTGTTGGTGAGGGAAATTGCTGAATTACTGAAACACTTGCTATTGGTTTCTTTTAATATCAAAGTTTTCTCTTGTGTAGCTAAACTGAAACTAGCAGCAGTGTTGAGATAAAGGATTTCCATAATTCTATATGTGTTAAAACATATTAGCACCTGCTCAGGAATAACACTGTGCCTCAGAATTTCAGACTTTGTTGGTACAGTAGCCAAGGCTTCAGTGCAGCTGATGGAGCAGTCCCTGACTCTAGCTTTTATAATCCCTCTCATTCAGATCTGAGCTCACACTGAGGCTATCAGATTAGTGGTTCTGGCTAATCTACACTGTCAATGAATGAAAACCATGCCTTGTGCACTGCAATGCCTGACTGAAACAGATATGATTCAGTGACACTGGGTGGGCCGCTCTGTTTTAGCACAATGCCCCTGAAGCTGTAACTCTCAGATTGTGTTGATGTAGCAGTCGTGATGAGCCAGATGTTCCTGCTGCCTCCATTTTGAAAGGTGAGACATAGTTGTGTTTTAGCAACAGGAGCTTTAGTGAACTTTCACCCCTGCCGCTCAGAGATGTCAGAAAGAGAAGAGTATACAAGTGACAGCGTGAAGGTCTGTTGTGAGACATGAAATTAGTCCAGGACAGGGTTACATTTCCCAAAAAAAAGCATACATAACCCTATTTATTCAGATGAAATGTTGTTCTTTTGAAAACAAACTGCAAATGCACTTGGTATTTATAAAGTCTGACTGCGCCGCCAAGTGGTGAGAGGAGAAACATGCTACAAACCAAGATGTAAAAAATGCACATGCAAATATGAATATTGTGTGCCAAAAGATGTTTTAGTAATATACAATAATCTTTCTCATCCTTGTAATATATTACATCAAAGAAATATGTGTTCTCAATTATGCAATATAATAGCTCACACACGAATATCACAAGAATATGGGGCCATATTGCATCAAAACAAACAGTATCAACCTAATTCAAAATACAACCCTATCATATATAGTCATATCATCATACGTGATGTATCTTCAAATGGTTTTCAATGCTTCAAAAAAAACACTTTGAGTTACCCAGTGTATGATAAAATTGCCTTGCCTTGTATAAATGTACTTAAAAGTATGAGTAACTACCAGTCAAAACCTGCCACAGTTTAGATAATTGTGTTTGATAGAAACATAACTGAGCTGCTTAAATAATTCTTGCCACTATGATTATCTTCCACACACAGCACCAGATTGCAGTGTCCACAGTGTGGAGAATTACAGTGACCTAATTCACTTAAGTGGACCAGTTAGATATTTGGACTTGGCTGGCTCAGCTTGGGTTTGATCCTCTGAGCTGCGCTATAGCAGCTTCTAGCCTCAATAAAATCATCGTCCGCTTCTGACAGAACCCATCACTGCTGCGTTATTAATACCAGCAGTGTAGACAGGTTGTTATGCACTGATTCTTCAAGCTTCTCAACATAGTGACATGAAGAAAGGTTATGCTTTCTGCTTCATCCTGTACCCACACTCACAGCAATGGTAACCTCGTCAGAAAAAGCAACACATTTATATAATCCTGTACAATGCAAATAAACCTGACTTCTGCTTTTTAGAGTATGATTTTGTTTTACTGGTGAACAGAGAGCCTTCTGGCCTGCCGTGCCCTATAAAAGCCATGGCCGAGTGCTGCTACACAGTGTGAGGAAGCCTGACTGTGCTCCACATGTTAAAGGGCATGTTAACATTTTGAATTTGTGTTGTTTTTCCCCACACAGCACTGTGAGCTGTTCGAACAGTCCCAGGTGAATAAAATGTCCTGGGGTCTTCCTCCTCCACACTCAAAAATACAATTTGGAAAGGAGAAAATTACATTGCATGGCAGCAATAACAGTGAGGGCTCCTGCGTCTGTGCCTTGCATTTCTCTTCCAGAACTTGAGGCCTTTTTAAATTCTGTTTGTTGTCTTGTAAATGAGGTCAACATTTGTTAAATAATTTGAAGGCAGCATTTGTTACTAGTTTGGCATTATTGGCTTAATATAAGAAAATTAACACAAAATTAGCTGACAAAACATTTAACTGAATATGCTACTTGCTTGTTTAATGACCAATGAAGGGCAAGTTAACTTTGCATTTGATTTCATGTTTTGTGTAATTGTGTGATTAATTTTATGTTATCTGCTTTAGTCAGTTTAACAGGCAAATATCTCAAACCTGTATTTTCTTCTATTTTAAAAGTGAAAATGCTCACAAAGCTTGATTAAAAAAACATGGGCAGGTGGTATTTTCAGAGTGCGTATTCTCTCACCTCCACATAAAGAGAGAAAGGCAGATATTCATTCACACTTCCTTCTCTACTGCTAACACCTCTCAGCAGTTCGAATCTCCATGGCACTTTTTCAAAGCTGCCTCACTGAGTCGAACAGCCGTTTGCACTTCACTCCTGCCTGGTGCTGATGAGGAGGAGATCAACAAGGACAGGAAACATTTAACAGTTAATTACATCCAGATTGCAAGAGCCAGGCTGACTTGGTGTATCATTTTTTTAAATCCATATTTATGTAATTTAAAGTGTAGTCTAGGTATTTGACTGAGAACTAACTTTTAAATAGAAAGGACACTAGGGTTTCACATTAAATACATCAAAAATGTATCTTATTCACAATCTAACAACGAGAGCTAACAAAAGAAGAAAAATATTAACATCTACTATAATGAACACCAAGTATGTAATTTAGTCAAAAAAAAAAAAGTTTAGTTGGTAGAGCAACAGCAAATACACATAACTACGCAAGAACTCGAGAGACCCCCGAATCTCAGACGGGTCATTTGCCCAGGGGCTCTCTCGTCCTGTTTCTTGTCAACCTACTCTCTACTCTCACTGAAATGCAGCAGCGTTTATCTTGGCCTCTCATAAACATGAAATTACCACTGTATATAACTTAATTGTTTTTCTTGAAAAAGCCATTTTAACAGGTCAACCCCACTCATTTTATGAAAAGCTTCAATATTCTGATCAAATACATTCTCATTTTACTCAATTTGCCTGCACAAACTTAATTGTCACCCGTCCTAATACCAATTTTCTACAGAAGTCCAATTTTTTAGACCATCACAGGAATGGAACAAATTACCTAAGATAATAAAAGAATTTACCAGTATTTGTGTCTTGAAAGGGGCATACTATAATCTTACCTTAACTACACCATTTGACTGAGTATGTATGAGTATGTTAATTGTAAATAGTACGCATTTTATTTTAATGATCATTAACAGTAACATTAGGTAACCTAAGCATAATTATGTGATTAGGTTACCTAATGTTAATGACGCCATCTCAACATTTTGTATTTTTAGTATTTTCCTGTTCTTTTAATTGTGCAGCTCTGATGTCACGGATATAAGTTTTGTTTATACAAATGGAGCACATACTGTCTGTGATGTTTGCAGATGAAAAGAAAGGTGGGCCACGGCACAGTCTGGGTGTGACCCTGTCTCAAAATCCACTTGCCTCACACAGCTGTGCAATGGACTACAATGGACCACTTACTTTCAATTTTCAAAGTTGGCAATATTCAGAATGTAGTACATACAAGTTTTATTCAACACAAATATTGCAATTGTTGATATTGCAATGACAATACATTTGCAGTATATAGTGCAGCATGTATGTTTATCAACATGTACTGTCCCAATCAAATAAATAAATAATATAAATAATAATTACTGTAGACCTAATAAATCTGTTATTATAACTTTGGGTGAAGTCTGGGAGAAGACTGTGAGGCTTCAAAGACATAATGTTGAAACTGTAAAACCGCATACCATCACAATCTCATACCATCTCTTTCCTACTCTCTTCCTGACTGAAAATAGCCTGTTAAAATGTGTGACTGCTCGCATGCATGGCTGGTCACCCACTGTAGACTTAGACAGAACATCTATCTCCGATAGTACTGTGCGTGGCTGTTGAGTGAAGCGACTGGTCTGCTATTCAATGATTCCTCAGCGGGCCGTGAGTGTGTCAGCATCTGTCTGTAAGCATGCTGCCATAAATACACTCCACTCACAGCTCGCCACTCATCTGAAGTCAAATATGAAAGCCAGTGAAAAAGAATAAAGGCTTAGGAGACAAAAAATATACTGTAAAAAAAGACAACAAGCTGTGCACAAGCATCAGCAGTCAAGGACGAACTGAGACCACATCCAGCCGCAGAACAGTGTGCATTGGTAGTTCAGGCAGGCAGACTCATGTTTATATGGATAAGAGTCTGAGATGCACATTAGCATTTAACCCCCTACACCTCACAAGGCCCTGCAATCACTGTGCATTGCTCTAACTCAATAATCAATCACATTTGATGCAACCCATGGAAACACAGGCTCAGAGTGAGAAGACTGTGAACACAAATGCTAATTTAAGGGTCTGAGAGTGTTTGATTTTGCTTTTAGTTGTGTCACAAGCAACTATAAAGCTCATTTCACGGTTGAAAACTCGCCCTGTTAGTCTGATATTAGAGCTTAAACTGGGGCCTCAGAAAGTGTAATAATGAGTATCAACACCGCTGTTCCTTCATTTCAGTGTTTTAGTCGTGTAAGGACGCGGTTTGCTTATATACTGGCTGACAGAAGCAGGTCACTCAGTCAACACACTTCTCACAAATGCACTATTACTGTATGCCAAGAAACATTAGCCTACTGTACAACAGGCTGGCTTTGGTGAAGATACTAGATAGGCCTATACAACAAATTGCTTCTCAAACCAAACAATGGACTGCAATAAACAAAAGAAACTCAAAAGTGCTTCTTTACAGTTAAATAACCTATAAATTCAAAAACTAAACAACCTAAAGCAAGACATTACAGACTATCTCAAATGAAAAGGCTCAAAAAGATAGACTACATCAAAGGCATAATTATGCCTCCTGACTAGGGGTGGGACAATATAAGATTTTATTGCAATTTTTTATCATAGAGATAATCGTTCATCAAATGCCAGCTGTTTTTTTTTACTACATTGCCATTTGGACATATTTGTTTAGGCCTTAAGACCATCACATTGGTGATTTAATAAATAGAATAAAATGCTGCATCGCGCTGTCCTACTTGGTTTTTGTTTACTCTTTTTTGCTCCATCGCTGTGGCCCGCTCTGTTCTGTGCAACTTTAGAGAAAAGGTTTTGGTAAAATGAAGCTTCAGTCTGTGTCCAGTAGACAACATGACTGTTTGTTAAATAGTAGTTATCAAAGCAGTTTAAGTTTAAGTTTAAGTCGAGGCTGTGTTGATTCAGGAGCAGGTTGTGTGACAGATACAATGAACATGAACGTCATGCAGCAGGGCCCAAACAAGGAATGTGGGGCCCAGGGGCAAAAACTATTTTTGCGCCCCCCTTTGGGGATGGGGGTCTGGGGGGGACCACAGGTCATGTTTTAGATGCAATATGTCTATTACTTAAAATTATTTTATGAACTAAAAATTAAATTTAGCTTTCTCTGAATGAATGAGGCTGACTCAGAACAGAAACTGCTAAATTTCATTTTTTAAGAATTGCCTAAATAATTTAATACGCTGAGTTTACACTAGTTTTAGATTTTTAGAAAAAGAAGACTGTAAAACTAATATTATTTTATTGTTAATTAAAACATTTTTGGACAGATAAATCTTGTTGTCTGGGCACGGTAGACAAGTGCTTAAAAGTGCTTAATGTCAAGCCCTGATTCATGCTATTTACACTTTCAACAAAGTGCAATGTCGTTTTACCACAAAAAGTATCGTAAAGTGATTCCAGTATGTTTTAGTGACATTTTCAAACTGTAAACGTGATTTCATGCTTACCGTAATAATTGTCTCAACCCAAAGATGTAATAAAATATAGCCTATAAAGCCTAAGGTGTGGAGTTGTAAACATAAAATTAAAGAATTTGGTATATTAAAGAGATGAATATGCTAGGTGTATTTTGGAAGCTGTCATGTTAGACTATAAAGCCCTATCTTAAAACTTTTATCAGGAATTCAGCACAGTCTACTCTAAATAATAACACATGAGCTTCACAGCCATGAAAACATCAACAAGTTACCTTTTGTGAAGATACGACTGATATACACAAAAAACACGCACATTTTTCTTGGTCCCTCAAAACATGAAGAGACCCTGAAGAAGCTACATAAATGTAGAAATGGTAGGCTTGTGTGGTGTGAGTTAAAGGCGGAAAAACATTAGAGTAAAATTGAAGTCTGTTACTACTGTACATATTACAGCAAGATGTGTATTTGTGTCAGTTCGCCAGACTGTCTTTCAGAATGAAAAGAAGCAGCAACAGCAAGTCAAAATCAGGGCCTGTTTGGTTAAAAAAACAGCGCCGTCCTTCACCAAAAATGTGAAGTAAACAGCGGGATGTGGCGTGATGTCTAAGCGGACACACCCCCTCAGGGCTGCGGGCAGCGGAGCAGCAACGCCGCGGTAAACAAACGGCGACTCTCGCGCTGACGTCTGAGACAGCATTAGGCTATCATCTTCATTACAGAGAGGGAGCCTATCATTAGCGCTAATAGGCCAGAGCACATTCACATTGTTCACATAACCTTTTACTGACAGATTACTCCACACATGACATCTTAATCAAAGCACACGCACACTAAACATTCAAACACACATTCCCTCTAACCCAGCGCTCTCACGTCTATTCTATCTCACCTTGCTTGACACATTTGAAGCGGACCGGGTCTTTGCAGTGCTTAATCACGGCCAGCACGTCCCGGGTGGTCAGACCGGCCACTGGCATGTCGTTGACCTCCAATAGCAGCTCATCCTGGGCCAGTTTGCCGCTCTGAATGAAACCCTTCCCCTGCTTCACCTCGCCGAAGTACGGGAACTGGCCGTTTTCCGCGCCTCCCTTTAGCTCGAAGCCCAGCTCCCCTTCCTTTCCTCGGGTTATCACCGCTTCGTGGACTTTGTTGGTCCAGTGGTTTTTCTTCTTGAGGCTCTTAGACATCGTTAGGGCGCGTTTATCACCGCGGGCTGGCCCATACAACAAGCCTCTTACCATGTCATCTTCCTGCCTTTGTGCACGCAGCCTCACATCGCCCGTGGCTCCATCATCAGCGGTGCACGCCAGGCGCAGTGTCCGCTCGGCGAGCCGCGCAGTCGGCTAGTGGGCTGCGGTACAGTACGGCGGAGGAGCGAGCAATTTTCACACTGTCAGGCTCTCACAAACGCAAGAGACAGAGACTGGCGGATGACCCGGATGTGAAGCCTGAAGAAGGGGAGAGATGAATGGTTCTGGTTCGGCGTAAAAGGATGGAGAGGAGGCGCTTCACTCACTCCACTGCCAGGGGCGCTTCCTCAGGCTCACTGTGATCACACAGCTGTTAGCAGCAGGCTCTTAGCTTTGTACTGAAACTGAAACCTTACCCCAGATCACAGTTTGTTTTAGCATGTAGTGATCGGCTGTAGGCTATATTTAAAGGTGTTATATGAAAACTTTATGCAGATAAAATTCTTAACACATGTACACTTCCTGTAGATAAATGGCAGTCAGAACCTCTACCTCTTTTTATAAAGGATTTTGCAGTGAATGTTCAGGCTTTTATATAACAACAATAAGGCTTGGTGGCTAAGATGCTTAGGTATCTAACAAAAGTAAATTTTAAATTTTAAACAATTGCTCACTTACTAATATATATGGTGTAGTATAGCAAATATTTTCAACAACTCGCCCTACACACTAAGCAATAGAACTTACAAAAGTCGCTAGGTATTTAAATGGAACTGTAGGACAATAATAAGGACAAGATGAAACAATGTCAATGTTCATGATCCAGTGTGTGAAAGAAGAGTCTAGGTGTGTGTTGTCACCACCTTCCTGCACACATTAGTCACATGGAGTTGTCCGCAGCATGCAGATACTGTCAGTGCTGTCAAAAAGCATCAGAACTTACATGCAGCGTGCTTCCTGGACTGTAATGTGAACCCACCTTGATTCCTCTGAGGTCCCACATCACTGCTACAACCGATCCTCAGTCTCTCATCTTCTCCTCAGAAAACAGTATGTGTGGGTTGAAGGCATTGAGCACTATTGTCAATGCCAATATTTTAACATTTAAATTCTGTAATGTGCTTTCTTTAAGTTGGTTGCTATTGCATAATTGGCAGGATGACATAAATCTTGGTCCTGCAGTGAATGACAAATCCTTTTGTTGCCATTACTTTTTTATGGCTGCATGGCTATTTGTAGCCAGTAAAGTAACATTTCATTTAAAATTAATCACTAAAGTCAAAAGCTGCTCGTCCGGAGGCACTGGGAATGGCAGTCACTCTCGCTGCCACTTTCAGCAGCGTATTTTAAGCACACAACTATATCCACCACTAAAACATTACTGTATACAGAAGCCCACTGTGCATTTGCTACCAGTAAATAATCCATGAGATGTGTGGATTCACTTTTAAATGTTACTTGAGTGTGTTGGCATGTAGGTCATCATGCGTTCGGGGAACTGCAGTTGTTGACAGTAATTCTCAGCAGATGATTATTTAACCAACACATTTAGTACAAACCACTACTGACATAATTCAAACAACTGTCTGGGTTTAGAGATTATAGAAATATAGAAAAACTAAAACCTTAAATTACATGTAACCTCTGTAGAAGAATATCCATAAAATATTGTAGCTGAACAAAATGGAACACTTCAGTAGAGTATCATCATAATAGCACACTTTGTATTGGTCTATCTTGGATTATAAGACATTGTCAGTCTCCAAAATACATCAGCCAATTTGCTTCAAAAAGGTATGCACTTAAAGTTGAACAAACAATATTTGACATCCACTTGATATTATATACGTACAATGTATGTCCTCAAGCTGAACAACATGTGTTTCTAAAGACATAAATTTATACTTGCACCACAGAACTCAGACAGTAACAGACTGATAAAGCTCCATTAAAACCAAGCGGATGTTCTTTTACATTCTGTTCTTACAGCTGCTCAGAGTGGACAAACTGAGCACTGCTGGAGGAGTAGCACAATCGTGTTTCTCTTGAGGTTTTGAGAACTGAAAAGATGTGGAAATGACTCTTCAGCGATGATCTTTGCCAGTCCAAACCTTTCAATCAAATTTTGGTTACAAAAAAAATATATTTGTGTGCACACGGATCGAGCATCTATATCTGGATCAAAACATGTAATTTATTTGTACCTTCCTTTGTGATAAAATACAAAAAGATCCAGAAACAGAGCTTGGAGTTGGGGCGTCTAAATTTAGAGTCACTTCAAGCATCTAATCACTGCTTTAAGTCTTCTATTTTTTGGCGGTGGCCTCTCAAACACAGGACTGAAAGCATACTAGGAAATTATTTGCTTTGAGTGTGTGGTGTGTCACTGTAAAAATATGTCCCCGTACAGTGCCCTCATTATTTCCTCTTCCATAAAGCTGTGCTCTGACCCCATCAAATCTATAAATCAGAAATGTAAGTGGGACTCAGACTCTGTAATTACCTTTTATATGTTTGTGTTTGTGCACACTGAGTATAAGCGGTGGCGGATATTATTTTATATTATCATTATAGAAAGTGACAGAAGGCAGAAACACAATAACACGAGGCAGCCTGTGCACTAGAGGCAGAATTTCAATAGAGCTTAAATGGATTTAGCTTCCATGCCTTCCATGACAGTTCCCTGCTTTGTGTACAATAAAAAATGCACGCAAAGTTGTTTTTATTGCTCATAATAAACAAGGAGAGCGCGGTCACCTTCACACAGTAACTCGTGCCCCCGCTCAACAGGAGAGCACAGCCTCTTCTGGTCGATATTGAGTTTGTTTTCACCCACCAGTGCCAAAACAGAAAGGTAATTACAGCTTACATAGACAAATGATGTGTTAATATGTTTGGAATATATTTGAAACTTTCAAGTGAAATTGAAAACTCAGGAAAATAGAGAAGCCGTACAGGAACCAGACAATCTGTGATGCAACAGAATAAGTTAATTAGAGAAAATGGCTTTGGGGACTTGGCAACTAAATCACGTCTGGCTTTTTCTTCAAAGTAAGTTTTAATTAAGTAGTCAATGAAGTGGGGCTTTTTAACTTTTGAAGTTTATTAATTATTATTAATTTATTTTATTGGGACAGTGCATGTTGATGAATATACACAAGACACATAAACATGCCAGATTTTAGCTTTAGGCTAATTTCCATCTGTCCCAACATTCCCACACCAGAGCTGTCACTGGAGGCAAGGCGGGTTAAAAGTCTTGCCCAAGGACACAACAGAACAGAAAGAACTGGGGACAGCAGGGATTGAACCACCACCCTTCCAGTTATAGGACAATCACTCCACCTAAGCCACTGCACCCCAATAAGAAGACACTATTTGGGTAAAGTGATACCCCTTAACCTCCAACAAAAGCTTAAGCACACCTCTAAACAATGCAGAGGAAAAAAAAGTTAAATATAAAAGACAAAATTGATGAGACGAGTTTGCTCAGACTTACCTGTTTCCTGGAGGACTCGAGGCTGACCCAGGAGACTCTAGATGGTCTGTCGCTTTCGTCTCACTTGGGAACACCTCGGTATTCCTTTGGAAGAGATAGAGCAAGTGTTTGGGGAGAGGGAAGTCTGTGCATCTTTGCTTTGATGGTGGCTGGATGGATGGATGAAAAAAATTTATACAAACATAACGAGAATGGAATTTGGGACTTGCATGAAAAGAGGCCATCTCATATAGAAACTGGAATTTGGTAGAAAAGGCAGAGATTGGCCTCAACTGGTAAAATAAATGATATTTTCTTATTTCAGTGTGATCATAATCCACACTGCTCCCTTCACAAGTCCTCAACATCTTTGACAAGATCATTATTCCAAGACTAAAAACATCAAATGTGCATCTGTTTTTAAAAGTGACAGTATTTGTTCTTGCATCAATATAAGAACCCCAGCCAAAATCAGATTCCTCTGCTTTTGAAGCATACATTATACTGTATTTGTTTTATTCCACACAGTAAATAATTACCTCTCTTCCACTTTACACTCACAGATGCAAACCCTTTTCAGTGGCAATGGTCTATTAAGCGTCAGATAAAACATGAGCCTGCTATTACGGAGGATTTCAAAGTGTTTCTGTGGATGATGAGACGAGTGCTTTGGCTTCCTCTCACTCACTTGGACTCCCCGGTCATCAGCAGACTGTGGAGATGTACTGTTTGATCATCAGCATCATCCTCGCCCATTTCCTTCTGCATACCTCGGTTTTGAGGGGGCTTCATATCCTCACTGTTTGATCGCTCTCGATGGACCCGGGGATTAGCTAAATGACTCTGCTTAGCTTTTCAACTCGACAATGCTCCCTTTCTTTCTCAGCTAAAGCCAAATCACTGCAGCCAGGTCTGAGACAGTTGTCAGCCTTGGCATTGCCTTGACCCATTTGTAGGATGCTGGTTACCATGTTGCCAGAAAGATAAAAATACATTTCTGAGAGAAGAAAGTTGTTGTGGTAATTCCATCTGTATTTCTAAACCAGTTCTCTCCCTTTTAATGGCTGATTTGCACATGAATACTGGAAAGTCTTGCTTTACTTCACCGCATCTTACAGGGAAATCATTTTCAGGATCTAGTTCAGGATTAATTAGTCCTAATCTGGGCACATGTTCAATTGAGAATCAGTATGACATAGGTAACAATTCATCTTTGTTATGAATAAATCTATGGTAATTATATTAAAAATGGTGATTAGATATGCAGCACTTGTCTCTTTCAGGATCATAAAGCATTCATCTCACCGGATCATAACTCGTCGACCCCACGGCTGTCCACTAGGGGGAGACATTTACAGCCTTTAACTGCATCGACAGACGCCATTAAAGCTTTCCTTGAGGATCGTTACTGTTTAGGCTGAGATATCTCTGAATATAGTTTAGATTTATCACCATAGAAAAGCCTTCATTTACTTAAAGGCTACAGACACTCAAAACTCAATCGTACGGTCTAAGACTATGCTTTTTAGGTGCTTAATTGTATTTTAGTCCCCATCTGGACTGGTCATCTACATTAGTTCATACATTAATCTACTACTATTTCACATTTATCTGTAAAAGAAAAAGACAGGATTCTTGCACAAGATGCCACAGTTTTACCATAGCAACTCTTTTATTAGCAAAATCATGGAGATTAGTCCACTAACGTCCCCATCCAATGGAAACAGAAGGGTGGTGGTGGGGAGGTCTAAGGGGGATATGTAACCGGAAAATATTACAGATCATGATCAATACAAGAGTGCATCTGTCCCCAGCCACCTGTCAATGCACTGAGCACAGATCTACATGTGACCCAACTGTCTGCTACAAGGCCGCCTTTGGCATCCTCTTTTCAAAGCTTTCCATTTCTGCGTAATCAGGAATGTTAGTTTCAACAGTGCACCAAAACTGTGCACTTGTTAATCAGACAGATTCTTTTTGGTCAATTAGAAAAATAAAACTTCGAAAGAGGATGACCAGCTGGTTAAAATAGTCCCTTTTGTTTATATTGTGCAC
This sequence comes from Perccottus glenii, assembly GCA_024416835.2. Taxonomy (NCBI): domain Eukaryota; kingdom Metazoa; phylum Chordata; class Actinopteri; order Gobiiformes; family Odontobutidae; genus Perccottus; species Perccottus glenii. Next base: position 19,621,650 of record CM044563.2, on the reverse strand, counting down.
ACATTCTTTCTTCATACGTACAGATATCAAGCAGACTGTTCCATAAATGTAACAGGGTTCACAATCATAGCACACACGCAACCCATTCATACAGCTCTCACAGTATGTGTACAGGTCTACAGAGTAACTGTGTGTTAACTGTAACTGTGTCCAAGGAAGAAAGAAAAAATATGTTTGAAAAAGCAAAAAAAAAGATATGATATGATGGACAAAGGGGCTTCAATGAAAAAAAATCTATACAAACCTAACGAAAAACACAGCAACTAAGGCATGCAAGGCAGAAGCACCTACAAAAATGTGTTCTTAGACAAAAAAACTAAAAAATAACAAGGCCCCTTTTTATATAAAAAAATTAAAATGACAGGTAAAACAAGCATATTTTAAAAACTGGAAAAATTCCCGGCCTCAGACAGTTGTACAAATATTTTACAGAAAATGTTTCTTCTACACACCGTCTTTAAAACTTTTAGAGATGTACATAAGTTAATTAGGTTAAAAGTGACATTCTCAGCAGTGTCCATGAAGTTCCTTCCAGTCAGACCCTCTTCGAATCATGTCACCCAGTAAGCTGGACGCCTGAATAGAGAAACACAGCCAAGAGGTAACAATTTAGAGAAATTACTCACGGCTATTGTTTAAATAATGAAAAATACCAGCATCAGACGCAGCCTACCTTTAGAAAAGGCCGCAGTCCTTCAGGTTGTTCTTGATGATCACATCAGTGACAGCGTCAAACACAAACTGGACGTTCTTGGTGTCGGTGGCACAGGTAAAATGGGTGTAGATCTCCTTTGTGTCCTTTCTCTTGTTCAGGTCCTCAAACTGGCACTGAATGTAAGCTGCTGCCTCCTCGTAAGTGTTGGAGCCTACAGACAGAAGAGACAGAGGACACAAAGACTCATTGTAAATTTTCCACTAATTACATCGATGTTACTGACCTATTCCTTCAGCCAGTTATTGGAGGAAAACAAACATTTTACAGCAGTCTACCAGCTTTGTTTTGAATATACACCCTATGTCTGCAAAGTTCTCCTAAACTACACCTTTATAGAGATTTATTCCCTTATAGTTATGAATGGATGACAAATATGTGCATTTGTAATGTTCATTTCTACAATGTGGTTTGAGTCACAAATGGTTGAAAAGATGCGTTAAATACAGACACTTTGCAGACTTTTTGGTTTTGTTACAAGAAGCATACAATGGAAACATTTTGCAGTTTCCATACCAATAAATATTGGAATCTTCCATGCCTACTACCAATGTGAATAAAACTAAGAACAAATACAGAAAGTATTTAGACCCAAATAACCGAGCATAAACAAAGTCTGCTGCTTACATCTTGTACAATGCCCCTAACAAGACCCTTGATTCAGTTGTAGTGAAGTGCAGTTTAGCCTCAGTGTTAAAGGCTTTTATTAATTTTACTGGGCAGATATTGAGTCACTTCAAATATGTAGACTGGTTTATATGCACATACACTAAAACACACACACAAACAAGATTTGCATGCCAGGTACACCTGTGATTCATACATCTCTCTCTGTGCCTCACCTGCATATTCTGGGTAGCAAATGGTGAGTGGACTCTTCTTGATCTTTTCCTCAAACAGGTCTTTTTTGTTGAGGAAGAGAATGATGGAGGTGTCTGTGAACCACTTGTTGTTGCAAATGGAGTCGAACAGCTTCATGCTCTCATGCATTCGGTTCTGAAAGGAAACCACGAGGCACAAAAGACAGGGTTAAAAAACATTTTACTCCTATTCATTTTCCATGACCTTTCACCAAATAGTAAGCAAAAAGGGGCGGCAGTAGCTCAGTGGGTAGAGTGGTCGTCTTTCAACCGGAAGGTAGGCGGTTCGATTCCCACTCTCCCCACAGTTCATAGTGTCGTTGTGTCCTTGGGCAAGACACTTAACCCACCTTGCCTCCAGTGACTGTAACACTGGTAATTACATTAGAACAATGTAAGTCGCTTTGGATAAAAGCGTCAGCTAAATGAATAAATGTAAATGTAAATGTAAAAATTACTTCACTGATTACGGAGCAGTTATTACTTTAGCAAAAAATATTTACATTTTTATGACTTATGACTGTATGAACCATGAAAATGATTAACAGACTGATTAGGTTGCATGAATGGAAAATGAAATAACAGGAGTGGGAAGGTAGACGATACCATTTCCTCATCTTCAGCCAACACCAGGTCGTAGTCACTTAGAGCCACACAGAAAATAATAGCCGTGACTCCCTCAAAACAATGGATCCACTTCTTCCTCTCTGATCTCTGTCCACCAACATCAAACATTCTGTGAAGGGATATTAATAATATCAATATATCACAATAGGCCTACTGTTACATGGTTATTCTTGTTTTTTTTTTACAGCATTTGAGACACTGATTTGAAATGCAGTTAAATACCATGTTGTGTTTTCAACACCCATGAAAGACTGAAGTGACTAAAATCTATTGGCAAGTTTGCTCACTTGAAGTGCAGGTCTTTGAATGTGAAGTGTGTCTCCACAATGCCGGTGGTTTTGACCCTGGTCCTCAGCACGTCCTGCTGGGTGGGCACATAAGCTCCATGGGATATCCTGTCCAAGTCATTCAGGTAGCTTCAGGGGGAACAAAAGTTGGTGAGACAAAAGAGCACAGATGTGTTGCCGATACAAATACGTTATTGTTTCCTCTTCTACCAACAGTTCTATAGATCTTTTTACTGTTTGCAAACAATGTGAACTGTGCTAAAGAAATTTTCATTGTACTCTAAATAAAAGGGCTCCAAATATCCCAAACTGAGTGGGTAGGCTATATTAGTTAGGCTACAAGCTACGTTTAGGATTCAGTTTTTTGTGATCCTGGACACAAAGTTATATATGAACTGTTTTAAGACTTTTAAGTCTTGAACTATAAAACTTGACCAAAAAGAAATTAAAGAAAAATACATGTCGTCATTGTCAACCTCAACATTACATAAAGGTCAATTAGCACACATATAACTTGAAGACTTTAGCATTCTTGCTCCATCTGCTCATTATTGACACAATATCAGACTTCTTCTACCCCTGAAGAATACTGACAAAATGTATATTTGAGCACAGATGGTTCTAAAAACAGTTATAAAGTAGGAAACATCTTTTGACTCTAAAGTGCTTCTAATGCCCTAGGAATATAGTTGCAGTCTATGGCTATAACGGTGAAGATCCTGTCAAGAGTCCATCAGTTAAATATTTATCCTGTTGAGCACAGGCATTGGACAATAACCGTTTAAGGTATTCCGCTGTTTTTAAGTGCCATGATAATTACGGTATTTAAAAACACAAATACTGTGGCACATTATTCAGGTAAAAGGAGCTGGAGAGACAAGACCAAAAAGTGAATAGGTTCCTATTTTTGAAAGAATTGTATCTGAATATTCTATAGTACTACATTATTTAACTATTATAACAACCCAAAGATTTTGATTTTAACAGAAAATAAAAACCATTTAAAGTTATATCTGCAATATTGTGATATTTTTATCATACCGTCAGAATCTCCTACCATCTCATGCCTAGTTTATTTTTCACTGCCATTTTTCACTGCCTCTAAAATGTAGTGTTTTTTACTTGTGTGCAATGGGAAATACTGCTACTCGTGGGTACATATCTTTTTGAAAGGTTCTTGAAGAGTCTACAGACAAGTGTTTGTTCGTCCTACTCACTATGCTGCGGAATCATTGAGCTGGTACTCTCGGGAACGACTGAAGCAGGCCTGAACGCCTCCGTCTTTCCACAGTCTCTGGATGACCCCGGCCAGTTCCCCTGTCATGAAGCCCTCCTCAGCAGAGCCGGCCAGCACAAACAGCTGACGAGCATCATCCTGCATTCACAAAGCAGAATATGGTGGTACAGTGTTCATTCCAGTTTTAAATAATGGATGTGAATAACAGCTTTAGAGTACTAGAATTCAATATTCACAGACAGGAAATGTTATCAACTGGTTCAAGCACAGTATGTTAGCATAAAATACATATGTTTTCTAATGTATAGTTGGTTGGTCATGCTTAGCAATGACGGCGTCTCCTTAAGCCAAAAATTCAAATTCCTGTACCACTTTTATTTATAGCACTAAAGTTAGAGCACTAGGGTCAGCCTGACAGAGTGCCCTTGCACTGTCAAAGCTCAATCACAGATTTTTTTGTATCTCCTTTCCAGCACTGCCTGTTTAAATGTGTTGATTTGCAACATAAAAAATATCTGCAGATGGAAAAGTGCACAGCTTGCATAAAAAAATGGTGACACAGCTGCTTAGCTTCAAGTGTCATATTTTAATTACAAAAAATTTAAAACACAGATGAAATGAACACCTCAGCCTTTTTTTGTTTGTTTCTCTTACTGCTCTGGCAGGATCAGCAAAGTCAATCTTGAGACGTCCCATAGCTCGGATGATGGCAATAATAGACTGGATGGTGTTGCTATAGACCACAGCCTTGTACTGCTTACACTCCTCCTCTGAGTATCCCGCTTCATGGATAATCCTAATGCACAAATACAAAATGAGTATAGTCATCCTTTTTGAAAGGGTATAGTGTTATTTAGTTAACTTATAAAGTTGAATTGAGTTGAATGTCTAGTATTGGAAACTATTTTTTCAAGCGTTTGAAAGAATCTACTGGTTACTGAAAATAAATAAGTTGGTATGAATATATGCACAACCAAAACAAATAGTAAACATGTTGTTCTCTGGACAAACAGTATGGGTGTATTGCAAACTGCTGACAATGTTACATTTGACAGTGACTGCACAATACTTACTTCATCTGTTTAACAATGGTACTTTTTCCAGACTCGCCAGCACCTAAGAGATAGAAGATAGATGATCAAACAATAGTTTGTGCATAGGATGTGATTTTGTGTTTTAAAACTACTAGGCAGTCCACTAATAACAATCTGCCACTATGTCAAAGTTATAAGTTGAACACTGAATTTAAAGTAGGAATGGTATTTTCCACAATTATATTCAAATATTTAAGCTCATAATTCGAATATTATTCTAATATTTGTTTAATTTAATTAAGTTTAATGGGAGAGGTATTCATTTATGAAACATATTTCTGAACAAGCTTAGTGGGGAATATATTCAACAAAGGCTAAATACTGTTTTTTGTAGATGAAAATTAAACAGTGTGACATGTCATGACTCATGACATTCACAAACAAACCGAATCTATTGAACAGCTCTTTAAGACAAACAATGGGAAGCGAGACGTTCTGTTTCACACAGATGCTTTGCTGCTCCACCGAGTGAACAGGTATGTGTCACCTTCTGCTCTCTGTGTGTCGCTGTGTCGTCACGTGACTCAGCGGCAGAAGTGAACAGAACAGGAACAAGACAGGCAAGCGCTGTGTGGACTTATTTTACTGCAGTTAACCAAAACACTGCCAGTTGTGATCTGTGTAAAAAAAAAAAGCCTGTTTGCTCATTATGGATTTAATTCATTTATGGCCAGCAAAATCTAAAATAACAAATGAATATGTTTTTATATTTTGAATATATATTACAGCTCGAATATTAAAATATTTGTGCCCATCTCTAATTTGAAGTACAAAACATAACTTCTTTACGGTCATGCCACACTGCAATTGGATTAATCGCACAGATCCTCTTGTCAATGAGATTATGCACAGCTTATACATCCCTGGGTTAGAAACTTATACCACTACCACTGTCTACTGTGCTGCAAATCATAAACACCAGGGGTCATCAACTAAATTTGCTTGAGGACCAGCTTGTTTCTTCATGGTGCTGCAGGGGCCAGACTTTCAAACTTAAATAAATAAATACACACCTTTGATTAAATTTAAAATTTTACTTCTTCACTGTTAAATATATTTTTTGTGTTGTTTTTTTTTTTGACTCATGAAAGTAATGTTGTAAATTTGTGTATTGTGTTTTTTGGTAATGATGGGTATTTTGTACCTTTGCCAACTGATGTCCTTTTTTTAGTTTTATATTTGGATGTAATTTAGGTTTTCTTTAAGTTAGTTTGCCCACAGCATGCTAACTGGAGGTGCATTTGTGAGGGTGGACTAAGGCCTAGTCCACACGGACACGGGTATTTTTATAACCGGAGTTTTTCCTCCTGCGTTTTAAAAAAATCCCGTCCACAAACACTCGGTTTTAATGAAATCTCCGTCTACATGAAAACGCAAAAACCCGCTATCAAGCGCCGTCAAGAGCATGCAAAAACGCCGGTTTTACTGTCCACACGACAACGCTGCAACCGGCGTTTCTGAAAATCCTCACCCTGGCAGGGGTTTTCAAAAATGTTCGGTTTTAGTGACCTGATACTGCGTTGGACGAACGGCCGAACCGTGTAAAAAAAGTCACGGTTATAAAAAATACCTGTGTCCGTGTGGACTAGGCCTAACTCTTTCGTCTGTTTGTTTTGTTCACTTTCCCCAATAACTGTGTCAGCCAAATAGTAGGCTTAAGTTAGTTAGACCCGACCTAGATTGTAGTGGAGACACGGATGACTCATTTTGAAGTGTGGTGATTTGCAGTGATATACATGTGCTGTTTTATATTGCAGGATTGCCCGCCAAATCATTTGGGTGTATTGTGCGAGTTCCCGGGTTAATTACTGTTACTGATTGGTAAACTGTAAAAGAGGGAAATACCATTGGTCTTTTTTTTGTCCGTAATAAATATTGTTAGTTATTTAATTGTTTTAGTGTTTGTTTCCTGAACCCCTTGCAACCACATTACACAATAATAAACAGTAGGCTCAGGTGTTTCCTTAAAACAGTAGAACTTTATCAAAATAACTCATTTGTTTAACAGTTACCTTTTTATGCATTTTGCCTTTTATTTATTAATAATAGCAAGAATGTATTGACAGTAATAATTAATGTGAGGACCAGAAGTACCACACAAAGAACTTGTTTTGGTCTGCAGAGCTTAAGTTGAAGACCCATGGTTTTTACTCAGTGGCTGCAGCAGAGACTCATATGAACCACCAGAACATTACATCTCTCTAGGATGGGCCTCAAACAGGTGAACACTTAGGTTTAAGACAGTTCTGACTGTGTTTTGAAATAATTTATGGCTCAGAGATGGTTCAGACTCAGGACGACAGCAGCCTCCGTTTAAAGTTGAGCCTCTTTGCACACATCTGTTCTCTACGGGACATTTACAGTAGCCTACTTTTTGTCAGGTTTGGAGAAAGTAAAGATCAGCCTAAAACACAGACTTGTTATCACGCTTGTTAAGCCCTGCCCGTTAGGTCCGTGCAGAGCCAAATTGGCCCACTATTGGTCTGTGCAGCAGCGGTGAGACAGACAGTGAGCGAGTGAATGCCTTTTACTCAAGTGGATTTAAATTTCTTTCTGTTGTGCAAAGTTTAAAATTGTGCACATCCAGCTCCTGGAAGGACTCTGTGACAGGAGGGAGGTGTGTGTTTTGGCCCAAGACCGTCCCAAGGAGAATCGTGGACCATTCCCAGTATGACGTTAGTTTTCGAGTCCTGGCTGGGGGGCTGGATGAAAAGCTGTGGGAGGCTGGTTGGTGCCCCCGGGCCACCAGTTGATGATCACGGATGACCATTAGACTTATGCATGAATTATCAGAACATTATCATCACTGTGCCTCCATCACAACTTTTAAAGATTTTGACCTGTCTCTCTTGCACTGATCCTGCTTCCTTCAAAAAGGTGCAGGGTGTTTTGAGCTGAGCACATAACATTTTAATTACCCCAACTCTATAGAGACTCAAGACTCCCTTGTGAAAACTCTTCACCAATTCATAGTCCCATATGATAAACAGACACAAAGCTGACAACAAACATTACAACCCACACAAACTTCCACACCATAGTGAGTCCAAAGTATAAAGTCGTTTTTTTAAGAATTGGCAGCAACACACAAATCTATACATATTTGCATTTATGGTACAAGCAGCCTACATCTGAGGCAATCCTCCTACTCAAAAAGCTTTTATCTGTCATTTGCAGACTGCTGCATAATGTCAACACCACTGTGGCATGTCTGATGAAGAGATAAAGTAATAGAGCTTAAAATAAGCTACATATCTCTGTCAGAAAGGCACACAGCAGTAAAATGTAAATGAAAACTATCCCAATGTCCTCAAAACCATATGGTAATTACTCCATTTGATACTGAATCCACAAACCAATCCCACAAATCTCATGCAGGTGGTAGTGGGAAATCGTGACAGGAAAGAAAACAACCATAAAAATTCAAATTGGCGCCATCTCAAATGACATATGCACAAGAGGCTGCAGTACAGTGACCATTAATTTAAATGTGTGAAATAAAGAGCTTGGCTAAAATACTGTGAATAGTCTTGCGGGAGCTTGTAAACGACAAGAATGGGGCTGTCATCTATTTAGCAGGCACTACCTGTTTTAGTATAGTTGCCACAGATGTGTATTCCTGTCAGCAAGGTTGGACAGGTTGCTATGCAACCTGCTGCCAGTCTTTCCTGACAGTGACAGCAGTGGACATCCACTAGCTGATAGTGAGCCCAAGGGTGTAGCAGTTTGGTTAAAGCGCTGATAGGGGTCATGAATGAAGATCTTCTACACAAGTTCTACTATTTATATCCAGTGGCATGACTTAAATGTTGCCTTATGTGGTTTTCAAACAGACTGTTCATTAAAATCACAGATGGAATTGCTTTGACAAAAATATAACAATATAATATCACTCAAATAAAATAATAAATCCAGTAGCCTTATAGTTTAGTCCACGTTAGGGGAGGAAATCAATATTACTCAGATCAGTGGAATGGCTACAAAAGCTACATTTTAAATTAAACACTTTTGATAAAACTTGCTTGCAATCTCATTGCAATAGTGTCTTAAGTAGTAGAGCTGTTCGACTGACTTGTTGACAATTAATCCCCGACAGTATTTAACTTTCTAGTAGCTTAGGCGACTAATCCAGGCTAGCTTTAGGGAGCTAGCTCAACTGCTAATTGCTTAGCTAAATTAGCTTATAGGCTGAGTTGCCTCTGGCCAACAGGACAGGCTTTAGGAATTAAAATAATTGTCAAACTAACTGACATATATGCAACAATTTAACTAAACATGGGAAATAAAACACCTTAAACGTTAGGGCTGAAGTTAAGTGACACTACGCAATTCTTATCACGCCCTAAAAATGTGTCTGGCGCAGCACCACACTTGTTTCTGTTATATTCAAGTTGACTTAGCTTGGATAAATATTTTAAGCTTCGATACAGAATGTCTAATTTAACATTTAACCAACGTTATTTAATAGATATATCATTTGGCTCAGAGTTTGCAGCAGACCACGGCGGTACCTCTCCAGCTAAAGACCCAGACCCGACCCTCTCCGTCCATCCATATTTCTCACCGAGCAGCAGTAGCTTGACCTCCCGGGCTGCCTTTTCCCCATCGTCCCGTAGATTTCTGTCGATCATCTTGCTCCGCTCCTGTGCTGCCTTGTCGTCCGTACTCAGAGTACACCCCATCTTCTTCTATCCTGGACTCCGAATAAAATACAAGCGTAACTTTAACTATGAGTGCAGCGACATGCAAAGGCTACCGAGCTAGCATTCAGCAGCGAGGAGGAGGCGTCTGTCTTCACTTTAGATTCAAACCCGCCCTTGCCTCGCAATCAAGCTACCAAATTTACGACCAATATGTAAAAGAGACAGCCAAAAATCACAGCATCCACGATTAGTGGATCTTATACTGTCGTCTGTACTCTCCGGAGAAGTTGCGCAAGGCTAATTATCATTCACATAAAGAAAGCAGTAGTTGGCAGCATCAGCGACGGAGTCTAAACTGTTCGCTTCCTGTTCCTCGCACATACCTAAGAATTGCGCATGCGCAGCAAATCAACAAGCTTCTTTCAAAAATGTACGTTGTTTTTCATTTGAGCCTTTCTCTTCTGTCATTTTTATCCATGGAAAAAATATAGCAAACATAACAAAGAAATTATTAACTAAGTTCACAATCTAAAGTATAATAAAAAAAATACAATGTAAGCCAAAGAGATCTTTATTCAAACGGACATCACTGTTATAGACTGCTTCAAACAATGGCAGACCATCAGCTGCCATCTACAGTGGCCATATAGATCTAGTTTGCTTACTGAGTAAGGTTTGTTTTCAGTGATAATTTGATGTAACGTGAAATTAAATGATAAAATATATGACATAGATTTAAAAATGAGCATATATTTAATTTAAATAATGACTGAATATTACAATTAGGAATCATTTATTAATCAAACATTTGAAAAAGATACTTTATCAATCATCCACCTGAACAGTCAAAGTCTCAATTGTAAGTTATCAAAAACAAAAGACTACCAAGTCTATGCCAGGGTACTGGAGAGGAGAATGCGGCCGATAGTTGAACCTCGGATTCAGGAGAAACAATGCGGTTTTCGTCCTGGTTGTGGAACACTGGACCAGCTCTATACCCTCTCCAGGGTGCTGGAGGGTTTATGGGAGTTTGCCCAACCAGTCCACATGTGTTCACTGGAGAAGGCATTCGACTGTGTCCCTCGTGGTGCCCTGTGGGGGGTGCTCTGGGAGTATGGGGTCCGGGGCCTTTTACTAAGGGCTGTTCGGTCCCTGTACGACCGGAGCAGGAGCTTGGTTTGCATTGCTGGTAGTAAGTCAGACCTGTTCCCAGTGCATGTTGGACTCTGGCAGGGCTGCCCTTTGTCACCGGTCCTGTTCATTATTTTTATGGACAGGATTTCTAGGGGCAGCCAGGGGCCGGAGGGAGTCGGGTTTGGGGACCACAGGATCTCGTCTCTGCTTTTTTCAGATGATGTTGTCCTGTTGGCTCCATCAAGCCAGGACCTTCAGTGTGCACTGGGATGGTTTGCAGCCAAGTGTGAAGCGGCTGGGATGAGGATCAGCACCTCCAAGTCTGAGACCATGGTTCTCAGTCGGGAAAGGGTGGCTTGCCCCCTTCAGGTCAAGTATCTTGGGGTCTTGTTCACAAGTGAGGGAAGGAGGGAACGTGAGATTGACAGACGGATCGGTGCAGCTTCTGCAGTGATGCAGTCGATGTACCGGTCTGTCGTGGTGAAGAAGGAGCTGAGCTGTAAGGCAAAGGTCTCGATTTACCGGTCAATCTACGTTCCTACTCTCACCTATGGTCATGAGCTTTAGGTCATGACCGAAAGAACAAGATCCCGGATACAAGTGGCCAAAATGAGCTTTCTCCGCAGGGTGGCGGGGCGCTCCCTTAGAGATGGTGAAGAGCTCGGTCACTCGGGAGGAGCTCAAAGTAGAGCCGCTGCTCCTCCACATCGAGAGGAGCCAGCTGAGGTGGCTCGGGAATCTGATTCGGATACCTCCTGGTCGCATCCCTAGGGATCCCTGATCCAACTGCACTACACTTTGCTGACTTTAAGTAGTGTTAGTTATTTGCCCTTTTTAATGTCAGAAAGCCAACAACATAATCTGGAGATCTAAGTTCTATTTGATGAGTCTAGATGTTTTTTTATGTATAGGCTATGTTCCTCTTTTCAGCTGATAGACATTTTTACAGGTGGATCCTAAAACAATAATGTGCACCCAGAGGAAAGCAATTCAGGCAAATAAACTGCAGTCATACTAATTACAGGAGTCTGTCTTTATTTGTTTAGTAGGTGTGCAAAAGACTGCCTCATCCAAGCTGTCAGCGTTGATTTGCATTGCAAGGCTGAGGTTTCCAGCATGCTCAGTATCTATCCTACATACAGTAGAATACTATGTACATAGAGTAGAATACTGTAGAGATTAGTGAGCTTAGAGAAAAATCAAGTCTGAAATTTTGACAATTAAATTTAGAATGTTTTTGTTGATAATGCTGGGTATTTCTTGAGATTGGGGTAAAAACCAACAATGAGACAACATGAAATATATTAAAATAAAGACTATTTGCTGAAACAATGCTCAAAGCTATGGGTTGCATTTAAAAATCTGGTTCCAACAGAGTTTGCTGTTGCTTAGTGCATCCTTATTCCGTCCTGAGAGGATGCCGCCTGCCAGCTCACAAATGAGCATCACGCCCTGTGGTAAATTCTCTCCATAACCACTTCCACAAATTCAAATGGTCCAGGCTAAGGAAAGCACCCTGGCAAAGGCAATCAGTTTAAACAACACAAATGTGTAGAAAATGCTGACAGTATATTAAAGAAATTTGTCCTCATGCCTATGCCTTACAGACGTGATTATTTAGTAAGTTTGAACATGCTTGTAGGATATAACAGCATGTTGACTTTACACCAACCATTTTTTCATCATTCATAAGGTATAAATGACCAAAGGGAGGATTGTGGTTGCCATCTACTTAGTTTACATGTATTTTCATTGCAGATATGCCCTGTGTCATGCAAAGTAGTACCATAATACATAAATGAATATGGAAAGATTTTTATAAGTATATTGTCTCATAATGACATCAACACAATTCACTGATCTGTGAATGTTTTGAACAAGAGTTTCTTTAGATGATAGGTACACTTCAAACTAGAATCTTTAGTTTTTTTATAGAAGTACAATGTGTGTTGTTGTTGCTAGGGCATGACCGTGCCACATAAGTCCCATGCAAGAGGGAATGATTGAAGTGATGGATTCTCAGAAGACCTCTGGTTGAACGACTGAGCAGCATGTCAGCATCTGATGCTCATTATGGTGCTGCTCCCGAGGGATCCCGTCTATGTGTTTTTTTGGATTTCATTTGTTCACTTTCTAGCGCCTATCAGTCAAACAGGGCATTATGAAGAAAATCAGACAATTGAGGCGATAGTTCTCACTGATTTGGTGAATGTCTCATTGTCAAGGAAGTGCAAGGATCCTGTGCTGTCCATTAAGGAAAAAGAGAAACAAAAGTTAAGCAAGAAATATGATATATAGTAAATGCATTGACTTATCTCAAATGAAGAAGAGTTAATAACTTTTCTCACTTGCACAATGTAAAAAAACACACAACTATATACATACATAGGCACTATTTTATTAAAATAATATTAATATAAAACTACTATTTTTCAATTCTTATTCCAGTTTTAGCTTTTCTCCAGTACCAAAACATACATTATAAATTATACATTACATTATAAAAAAATAATATACCTAAAGAGGCACATTTTGAAAGCTATTTAAAGGCATTTTTGTCTAATATAAATGAACAAAAAGGCAGGGTTTGTAAGATCTGATTTGAAACAGTCAATTTTGTTTTATTATTTTTACTATAGCATTTGCTGTAAAAATATATTTTTCTTTATCTTTTAGAGCATTTGAACAGCTATGGTAGCCCTGCAGAACCATGCTGTTGTTTGTGACCAAAACCAGTCAAAATAGATCAGATGGTAATTCATAAATGTCTGTATATCCTTATATAAGCACGTGTGTTTAAAAGTAAAGTGTTCTTGTCCTCTATACCTGCTTTACTTTTTCCTCTTTACCTATAAAGCCTCCTCAATATACTCACAATCAAGTGGTTCTTAACACACTTAAAGTCTAGTATCAGTTTAGAAGACACTTTCCTTGAGTCCTTTAACAAACAAACATTTATTTCTCACACCTCTGTATGATTCTTTATTTTTCAGTGTGGTGCAATAAGGACATTCAAATTTTTTTAAATGTATATGTATGTGGTGTGTTTGATAGGTTTAACAATTTGTCTTCTATGTATAATCTTTCTGTTACTAATTTATTCTATTTTAAGATTTGTGATTTTATTTCCAAGTGTTTCCTAATTTTCCATTTGTGCCTCCAGATCTCCTTTGGGAAAACTTTCTTTCTGTTATATTTATTAATTTATTCATTAATTTTCTACCGCTTTGTCCCGTTAGGGGTCGCGAGTGATTGGAGCCTATCCTAGCAGTTAATTTTATATTTTACGCCGTCTCATTGTCTCTCTGGTTAATCTGAACAAATAATTCTTATAACACTTTCATATTACCCCCACAAGACTGACAAGGACTGAATGCATGGGAATTGGTAATTTAATTAAGTGAGGATCCTCACTTAATTGATCCGCACTACCTCTTGTGCTCGCCTTGGTCTTATTCAATTTAAAGTTTTACACAGGATAAATTTTTCTAAGTCCAGACTTCCTGAAATTTATCCAGAGGTTGAGGAAATATATGACAAATGCCAGGGCTCTCCCTGGCATCCCATTCCCTAATCTAAAGGACTTTTGGACTGGATATTTTACCAGTATGTCCCACTGTTCTGGGAACAAATTTGCAACCGCGTCCATTATTTGTCATGTTTGGGATTTCTGACTCCTCACAATTGAATTACACACAAAAGAATAGCATAGCTTTTACATCTTATACACTACTTAAATCATTAACCAATCTGCTTCATTTTGTTCAACCACATACTACTTCACTATTTCACACAAAGCACTTTGAATTCACTTTCATTCATTTGGGAGAAAGGCATGCCAGAAAACAAGTTTGTCCTCCAGATGGCAGCATAGACATTACACCTCACAGGAAAAGACTGAAGGCTCTAGATCAAAGGCAACAGCATTGACAAAGTGAACAATACAGGGACAATAAAGAAAGTGTTAGAGAGAGAGAGAGAGAGAAAGAGAGAGAGTATGTACAGTATAAGAGAAACACTTTTACATGTAAAGAAAAAAATATGAGTATCAATATGAATATATAAAAGTACCTTTTAGATTTCTCATGGCTAGCACTTTCACCTCACAGGCAGGCAGCCTTACTGCATTTCTCCCAATCTGAGAACATTTTAGAGGAGATTTATTAAAACAAGTAAAAGAGAATTTAAAAAGTCAAGACGAGACAAAATAAAAGCATGATTAAGTAGCCTGTCCGGCCAGGCACATTTACTTTCTCAGAGAACTGAAGTAGGTCTAGAACCCTTTCTATTGACCACCACCTCCACTGAGTTCAATACGACCTGACCAATCAAATAGCTGCACAAATCAATACAAAACCGGACAACAAAAAAACAAGGAGCATAAAACAAGAAAACAAGGATCCTAAACCTAGGAATCTTAAACAAGCTGGAAATGCACTGATAAAGGGTCCCCACGCCTCCTCGAACATCCCAGGGACACCAAAACAGAAACACCTGGTCCTCCCCCGTCTCCCTGATGCTCTGGTGCCAACACGTATGTTATGGTGGGGTGGTGTCCCACTCAAGCAAAACCGCTCAGCATGCTAGGAGGGACTCAAAGGCCACAGAGCACCTGTCTGCAGGACTCAGGTGCGTCTGCTCCTCTTTGACCCCAAACAGGACCACCAGGGGGCTGTGCTCCGGTCAGGGTACATAGACAACAGTTTTACGTGAACAACTTTAAATTGAATTAGTTGGTGGCACCGGCACGTACAGAGAGAGGATGAGGACACCAGCTAAAGAGCAGACGTCCAGGCCTCCTTCAAAAAGAGACGCCCAGATCCCGCTCCCATGCCCTTTTAAGTTTGTCCACCGGGGGTTCTAAAGTCTAATTTAATTCTATACAATTTGGAGATAAGACCCCTGGTGAATGGACTTGGGGACATCACTCTGTTTACTGGTTAACAGTGTTGTAGTTGAGACGCTAGGCAGTTTTTAAATAATAAAGGGCCCAATCTGAAGAAAATCTGAGTTAGGGAGAAATGATGCCATGCCATGTGTTGTCTATGAGCAGATCTTTAAAACGAACAATGCCCATCTTGTCTCTTTTGCGTCGGTAAAAGTTGGTTTAAAGCAGAGGTTTTATATCTGCACTTTTATACAGAGGTGTAAAGTACTTAAGTAAATGTACTTTGTTACTGTACTTAAGTTTTTTTTGGCTACTTTGTGGTTGTACTGAGTATCAACAATATAAGCAACTTTTACTCTCTACTACATTTTTGATTGAATATTTATACTCTTTACCCCACTACATTTGAACTGACACTTACCGTTACTCACTACATTGTGTTTGTGTACGTCAAGTCAACTTTGTCTGCGTGGCTTATTTCTTGGGTGTAAGAGGAGATATCGCCATCTGCAGGCTATTGAAGGTACCAGATGCTATTTGCCTACATGTGTTACCCCGTTGTGTACGTGAATTCGCAGTGTTTTACATAAATTAGTGATGGCTGCAGCCACTGATGAAGCCAAAGCCAGCTCTTCATGTAGTTCCAGCAGTGGCGCAAAAAGGGGGTATGCGCTATATGCGTCATTTCAGTATTTCCTCAATACTATATAACATTTTAGAGGACTACAGGCTACAGTAGGCGCCCAGGCCCTCATTGGAATGGAATATCGTGAGTGGGCGTGGCTGGCGGGGGCGCCGTGAGCGCGCTGAGCGCGCAGGTACGTACAGTTGTCACAGTACGCACACAGTTGTCTTTGAAAGATGGATAAAGCAAAAAAGCTGTCAGGGGCAACAAACAGAAAAAGAAAGAGGAAAAAGGAGATGGCGTGTTTGGAGTCTTGCAATATTCATGTTAACAGACTAGCTAGCGTTTGCTAACACTGGAAATATAGCAGCCAAATGGGGTTTAAATTAAGGCTAGCTTAATGTGCAAAACCGAAGTTACTGAGCTGAAAACTGGAAAAATATAGGCAGCATGCCATGTACAATAATCATTTGGAAAACAACTAATGCAATATCTCTGGTTTACCAAGATATCATGCAAATAGTAGATAATAATTAATAATAGATTTTTTTAAAGCATTAGCTGTTGATGTTAGCTATGCTGTCAGACATACAGTCTATAGTTACTAATTTCTAATTACAGGCTTATGCCTTTTTTGAGCACTTGAGTTTGACTTGGACAGACTTGTTTAATCTGTGTTTTTGTTCTGCCGTGTCGAAATATTGAGGTGTTCAATTTCTTTTCTATATTAGGGAGTAAAACCTCATAAATAAACTTTCTTCTTTTTAACTGATCTACAATATCTCTTTTTGTTGAGGTCTAGTGCATCTTTGAGCCAACATTCAGTACGAGTAAAATACTTAAGTACTTTACTTACTTTAAATACTCAAGTCGTATTTAAATTGGTGACTTGTAACTTGTAGTGGAGTAATTTTTACAGTAAGGTATCTGTACTTTTACTCAAGTATGGCTTTCAGGTACTCTTTACACCTCTGCTTTTATATCACTTTTATACTTCCTATCACACTAGATAATAGTAATATTTCTAGGCATGTATATCCTGCGTTGACATTTGCCATAGCCCTTTCCTTTTTCTATAGTTGCATGGCATGTGTGGCATTCTACTGCCTTAAATAATTGGTATTACATTGTTGTTGTGTATACATACTGTATATATGAACAAAAAGAACACCCTGTAGTGTGCTTTTACTGCAGGTTACATCAGGGTCAGAACATGTCCAGTAACAACATGCCACAGATCACAGGCCTAAACACAATGATGAATTATGGATGGTGTTTGATGAATCACAGAAGAGAGTCGAGTGTCACGACTCGCTGCGGGTCATGGGAGGATTTACAGTAGAGCAGACGAGAGGATGGGTCATTACCACTGCTTTAACAGCACATGATGTGATAAGAAATATTCTCTGGTAAAGATAGCTGCACAGATTGAGGAGAAACCATGACTGAGAGTGTCAACTAATGTTTTTGTTCTTGTCTTTGTGAATAACAGTCCTAGAATCCTAAATCCCTACTTTATTCCAATATTGTTGAACTGTTTTTTATTACATTTAAAATAAAATGTAAAATGTATATGTATGTGTGTGTGTATATATATATATATATATATATATATATATATATATATAAGTCTGTTCTGAAGACAGTCAAACATAGTCCTGCTGTTCACTATATAAATGCAATATAAAATGCCTCTATTTTTGTTACTCACATAGAATTTTGCATATTTTTCTTTAACACCAATAATTCTTTGTTCAAAGACAGGCACCATAAATTTGCAAAACTGAAGACATTACCTATCATCAGGTAGGTTGTCTTTCTTAAGATACTGAAGAGAGGCAATGGTACAGTATGGCTCAAACTGAATAAGTAATCTTAAGAAATGAATGAGAAAGTTACAAGATGGAGACTATACACCATTGCACCATTTGAGTTGTGTCACAAATATTTTACCTCGCTCTTGCTCTTTTTCATGATGCCTTGTATTTGTAAGTTGTCTGTAAATGTCAGGCTACAAGTTAACATTTTAACTGCAATGTATCTCTCTTTGTGAATTTATTAGTTCTTGTGGATTCATTATAGACTGTTTGAGCAGCTGTGCCAGAGCATCTGACTGGCCTTGCTCAACATCGCACTTCTGCACCAAATGCATCAGTGACATCCAGAAAGAGTTACATACAAAGCGCGCGTGTGCCCCTTTCCCATTCAAACAGCTGTCTTGGCTCCAACTAGATGACCTCTTTTCCCTTAGAGCCTTGAGGGTTTTGCTGCAATACGTGTCAAAATAAAAACAATTGGGAAATCTTAATGTCCATTTGATTGCAATAGAGTTACGTTTTTTTTCCTATGGTGGGAGCAATTATTTTATTATTTATGGTGCAATATGACATGCCCTGAAGCACAACATCTTTTATATGTCTTCCTTTTAACCCAATCACTTTATCTTCAAACCAATTGTGGAGCATGTGTAAGTCCACCGTGAAAAACATATATCATCGGACAAAGTATTGAAGAGCCTTTTATGAACCGGAGACCTTATGCACATGCTATTTCAGCTCTTATGCAAGAAGGCCTGTGCATGATGTTTCCATGTGAAGCCATCACCAGTGGCAGCAAGACCCAACCACAAATGTACAGTATGATCTTTAAAAATGATACATTTGAATAAAGGTTCCCATTGACCAAAGAAAGTGTGCAGGGAATAAACTTACACTATACATAAGCCGCACACATGGTTTTATTATCACGTCTTTGGTATGCGGTATACATCTAACTGCTAGGGACCACTCACCTCCTGAGGCAGAGAGCAAACTCTTGTGACTTTCTGCTCTTGCTTGGTAAGCTTACAGTACCATGGTGTCCCTCTTGTTTATTAAAGGTGCAGTGTGTAACAGTGAGGTGAGTTTGGACTGTTCTCGTGTGATGTCATTCATTACATAATTATGTCAGTTTGCCATTTGGTTGTTATTCTCGGGTGGCACTGCCAGAGGAACTCATTAGTCCTATTAAATATGATGCAGATTATCCACACCTATTTTATGAATTCTGCATAGTCCCATCTCTAACCACAGTGTACTGATAAATAAAGCTACGAGTTTGTTTGCTGTGGTTTATTTCAATGACTAACAATGCACCAATTGTAAACTATGCTTATTTTGACTGGCACTTGACTGACATAAAATGCACATGTTTTGGCTCTTAACCCTGTCACACATGAGATGTACATCAGACAAAGTATGCTAACACACGAGTATGTGCATAAGTTAGTGGCTTTTTGCCAGTCAACGTGGCAAAAGAAAAAAAAAATTATATTATATTTAAAAGATGCCATTATAACAATGATAGATTTTCTTAATCATCCATCCAACTTCTTCCGCTAATCCAGGACCAGGTGCAGTCTATGCAGAGACGCCCTGGCTTCCCACTCCCCAGACACTTCTTCCAGCTCTTCAGTTGAAGTACCGAGGTGGGTGTTACCAAGTCAGTTGAGAGACATGGTCCCTCCAGTGAGTTTTTAGTCGCCCATGGAGCCACCTCCCGGTGTGACATACCGGAACACATCACAAGGTAGCATTCGAAACAGATGAGCCAACTCAGCTGGCTCCTCTCTTTGACTGGCTGTATCCAAGATCTTGTCCTTTTGGTGATGACCTATAGCTCATGACGCCGGGTGAGAGTAGCAACATACAGTAGAATCATAAGCCTATTTTTCGTTCTTTACCATTTATATGCAACACATGGCTATCTCTTTCACCTATGTCAGTTTATTAATACTTTAGCTACAGTAGATTATAGTGATACTAATGATGAAGCAAACGCACAGCCTTGCTCCATCACAAATAAAATGATCCCCTGCCAGACTGTGTCTCCCACATTAACAACAGATTGTGTCATTGTACACAAACACAGTATATTATTACTATAAAGACCACCAACCAAAAGTAAACTATAATGTTTATCTCTCAAATGTTCACAACTGAACAAAGAAATGTCATATGGTGTTGTATCCTCGATTATTGCTACACATTTATAATACTGTAATAATATCATAAGGCTTTCTGAGTCTTTTGTATATGCAGTGCCTTTATCAATCAACTCTAATTAGCGTCCTTTAGT
Source organism: Perccottus glenii (assembly GCA_024416835.2). Classification (NCBI taxonomy): domain Eukaryota; kingdom Metazoa; phylum Chordata; class Actinopteri; order Gobiiformes; family Odontobutidae; genus Perccottus; species Perccottus glenii. Next base: position 19,601,427 of record CM044563.2, on the reverse strand, counting down.
AAAGTTTGTATTTCACAACAAGAAATGCCAATATATTGTGGATGGTCTTATACATTCCAGGAAACCATTCCAGGAACCAGGAAAAGAACACAGCGTGACCTTCTCCTGTTGATTTGTATTTATGACTAATGAGGAAACAGACAAACCAAGACCTTAATGTTTCAGCGGACGTGACGTGCATGTGCGTGCTTGTTTACCTGGTTCTCACTTCCGGATTTGCCAACATAAGTAAACTAAGCAACGCTGGCGGCAAACTTTGAAAATGAATTCTGGGAACACAGGGAAGAGACAGGCCTCCAACGCATTCGAAACCTGCAGATTCTTCTTTGGTTGTTGTACGTTGTACGCTCGTACAAGCATGCGCACAGTGAACACACACAAAACTGGATGCAGTACCGTTAATGACCGAGGTGGCACAAAAACCCAGAATCTTCTGTAATGCACCTTTAATGGAACCATAAAAATATAGAATATCAAGACAGATGATCGCCATGGAAAAATTAATCTTCCGGATGATGTTTATGTAGTCTTGGCCATACTGTACATATAAATCATTTTGAAATCGTGTTTTCATGTCTGACTGTTTGATGACATGCTTGATATTTAATTTGCAATATTGTTTCACAGAGAGCAACCATTATTCTCTGTGGTAATTCCATCAAAGTAAGGTCATTCACCAACGGGGGCCAACTGCGTCACTCGTTTGGTTTAAAGGTCAAAACAACAGAGTGTTAAAGGTTAAAGTCCTGCAGCAATACCGAATATGAGAGTAACCCTTCCCTTTTGTCCTCATTTTTAATGGCGCTTTACCATTTTTATTTCATGCCACAGGCTCTAACTGCTTGCCTACAGCTCGTAAAACAAACAAAAAAAAACTGTTTGTTTTTTGTGCTGATGAAGGCTCGCTTCAGTCAACATTTGTTTTCTGTCTGTGTGTTGTTTATTCATACTAGTGACCCTAGCTTTAAGGGATGCAGCACAACAGTCACTAATAGCCCCTCCCTTTCAGTGTCTGTCAGTCTCTAGTTCTGCTCCACACAACACAAACTGCTTCTTGTCAGAGGAGGAGCCACATCATCGTTGGGTTACTGACTCTCTGAAGTCGACAGGCAATATGGATAAAAGTAGAACGGCTCCACTGCAGCTCACCCATGCCAGTCCCAGCAGCCAAGGTAAGACTACATTTTGTCTAATATCTAAATACAATGCCTAGGAACTTTTATAATTAAGCAAATAAAATGGAAAGTGAAAATAATTTACTCTAAAAGAAAACTTATAGTCAGTGTACGAGTCTGGAAAATACTGTGTGCTACAGTCTACTACCTAGACTTGATATTCCTGGAACTGAATATATTGATTCAGTATCCAAACTGTTCTTTCCCCTGACTTTAATGTAAGAACAGGTTTTGTTGCTCCCAGAGGCTGTTTGAGTAATCTTTATCTGATTTGATTTGATTTGATTTGACTTGAATAGAATGATTTGTTCAGTTTCGCAGCATCAGAACCTGCCTCTGGATTCCCCAGTCTCCCTGCTCCCGAGGAATCCCTCCTTGCATTCTTTGTGTGCTTAGTAAAGAAGCAGATTTCAAATGTGCAGCTCCTTTATTAAAAAGGGCAGACCTATAAGACCACTTATCCCTTTTTACTAACATAGCGTCTTCACTCTTGTCCGTATTGTTGTTACCCTCTGAACTTTTAACCTTCTAACTGTCCTCTAACCGTGCCACCGAGTCACACATTGAGTCTGTTACACCCCTTTGTGAGGCGAGCACTCAGGTTGATGTGAAATTTCCCACTGCAAATTGAGGACACACTTCTTGGAAATTAAACTTGAGGTGGCAAAGCAACTTGGAGAAACTAGGGGAAAGACGGCAATTTGTCACACTGCAATGAACTTTGTGTGACCTTTAAAAAACGAACTATTCAACTTTGTATATAGTAACTACGTCTCTCACAAGCTTAATGTCACGTCTCGTCTCTGTATTCACCAATGGCACATATTTTAAAGTGCTTGTACTAGCAACTTATATTGAATTGGATATAAAATTCATATTGCTGTAAAACCACTTTGCTCTTTGAGGGTTGTTACATCCCCTTTTGAAGAACCAATGTACACTGTGTACCGTCCTCAGTCGCAGATGTGCATCACCTGCTCCTGTCTATGCAAACAAGCTTGTCTCATCTCCGCTGTCTGTTATACTGTCCATAATATCAAGCACAGTATAGAGTTTTTAAAGACCAGCAGATGAGCACTATGTCCTAGGAGAATATTACCGGTACAGCTGTTGCAGACAGCATCTGATGGATCTAATTACTAGGTTTCTGGGCCTGTCAAAAAAATGCTGCTTGCTACTGTGACTATCTCCAGTAGCCCCAAATAAAAATTAGGGAGGTCCAGTAATACAGGTCCTGATAGTATATGAAAGAAGGTAAGAAGTGAGGAAAGGATTGGGGCAGATAATAATATATCTACAAAGTCATGCAGTGTGCAAACATGTTCACACAAGCTAATGAAAGAGGAAGCTCATTAGTATAAATGTAAAGTGTGAGGCCATTGATTCGATAAAAAAAAAAAACTTCTAATCCTCTTCTAACCAAATTGTAAATCTGCTCCAATGATTTACCTACACGTTCTTGTAAAGAAGAATTCAAGTTGCATTACAATTGCCATAATCATACTGGGTGCACGTGGTGGAGTGGTTAGCACTCCTGCCTCACAGCAAGAAGGCCGACTCAAAACATTCTCGGTCAATTCCAGTCTTTCTGTGGAGTCTGCACGTCCTCCACGTGTTACCGTGGGTTCTCTCCGGGTACTCCGGCTTCCTCCCACCGTCCAAAGACATGAATGTACAGGTCAATTGGCAACTCTAAAGTGTCCCTAGTGAATGAATGTGAGTGAATGGTTGTCTGTCACTGTCTATGTCTAAATGTCAGCCCTGCGACTAACTAGCCACTGTCCAGGGTGTACCCCGCCTCAGGCCCAAAGCTGCTGGGACAGGCTCAAGTCACCCACGACCCCTAACGGGACTAAGCGGTAGAAAATGAATGAATGGATGAATAATCATACTGTGAAAATCACAGATTATTGCTGTAACAAAAATGAAAATCTCTTTGGTTATTGAGTATAAATAAACAATATACATTGTTTTTAGTTTAATTAACAGTATGATAATGTAACAACCAGTTATTTTTGAATATATTATTTTAGTGATAATACAAAAGTTTGTCTATTACACCCCTATGACTGCCACTGTTTTACTAAAATACAACACTTTAAGGCCCACTCAATAGTATCGGTATGTATTTTGACTTTGGAAAGACTAGAAAAGCACATGTGAGGCTCTATATTGTCTCTATATTCAGAATAGAGTAAGATATTGTTACATTCAAATAAAGAGTTATACAGTTACTACAAAGTAAAGTTGTAATCTACTCCACTGACTGTCGTTTAACATAAATAATAATATAATATCAAATACCCCCATATCAATATGGGGGTATAATCCAGTCCAATCCAATCAGTCTTCTATGTGTCATTAAAAACAGTATTCAGTTTTTTTTTTGTCGGATAATGGTAACAATGCTGCTCATTTTTACAATAAAACACATTAATAGTGCATGATGTGCTACTTCTCATGTGCAACAGAAAGGCCCCAGAATGGGTCTGGGATAAGTAATTTATAGTTAGTGCAGCTGTAATGAAGTTTGATCTGGCTGTAAGAGCAGGAAGGAAACATCTCTCAGGTACAGTATGATGTTATCATGTGGCCTAATGAAGTCACTTACAGGGAGTTACCAGTATTCAAAGACAATCACGCTCTGCTCTAAGTGTCTTTACATTGATTTTTTGATCAGAATACATCAGTTAATCACATAGATATATGTTGCGCTGCATGGACCAGTAGCATGTTGTTTTGACCATAACAGGTACCCCTCCCCCTGGACCATTAAGTATTTTAATTGCTGTCATTTGAAAAACCTGGGGTAATTTTTGGCTCAAGACAAAGCTCAGGTATACATATACATACCACAGTAGTGAATGCTTTTATCTAAAACACTCTAATGGTAAAAGAAGTGCCCTAGCGTGGGTGGCCCCAACGGAAATTACACTGAACCTCATTGTATTACTCTGGCTCAAAAACAGGAATTCACTGTGGTAATCATTTTTGTCATTTTTCGTCAGTCTGTTAAAAAGCAAAGATAATTCTGCCGATAACCCCTGTTCAGTAAACATCACTGTGCATTAAAACCATTTACTGCACTGTTAAGGCTTACTTCTGCCCAGCATTCTGTACAAAATCCAATTTTCAAACCAGGCTGTACCCATTTGACTGAAGCAGATTTGCAGTTAGGAAATGATTCCTGTATGTCTGCAGGATCAAGACAGCAACTTGACTTTTTAACGGACTCACTCGCCCTAATTAGATTGGAGTCTAAAACAGTGGTTCTCAAACCTTTTTGCTCATCAAGTCTACTGCATTGAACAGCAAACATTTCTGTTTTGATGTAAGTAAAATGTATGGAACAGTTTAAAAATCAAACATTTTTTTCAAGGCCACTGTTCTGCCAGTGGTCCCCATACACCAATTTAAGAAACACTAATTTAATCTAAGTCTATTGAGTCTATGGTGAATAATATCCAAATCAGCTACACTGTTTATCCTGATAAAAGTATTTAGGGCACTGCTGTAGATTTTCAAACTCCAGTTGTCTGCATCTATATTTACTCACCTGTATTTGATCCACACCTGAGCCAAGCTGTGCACTCCAAAATACTAAAGCACCTGCCCCCTGCTCACAAAATGTATACAGACAGACCAAATCCCACAAAAGTGATTTTATATTGTCTCTTTCACCAGGTGTTGTCAAACATGTCTTGAGTGTGCAGTGAAAGGAATCGAGGCCCGATGGCGAGCTTAAACTCAACTCGTGCAGCCAACATAAGCAGTGTGGGCCAGAGAGGCCTCTTCTCCAAAAGCCCCTACACCACTCTGGAGATCGGGCTCATCATCCTGGTAGCAGAGACTTTGAGCCTCGTCACCGTTGTTGGAAACATCCTGGTCATGCTTTCAATCAAGGTTTGCCCCTTTTGTATCTGTTTGAAGCACAAGATTAAGTTGCACCTTTAGAAATCTTACATATTAGATTTAAAATACGCAAATTTTAGTGATAACAACCTGTTATTTTAAATACCAACTTATACAAATATAAATGTCAGTCTTTGAAAAACACTTCAGAGACCGTTTATTTTAACAGAACCGAAATGTTTTCCCAAAATACGTCACTTTACGGTTAGTAAATAAATGCAACTTTGGTAGAAACTGCACATTGGAAGCTCTAACCTTTTTATTGTAATTAAAAACATTATAAAAACAATCTTTAAATTCTATTAATATATTTTCATAAAATAAAGCACTTACTGTTAGCCTACAGTATCAATAATTTGTTATTTATTTAATTTTTTTAATTTGGCAAGTGTCCACTGCAATGAAACATTTGAAGCTAGATCTTTTCTTTTATAGCCAATAACAACTGTATAAAAAACATATTATGTATATCTTTATGTAAAATAATTTTAAAAATAACTTTTTATACAAAAAGATAGTCTGTGAAATCTCTCCCGTTTGTCTTTTTTACAAAACTGTTTTTCTACAATGTTGTATTGTCAATAAAGCCAGGGGACAGTATTAATATGTACATTTTTAAACTTTCAATTCTGTAAGTCAATATAGAAAATCAAAAACAGATTACTGTGAAACTTACTTTAAGATAATGCCAGTAACATTTTCCCCCACATTAGATTGAAAATGAACACAGTGTGGCTTTCCCCCTGTGCTGAGTGCTAATCTAATAGAAAAGAGAAAACACAAATCACGTTGTGCACAAAAAGATTAGCATCTGACAGCCTGCTCATGCTGTTTCTCTAAAGGTAAACAGGAACCTGCAGACTGTCAACAACTACTTCCTGTTCAGCCTGGCCTGTGCAGACCTGATAATTGGCGTCTGCTCCATGAACCTCTACACTGTCTACATTGTGATTGGCCACTGGCCACTGGGTGCTATGGTGTGTGACCTATGGCTGGCTGTTGATTATGTGGTCAGCAATGCTTCGGTCATGAACTTGCTCATCATTAGCTTTGATCGTTACTTCTGCGTCACTAAGCCGCTCAGTTACCCAGCTCGCCGCAGCACCAAGATGGCTGGCCTGATGATTGCAGCAGCCTGGGTGCTGTCATTCATCTTGTGGGCGCCTGCCATTTTGTTCTGGCAGTTTATTGTGGGTGGGAGAACAGTGCCCTCTGACGAGTGCTCTATCGAGTTCTTCTCCAACCCTGTGGTGACATTCAGTACGGCCATTGCAGCTTTTTACCTCCCAGTGGCCATCATGATTTACCTTTACTGGCGCATCTCCAGGGCGAGCCGCTGCCGTGTAAAGAAGGATAGCAGGAAGACATCTGGCACCAGTCTGGGTGAAGGCCCCTCTCACAGCCAGGACGAGGGATGTGACGGTCAGAGCAACAGCACCAAAGAGCAGCAGGACCAACCCAGGGAGAAGGAAATGTTGCATCAGCAGAATGGAAACGCACTGTGCGAAGAGGAAAGCCCAAAGGACAACATGGCGGACAACAACCACGCTTCAACATCCGGAGATGTCAATGCCTCGTCACACAATGAAGCAAATGGTGTGAAGAGGCAACCGCCTTCTCCTGGGAGTTCCGCCGCTGACAGACAAAGTCTTACCACCAGGACACTGTTTAAGGTAAATCCACTTGATCAGGTATGAATAATATTGGATAAAAATAGTGAGCAGTTTACAATGCATAACAATTGACAATCACTACAATATATGGATGCATATCGTTACTGCAGCTACACTGATCAAAATCATTTAACATTCATATTTACACACAAAGTTAACTTGTAATGTATAAATAAATGAACTGGTTCTATGGTGTGATTAAGTGGGCACTGGGCACTTAAGTTGTACTAATCTCAATAGATGTTTCCCTCTATTGCAGTGCCAACCCCACATCTCACAATATCATCACAACCTTTTTTATTCCTTTTTCCGTTTACTTTAAAAGACCAAAATACGACAAAAACAAGTACTGGAAATGCAGTATATGCATACATACATGCATTGGGAAATCGTTATTTACTCCCACATCCTCATAAACTGGCCTTTTTTCTTCTTTAGATAACAAAAAAGAACACATTATCCAAGTGGAAAAGGAAAAGTGCTTCTTCCAGGGAGAAAAAGGTGACTCGCACCATCATGGCCATCCTGGTAGCGTTTGTGGTCACGTGGACTCCATACAACGTGATGGTCCTGATCAACCCATTCTGCTCCCAGTGCATCCCCAATTCCCTGTGGATGATTGGCTACTGGCTCTGCTACATCAACAGCACCATCAACCCGGCCTGCTACGCTCTGTGCAACGCCACCTTCAAGAACACCTTCAAGCACCTGCTGCTGTGCCAGTACAAGAACATACGGACGACGAGATGAACAACTCCTGGTTGCCAATCAAAGTGGACGTTTTGGTAAATGGTAGAAATGAGATTGTCTTGTTATCACTTTATTTGACTCCCATTCTTGATGAAAAGGTAACTGTATATATGATAAAATAATGTATATGATTAGTTATAAACCTGCAGTTTACTCTAGTCTCAACAGAAATTACGGCTACTGTAAAAAGTGAAGAATGATGTGCGTGTTGTTTGATTATATTTGTTTTGACGCTTTCCTGTCTGTATGTGTGAACTAGTGCATTGTGGTTTAATGTGACCATTTGTGATAAATAAAATAAGATTTGCGTGTGTGCTCAAAGCATATCAGAAAACAATAAGCCATAAAAGACTTTCCATATTAAATACAATGAGCTATGAACTGGGAACTATTTTACAATATATCAAAGTTGTATCATGTAAACGTTGTAGATACAGATGAACAAAATGGAACACATTAGTCAAAACTATGTTATCATTTGTGTAAAATCATATCCAAACAGCCCACTTTGCATTTAATAGATATTTGAAACTCCAAATTTGTAACCCAGCAAAGATTCTATTAGTTCCTGTTCCTGTTTCTACAGCTGCCCAGAGGAGACAAACTAAGCACTGCTGGAGGAGAAGCACACTTATGTTTCTTTTTGAGAACACATTCTCACATGAGGATTTAAATGGTAAATGGTATGCATTTATTTAACACTTTTTTGTACCCAAAGCGCTTTACATCATGCTTCCATTCACTCACATTCACACTGAGGCAGACTGACAGAGAGACGGCTGCCGACCACCACAATCACACATTCATACACCAGTGGTGCGGACACTGGAGGCAAGGTGGGAGAAGTCTCTTGAAATGACCATCAGACCTGCTTCCACTTGATTTGGCGACATAGGCGACAGCAGGACCTTGCAGGGTTACCATAGCTGTTCACATGTGGAAATGTGAGCTGTGGAATTTATATCTGCTCTTTTGCCACCAGCTTCCTCTAAAAAGGTCAAAAAGTACACACCTCACATACAGTATACTGTATTATAATTTTGTTTTCATAAAAGGGAAGAATAAAAGTGCCGTTTATGTATGTGTACATATGCATGCATGTGTCTTCTCTGCTTTCGATGAAGAGGATTTTTGTAAGGACCAGTATAACCCATGTTCTATATAAATGTTATATCCATGTCTTATCCATTCTTGTGTATTACATTACAATGTATTTCCTTTCCAATAAAACAGATGTCAGAGCATTAGATCCAGAGTAATATTTTGCGGTCTGTTCAATTTTGTAACCAAAGCACTTCCCTCTGAAAGCCATTTCGGCAGCCTGTATCCATATTCTGTCATATAAGAACTGGGAAAGCCTGGGCTGTTTCGTTTGTTCATTCCTTTGTTTGTGCAACTGCAGTCTCAGTGTGGGCAGATTGTTGTCAGGCCTTTTGTTGACTTGTAAATATTCCTTCCAGTGTTACTACTGCTGCTGTAGTGGGAACTGTAGTAAGGCAAGCATTCATAGACTTTAAACTACAGTTTAAAAACAAAACAGTAAAAAGAAATGTAACTTTATGTCCCATGTCTAGTGTTCATTATCCATTTACCTATTCACTATTTGTAAACAATTTATTTTGTGTGCTTATTTTGGCATTGGAAGTTAAGCAGAGCACGATTTTGTTGCCACAAAGTGCAAATTCTGACTATGTATGTGCTGTCAGTGACTAGGTAGGCTATACCAGCTAAAGGCTACAAGCTACAAGTTACTGAATGCTAAGGACAATATCATGTGCGACTTACAAAACCGATCTCTGTGACCATTACAAGTACAAGTACCAGTATGAGTACAAAATTAGTACAAGTACCAGTACAGGTACATTTTTTTACTAATGAAAAAAATAGACCTACTCCACTCAGGATATCTGAGAGAGGTTTAGTCCTGCTGCGACTCTGCTACAAGAACAAGTACAAGTACAGGGAGGTTTTTAGCTCTTCTCAATGGAAGGCCCTTTGAGGATTCATGCCCAATATTATTTGTCTACCTTACCCCTTCCCCTTAGCCCTACCCCTTGGCCCTCCAAAGGAAAGGGTGAGGGTAATTTTAGATAATTAATATTGGGCATTAATCATCAAGGGAATTAAAACCGTAGCTACTGTATTAGCTGTCCTAAAAGCTAAAAGACATCATTGTCTAATTTCCATAATTTGACATGTGCATGTAATTGTAATGGACGCTGTAGGAGACCATAAATAAACCATAGGAAGCTTTTTTTGGGTGGAACTGACTTTGCCCTTTTTGAGTTTTGAGTTGCCGTGTTTTTTTTATACATCCCTAAGTTTGACACAGAAATCAGCAGTACATTTCAGGCAGTCCGTGTATCACCTCCAATTAACCAACTTTTTCAGGGTTTGATTCTCACTCCTTGTACACTTTAGACTGACCCATGATGAGCTAGCCAGTTAGATGTTTAGCTTATCCCTCTCAAGCATGAATTATGTTTTTTTCACTTTAAAAAAATCTTATTTTCTGGAAGATTTAAGATAACAGATTAACAAAATAAAATAAACAATTTTAGCAGATATTATTTTGTTGCCCCAGGTCAACAAAATAAAAAAATGCAGTATATATGTAGTAAATGACAGATAAAACTCTATGATTGTCTAAACGTTTATTAGGAAAATAAAGTGGGAAATAATACTCTTTTTAATTGAAAATGTGTTTAAAATATTTCATTATGGCATAATACTGTATATAAGATGTGAAAATGACTCCTTAAAAAGTACCCCTCTTAGAAAAGTATCCCTTATCGCACAATGTTGCCCTGAGCAAACAAAAATTTAATTTCTGAACATTTTCTGCTATGCTTCTCTACACCTTCATGCACACACATATATGTTTTATTTACACAAGCAGCAAATAACTAAAGCAAATAATCTGTCCTTCTTCTCACACCATGTGCTCCTGTGAACACAAACTTTCCGTTGCCAGAGGGCAACGCTATGCAGTAGAGGGTTAAGTCAATCCATCGTAATGAGTCTACTTTGAGAAAAGAAATAACGAGGCTCCAATAACATTAGAAAAAGTCACTAGATTTGTCTGTAGTTGCTTTTTGTAAAAAGAGCCGCTAGAGGGGTCTAAATAGTTGTTAAGTTGGCAACACTGCACAGAAGTAGAAGCTGAAGCCCACCCTGTTTTGTTCTGCTTTAAGAGAAACTAATTGATAGGCTTATTCAGTGCCTGTACACACAATACATGTTTATGATCATACTTTACTGATGTAACTTGTATATGATTGTACAGACCAAATAAATAACACAACTCACTTTTGTAAAATTAATGAAAAGTAAATAAGAAGGTAGATAACATAACAGCATATTCTGAGCTCATTATGAATGTGCCTTGGACCAACTGGGTCCTGCTTCACAGCCCTGTGTTTCATGTGGCGTCATAACTTCTGGGCTGAAGTCTTCATCAGAGTCCATAAGGTTTATCTCAAAACTACAGAATACAGAAACATAGAATGAAGAATGAACGAGAAAGAAAGTACTGTATGTAGTAATAGCCTAAAATCTGTATGTTTAAAAAAAATCTGAAACCCCCAAAATTATATTTGAAACTGTAAAATATATTTCTAAATATGAAAAAAATAAATCTACAACTTTTATTCAAAACAAATATAAACTTTTGGAATACATTTCTGTATTTTTCTAAATTTAACGTTAAACTTGAACTAGTTCTTAATATAGCTCTATACTGTCACCAATGCTTCCTTGTTCAAAGCAATGTGTAAGAAAAAGTAAAGTTGTATAGCCAAACATGCTGAATGTTTAAAAAATACTTAACACCACGTGAACAAACTAGAAAACAAGTCTGGAGACCTAAACCTTAAAAGTAGGACAGCTGTCTGTCTGATGAAATACTATTTGAAATTATACCAGTGTTGTTGCAAACCTAAAATTAAAAATTACAATGTATTTTAAAATGGAAAAATTGTCAAAAGAAAATAGGATTCAACATTGTTTTTATTCATCGATAAATCAGTGAAGATGAACAAGCAGCAAATGCAGGAATCCACAAAATGTATCTCAATTGATAGGCATACATTTTTAACACTATCAATTAAAACTTTTAAAACTGCCTAACAATAACATTAGTTATTTAGTTGTGCCATGAAATTCAAAAAACATTTTGAAATATATTTTACACTTTCTTCACAAAAACATCAACAAATGTAACTGTTCAAATTAAGCAGCTTTCCTCCACTAGATTTTTAATCTATAGACTTACTATTTATCAGTCACAGAAAACAATGATGCAGAGAAACCTGGCTAAAAGGCATTATGCAGCTGTTATTATTTAAATTATTTGCTGTAGATTATTATAAAGTTTAGTTAAACAACGAGACCAGGACAGAAAATCCTGAAAATACCCTGCCCTGTAATACCCATTTCTCAGGGTAAATGGTCTTATATCTCTTCTATTAGTAACCATTTCCATTCAAGAAATCTGAAAGTTTATTGTTGCCACAATATTGACATTTATCAAACATTTCTTTCTTAAGCTCTCTGTTTTGGGGAGATCATGTTACGATGGCTAAAGGAGGTATCTTGCTAAGCTCTCGTTCCGACCCTGCTTTTAATGATATTTTACCAGCCATCCTGCCCTCTAATGGATATTTGTTGTTAACCTTGTAATTTGAGAACTATTAATGCTGTAGAGGAGTGCGCAGTGGGGAGAAATCCAAAATGTTTTTTTGCAAGCTGGTTACCGTCCCTGCTTGCCTTCGGACTGGCAAGGTTGCAAAAAAACCGCAATAAAATTGATCAAGCGCGCACCTCCTTTGTTTTAAAAGAGATCAGTCGATGTGTGACACTGTTCACCTGTGTCATGGTGCTGCTAAGTACATACTGCTTGTTTTTACTTCATAACTAGTAATCAAATAATGGTAAGTTGCCACAAGACAACACAATTTAGGTGCAACCAATGTACACTATTGAATCAAATAAATCCTACAAGGTATTTTTTCAGTGAGCACTTATGGAGCCATATGTGTGCGTTTTTCAGCTCTGCTTTTCATTCTAGTTTTACACACAAAGCGTCTCCCTCTGTACAAATTTGTGAAGGCCTAGGTCTGAAAGGCACAATTTACCTCTAAAGTGAACATTAAACTTAATTTTTCCCTTTTTTAAAGTTATTCAGGTTCCACTGACATCCCCCAGAAATGTCCAGACAGGAGGAGGCATGTTGTTTCCGTCCACAACAGCACACGAGTCTCTGTTTATTGTCAAGACCTTACCCCAAACACATGGCTGAAAGGACTGATATATAAAAGCTGTGAGTCTCTGCCCTTGTACTGGGTCAATTGGAAGTATCACCAAGTGGGTGATATTTCTAGCTAGGACATTTGAATGATGCATGACAGTGTAATTCCATGTTACAAGTTAAAGCCAGCCATTTTGTTTAGTTCTGGGGCCAAAGGAGACTGGTTTGTCACTGTGAGGTTTATACTGATGCTGTTGTAAACATGCCATCGTGACTGTGTGTTTAGAATATCACCCTCTATTTGCATTGCACCTATGTCTTTGAGCCCATTGTATGATCGACCATTGTTGTTGATGCCAAAATGCGCTCACAGCTCATGTTGTCTATAACGGTAAAATTGACTATTTATTGTATCAACATATTTACAGTATAATGTGATGTCTTTAGTGTTATTCATAAATGCAAGGAAGGCATTGCCCATCTACCTTAAGTGACCAAATTTTCCTAAAAACCTAAAAAACGGAACACTTCAACGACAGGATCTTAACAAATGAAGAAAATTAGTATGTCAGTAAACAATTAAAAACCATCAACTGATAGCATTGAATAACGCTAAAACATTTTTACAAACCATCTACAAAATGCAGCATATTCATTACCATGTAGGCTACTTTTCTCAGACTGTTGTAAATTACAACTTGTTTTTGGCTGATGGCCAAACAGTGAATGCTGGACAAGGACAGCAGTAGCCTCATGCTAAAGAAGCTATTGCTGTCCTCTTAATAACTTTATTGCGCTACAATCAGATCTGCGGAACACTCTTTTTCAATTGGTTAATATTGCCATTGCCATGGTGACTCTATGATTGATGTTCAGACAGATAAGTTGCAAGCTGCTTTGGCTCTAGCATTGGTTAAAATAGGGAAATTTGGGACAGGGAGAGGGCAAAACCAGGACATTTTAATGTAGTAGATATCCACATGGACTTAAAATCGGGACTGTCCCGGGTAAATCGCGACATATGGTCAACCTATATTTACCGTAACATTTTATAATGTGAATGTATTTTTTAAACCATAGTACATTGTACATTTAGTCAAAGTAACCCACATCTGATGCTGTTTAGTCAACACACACTTTTCAGGATGAACTAACAGACAAAGGCAGGCTGTTCCCTGGTCAGCTGGCACACCATTCCTGTTCAGCTGTGCATCATGGAATCATCTCTGCCTGATGATTATCCCAAGCCTCACACTGGGGATATACCTGAGCCCAACAGGGAGGAAGACTACTCCTCGACAAAATCCAGCCCAAATCTGCTGCAGATGCTAAAGGCCTCAGAGAAGAGACGAACGGCATATCTGAATGGAGATAGTGCAGAGGTGTCGGAAGCTTCAACTCAAGAGGCGGTTGCAGAGGCTTTGAAGACTAATATGGTGAGACTTTGACTTTGAATGAATGAGCTGTTCCACTGGTCACTCATACGTGTAAAACTCCTTTACACGAGGTGTGAATGTGCATTTTATAGCCTGTTAATATTTGAGTTACTCTGTGAATGTTTGACTACACCTCCACTCAGAGGGATTAGGCTCAGGATACAAAAACGTATGGTAACTTGTGTCCAATTACAGTACAGAAAATAGTTATATAATCAGATTAAAATAGGTTAAACAGACATCTGCTCCTCCAGTGTTGTGTCTGTGTGGGTAGTTTATGGAGCATAAATGGCCAGCACTTATAAAAACCTATGCAAAACTTTGGTTTATCAATTGAATAGCAAATCTGCTTAACATTAATGTGATGATTAATGTGACAATTTCTTCCACTATTTCTAAAGGTTACAGTTTGGCTTTGGCTCGTGCACAGGTCTATAGTCTACCTTTACTTGTTAATTATTGTCTAATTCCAAATATAAGCATTAATCAAATCTGCAAAATATTTCTATACACTACAGGAATTCAATTACAATAATATGAAAGTAATCAGATTACAATGCTTATATATTGTGGTACTTGGATGATGCAATAAACTAAATGTATTAATTAAAGTGTACTGGAATACACTGTTCTAAATTGTTTTACTAAATTTATTTACCTAAAGAAAGTACTTACTTGTGTCTTTGAAATAATCTGTTTTTCTCACACCATTGCTTCCTTTGGCTATATAGTGTCAATGTTATGTACACCTGCTGTTTAGGCCCCATACCCTCAGAGCAGAGTGCTTTACATCAGTCCACTGCTTGAATGAGCTTTGACTTTAAACAACTCGAACTTTGCCCATCTGTTCCTTCACAAAGACCTTATTTATTGCCACTTTTGTCACTCCCTCTCATTTCTCATACTGATCACCTGGTCTGGGTTAGTTAGAGGTGTGGCGTAATAACATTGGGAACAGTTCAGTTCAACTCTGTTCATCTGACAGCGCGTGAAAGGGCACAGGCAGCATGAAGAAAGTATACAGTGTTGTGAACAATAGCAAAGCCAAGGACCAGGAGGCAGTGCATTCCATCTGTATCAAGGTACCACTACTTTTGTCTTGCTTTTTTCTTTACGCAATGGGCTTTTTGCTGTAAGTCTGTGGTACAGTAGAACATAATAACCTGCAACTATGGCTATGCACTGTTGTTACAGGGCATTGTGAATGACAAATGTGGTTAAAAAAGCTAGCCTGGTTAATGTTTTGGTGCATGAATGGTTGTACCCAGACAAGTCCAAAGCCTGGCTTGTTGACCAATCATGGCCCAGAGTAAGATTTTAGATTGTAATATCTTATATCTTCCATAGCATTCCTTGACTTACGCTGACTGCACCATCTGATCCTATACTCAGGTTTAATAAGAACAAACCAAGAACAAAAAGATGATCGGATGCAGGGGATTAGCAAGACTCAGTGCCATACTTCCCTACTTATGCCACTCAACAAAAGTATTCTAATAAAAGTATCTAAATACAAACTGAAAACCTCCAAGGACAAATCATTTAATGAGAAATATTACTCCAATATACCAAACAGTTTAGAGGGCAAATGTGTGAGGCAACAGCTCAGCTCGAGCAAGAAGGAAGATAAGTGCATAGTAGGGCGCCATGACATTTAAGAATCTATATTCATAATAAAAGAACAATTACAGACACTCAATCTCAGAAACAAACTCAATTACACAGCAATGATAAGGATTTAACAGTTTTCAGTTTCTGGTAACCCTGGTGGAGGTTTCAAAAGACAAGAACGCTAGTGTCCGAGCCAAGGTTTTTAACTCCAGACTTTCACCAAAACTCATTTGAAGTTGCTAATGAAATACTGGATTTAAAGAGCAGAAATGTGAGGGACAATATGATCATTCATGGACTTTCCAAAGAAAAAAAGGAACTTCTCTAACAATAGAACAGATTCTTCTGCAAAGACCCCACTTTTATCAGTATTCTTTAGTCCACAAGCCTCAATATCAAATGGATCCACTGTAATCTCTCTAAAAACTGGCTTGACGTAGAACAGACACAATGTTTAGTATAGAATAAATTAACACATTAAATAAATTAGCTATCCAAAAGTGTCTAATAGAACCACTTTTACATTTTGCTGAACTATTTCTTTAAACATCAGTAAAATAAGATCTTTCCAAACTCAACCAGCCCCCTCCTGCAAAAAACGTACCAGTGTGAGTCTTTGGGGTTAGCAAAGGTCATGCCAGAATGTTGGAAGATGTTGTATTGTATGCTTTGGAATAAGAACACATAAAAGTGATGTATTATATCTCATGTGCCCATTTTAGGAATTGTTTCTGGACCATTTAATTGATGATTTAAATGATTAACTTTATAATATTTGAGCTTTGTGTTAGAGAAGGATTTATAATCATTAGGTTAACTTTCATCGCACTCCATGTCAAAGTTTAACATCCTTTTGGTTTAAAGATTAAGCGCCTCCTGAAGAATGATGGAACGCCCTGTTGTACTCATGCAGTTGGCAGGAAGTAAATGTATTATTGTGTGTGTTTACATTTGGTCATAGACTTCAGTCCTAAACAGTATTTTAATGTGCAGTTCATAGACTTTTATGATATTTATAGTTATAAACAGGTAAAATCTAAAGATTGAAGATGAAATATCTTGCATGGGGCCATCTTACATTTTGGTGCCCTTCAATCTGATTCTAAAATGATTGAATAAAGGATTAGAGGACCTATGAAATTCTTGCAGATATTTAACTTATTACCAACAGTAAATAACTTTAAGCACAGTTCGGAGAGGCCGATAGGAGCAATGACACATATGGCTGTATGAAATGGCATGGGACAATCACCGGTTTAAAGGTACAGTTTGATATTTAGATGTCATGACCATACAGATATGAAAACCACTAATACTATGACATACACTTTTGTGGCATGAGCTGATGACAATACCATCTGTGCTTTAGGGAAGTTTGAGGGGAAACTGAGTGAGACTATTTAGAAGGAGGCTGTAATTTCTAAAACTCCAAACAAAGACCAGTAACACCAATGCAACTAGTGGAAAATGTAGTCTAAAGCTCTGCCTTAAGGGACTGCATTTTTAAGGCAACTTTAGGCTATTTTTATTTAATTACCAAACCAAGCATCTACAGGTGTCTCATTTACCTAGAAATGTAAAGCCCATAACTTGAATGTATTCCACACTTACCCAGACTGACCTCTAATGCATTGGCCAATCCTTTATTTATTTTAAAGCAGCAGTTGAAGGTCATACAATAAAATATGAGCTATATAATGAGCTTGCACTTTGAGTCAAGGCAGAATGAGCGACAAAGAAAGCAAACATGGCCAAATAGAAATTGTATAGCAGTTGTCACCATTGGATGAGGAATTTGGAGAAGCTATAGGGATCAATCAAATGTGGTACTGATAAACTTCAGATAGATTTTGTGGGTTTTGAGCTTGTGCTTGTCTTCACAGCAATTACAAGTCACTGACCAGAACCAAGAATTCAACGAGCACCACACCAAGAAGGGCCACCGCTTGCTGTCTCGCTCCATCTCTCAGATTTCCACAGACAGCGTTGGTTCTGGTACAAAACAATAATACACACTCTTACAAACATGTCTCATAAGTCTGGTCACATGCTGAAGTTAGGATCTCATTGTTTTTATAGTGTGCATAGATGATACTACTACTCCCAGAAACCAAATTCAGAAAACTTCCAGAGGCTCGTCGGACTTCTGCATTAAAAACATCGAACATGCTGACTCTGGACGCAGAAAAATCAAAATGGCAGAGCGAGGTAAACATCATAGTGTCAGTATCTACGTAAATAGTGGGACTGAAAAAACAAGTTATTGTACGCATTAATGGTGTTTGTCCCGGCTTCCTGTCTGTGGTGTTTAGAAATGCCAGCACTAATGGACCTGAGGAAAAGAACAGGTGGAGAGGCACCTCTAGCTGGAGCCAAAATAGTGGGCTGTACACACATCACTGCACAGACTGCGGTACAGACACACAAATCACCAACTTTGATTGTATACTTTGATTTTTTTGAGCTGGGATTTACAGAACGGTGCCATTTGAAGTTACAATTTGTCTGAACATACACTGTCAAAAAAAAGAGGCCATTCTTAATGCCTGCTTATGCTTAATGAACCTTCATGTGTGCTCTTTAGTGCAAAAATACATAAAATGAATAATACTTGATGGAGAATTTGGTGAGTTGGGTACACAGGCTTTATTCTTTTTTTGAGACTTTAAGACTACAGTATATATTAATGGTTTTGTGGCTATATATTTTATGGGGAAAAAGTTACTTCAAAATGTAAGTCTTTATTCAGATAACTCAGTCATATTTTCACAAAACCTTTAGATGCCATATTTTTAATAACTTATATATAACTTTTTGTTCAAATAAAGGGGTTTCAAATGGGACGTCTGTATGAATACTGTCCTGTTTCCAGGTGTTGATAGAAACTCTGTGTGTGCTGGGGGCCCAGTGCCGATGGGCAGCCTGTAACATCTTCTCCACTCAGAACAGTGTGGCTGCTGCGCTCGCTGAAGCAGGTCAGATGACTTTATTTTACTTCAATCTTCCTTTGCACTTTATTTTCCGGACTTTGACACTTCTTTCCACCACTGTAATGATGATTCCCGCTCAGATATAGCAGTGTTTGCCTGGAAAGGAGAGTCTGAGGACGACTTCTGGTGGTGTATTGACAAATGTGTCAGTGGGACGAGCTGGAAGCCTAATCTGGTACGAGTCAAACATGAAAGTTCTGTAAAATATCAAGTCAGATACCAAAAATATACAGCTAAAGCTTGGAAATATATTGATTTCCCTTATTGGTCAAAAGTATATGTATTATGCAGTACATTGAGAGGAATGTTTAGTAAACAACCTCTGGGACTAGACCCTTCCTCTAGAGTTCACGACAGGTAAATGTTAAACACAGGTTTACTTTGACTTGAAACAAACTTCAACTGCTTTTTGTTTTGCACTTCCCAAAACATTATCATAAGCCAGGTCTCCTCTGCCGCAGCACTGTATAGTCAAAGATAAACTATACCTTTGTGTCTATACCATCTCACAAGTGGAGCTCACACAGTCCCAGGTCATATTCTTCACAGTGCCTGGAAATATTAGGTGCATGTTTGCTTATCTGGTGTCCACAATGAGCCATGAACCAGATCGGTGTGCTGTTAAACTTTTAATGTGCAGGTTAGGCAAGACAAAAACACCAAATAACTAAGCGTGGTGGCCAAAAGTGCATCCGCAATCATTTAAACCCTATTTAAAGCCAAAAGGCACCACCATTAAATAAGTTAAATAATGAAAATTGTAAAAAAGCATGTTGTTGTTGTGTTGCAGCCCAACCACCAAAAGTTTTGGTAACATTGTAATTTAATAGACAGTAGGACTACTAAAATAAGCCTCCCAGTTTTCACTTTCTGTTATTTGCCACAAACAGTTGTGCTCATAAGTTTACATAGAATTTGTGATTTTATTTTGGGCCATTTTTCAGAGAATGTGAATATTAACATAAAAACCTTTTTTTTTCCAATCATAGTTAGTGGTTGACATAATGACAACAGAAACTACCCAAATGATTCTGATAAAAAGTACCCTGGCCTTTTGGCCTGATAACAAGCACACAAGTTGACACAAACAGGTTTGAATGGCTACTAAAGGTAACCATCCTCACCTGTGATCTGTTTGCTTTTAATTAGCGTGTGTATAAAAGGTCAGTGCCACAACTGACAGGAAAATTGTGCGGGATGCAAAGAAAAACCCAGAAATAACTTCAGCTGAAATACAGGACTCTCTAAAAACAAGTGGTGTGGCTGTTTCAAGATACACAATAGATAGAAAAAAGACACTTGAAGAAAAATGGGCTGCATGGTTGAGAAAACCATTGCTACTTAAATGCCACAAAGCATCATGCTTACAACACGCCAAACAGCTCAGAGACAAGCCTACAAACCTCTGGAACAAAGTCATTTTGAGTGATGAGACCAAAATTGAACTTTTTGGCCACAAACGTAAACATAAATTACATTTGGAGAGGAGTCAACAAGGCCTACTGTGAAACATGGAGGTGGATTGCAGATGTTTTGGGGATGTGTGAGCTACAAAGGCACAGGAAAAGATGATTGCAGTATGTTATTAGAAAATACTGGAGGAAAATTTGCACTCATCAGCCCGGATGGGTCATGCGCATGGGATGTACTTGGACGTTCAACATGACAACGATCCAAAGCACAAGGCCAAGTCGACCTGTCATTGGCTACAGCAGCAAAAAGTGAAGGTTCTGGACTCGCCATCTCAGTCTCAGACCTCAATATCATTGAGCCACTCTGAGGAGATCTCAAACGTGCAGTTCATGGAAGACAGCCCAAGAATTTACAGGAACTGGAGGCTTTTTGGCAAGAAGCCTCCAGAACTACCACACTACCACAAAAGACTTCAAGCTGTCATTGATGTTAAAGGTTGTAATACACAGTATACAGGTATGTAAACTTTTGATAAGGGTCATTTGGGTAGTTTCTGTTGTCATTATGATTTAAAAAAAGTAAGCACAATTGTTTGACCATAAATGTCTTCATGTGTGCTCTAAAAGAAACACAAGTGTGCTACTTTTCCAGCAGTGCTCAGATTTAGATGTCTGTTTATCCAAGACAGATAAATGCAAAGAATGTTTTGAGGTAAATATACAGTACACTATTGAACATAGAGTAACTTTGACTATTGTGTTCTATTTTATTCAACCATATACTACAACATCTTATACAATACACCTTTATGATGCAGTTATTCATCTAAAGGCCAGTGTAGAGTCCAGGTACTTGTCCATAAAGTACTGATTTCTATCAAACGTTTGTTTGTAATTAAATTAGATTCGTTGGATTTGTAAATGTTGTAATATACTGAACAATAATTTTAACGCAACACCTTTGTTTTAGCAGCCATTTTTTATGAGCTGAACTCAAAGACTTTTTCTATGAACACAAAAGGCCTTTTTTTTTTAATCTGTCCAAATCTGTGTTTGGGAGCACTTCTCCTTTGCTGAGATTATCCATCCACCTCACAGGTGTGGCATATCAAGAGGCTGATAGAGAGCATGATTATTGTGCCATGCGACTGGCCATTGCCCAGGGTATACTGCCTCAAGCCCAACGCTGCTGGGATAGGCTCCAGTCACCCACAACCCCTAACGGGTCTAAGCGGAAGAAAATGTGCCTTAGGCTGGCCACAATAAGGCCACTGTAAAATGTGCAGTTTTATCTCAAAGCACAAAAGAACAGATGTAGCTAGTTTTGAAGGAGCGTGAAGTTGGCATGCTGACTGCAGGAATGTCCACCAGAGCTGTTGCCTGTGAATTGAATGTTCATTTCTCTACCATCAGCCGTCTCCAAAGCCATTTCAGAGAATTTGAAAAAAAAAAAAAACAACAAACACAGGTGCATTTTATTTATGTCATTTTAAATGCACAGAGATACGTGACAAGATCCTGAGGCCCATTATTGTGTCATTCATCCAGAACCATCACCTCATGTTGCAGCAGATGCACTGCCCCATGTTGCAAGGATCTGTACACAATTCCTGGAAGCTGAAAACATCCCAGTTCTTGCATGGCCAGCATACTCACAGGACATGTCACACATTGAGCATGTTTAGGATGCACTGGATCAGCGTATACGACGTGTTCCAGTTCTTGCCGATATCCAGCAACTTGGCACAGCCATTGAAGAGGAGTGGACCAACATTGCACAGGCCACAATCAACAACCTGATCAACTCTTTGCAAAGGAGATGTGTTGCACTACGTGAGGCAAATAGTGGTCACACTAGATACTGTCTGGTTTTTGTACCCCCTCAATACAGCGAAACTGCACCTTTTAGAGAGGCCTTTTATTGTGGCCAGCCTAAGGAACACTTGTGCAATTATCATACTCTCTAGCATCTTGCACACTTGTGAGGTGGATGGATTCTCTCTGCAATTTTGTGAACAATATTTGAGAGAAGTAGGCCTTTTGTGTACATAAAAAGTTAGATTAAAAATGGGTGCAAAAACAAAAGTGTTGCGTTTGAATTTTTGTTCAATGTATATACAAATACCATCAGCACCTACAACAAAATAAAATTCATTCTACAAATAGTGCATTAGATGACCACTGACTTGTGATAATGAGCTGACACTTTTTTCTTACAGATCTTAGATGATGGAGGAAACCTGACCCACTGGATCCAGAGAAAATACCCAACTATCTTCAAGCAGCTCAAGGGCATTGTGGAGGAAAGTGTTACAGGAGTTTATAGGTTAGTTCCCCAAATCATTTAAACACCAAAAAGAAAAAGAGAATAAAATAAAATCTGTCATTTTAACTTTTGTGTCAGACTGTACCAGCTGTTGAAAGACGGAGGCTGTGTGTTCCAGCCATGAATGTTAACGACTCCGTGATCAAGCAGAAGTTTGACAACCTTTACTGCTGCAAGGAGTCCATACTGGATGGGTAATGAAGCATGCTGTAAAGGTAAACAAATAGAAAACGGTAGTGCAGGATTCAGTCACGTCCTCAACGTGGCCTCTTTATTTTTAGGTTGAAACGAGCCACTGACGTCATGTTCGGAGGGAAACAGGTGACGGTGTGCGGATATGGTGAGGTCAGTGGGTCGTACAATGACTTATCAATGACACATTGAAATATATGAATACTAAAAAACAGCTCTTCTGGTTCTTTTAGGTCGGGAAAGGTTGCTGCGCTGCGCTGAAAGCATTGGGTGCTGTTGTGTATGTGACAGAAGTGGATCCCATCTGTGCACTTCAGGCTGTGTAAGAACTGTCAAGAGTTTTGTTAAACTTTGGAATAAAACAAAATTAACACCAATAGACCATATAGTAACTTTTTGAGTAAGAATTTTGTAAGAATAGATTTTCTGAAATTACTTTTATACTTTTTCTTGAACATATTTGTCAAAAAAAAACAAAAGTCTTGTAACCACTAGAATCAATTTGTTGATGTTAGCAAGGGGACAGTGAGAAATATGTGGTTCATTTCCACAATATTTGTTGCTAAGAAATTACCCATATTTTGCTTTAGACTGCAATGTTGACACGTAAATGCACATAAATACCTTCTATGTGACACACACTTGCACTAATAGTAGAAGACTAATAGAAGCCTTGTTAGTTGTCAATAAGGTGTTCATTTTCATTAACCCCATTAGCAGCCATGGAAAACACAAAGCTTTTCCAAACAAAATGTTTCTAATGTATGGGATAATGTTAAAACACGCTGGAATATAACTAGAACCACTTTTATCTGATTTTGCTACTTTACCTCTTCCTGCCTCTGTATGATGTAATACCTACGTACTGTTTTCACCACAGCATGGACGGCTTCAGAGTGATTAGGCTCATTGAAGTTGTCCGACAGGTGGACATTGTCATCACATGCACAGGTTGGCTTTTTAATCAGTAACAGAAGAGTCACTGCTTTTCATCGACTGTATGACCTCTTCTTACTCAACAGGAAACAAAAACGTGGTGGTGAGGGAACATCTGGACAGAATGAAGAACGGCTGCATAGTGTGCAACATGGGACACTCCAACACTGAGATAGACTTGGTATAGGAGCAATATAATCTGTGACTGGTGTGTGTTCTTGTTTCCTTACCGCCATCTTCTTATCTTGTGTTGTCAGGCGAGTTTACGCACGTCCGAGCTGAGGTGGGTGCGAGTGAGGCCTCAAGTGGACCATGTCATATGGCCTGATGGGAAGAGGATTGTCCTACTGGCTGAGGTGATCAGATTGTCACTGGCTTTTTACTCAATAATGCTCAAAAAGCTTTTGCTCTTGTGGTTTTAAATACATCACTCTTTGGATTTTACATCTTATAAATAAACTGAAGTTTCAAAGGACCCTGTGAAGATGTACTGCTGGAGCTGCCGGAGATGTGCATTTAAGTTCTTCTTCTCAGTGTTACATTTTTGAACATTTTTCAGTAAACTTATCTAAACTGTTTTCCTTGAGATTGTTCAGAGACCACAGCATGTCCTGCAGGGCTACTGTAGGTGCAGAAAGAAGAAGTTTGAGCTCTGGTAGTGGAACTGGAATCTGTAATTTTTGTCACTGGTCTCCTTTACTAACATTCTAACTCAGAGATCTTTTTAATCTTAATTAAGTAAATGGAAAGCTGACACATAGATACAGTCTGGACAGGTCACTCAATTCTGTTCTATGACTGTGTGCAAAATACTGTTGTTTTCAATTATATTACATTAGACTCACACCCATTATTGTTTTAATTTTGACTTGGGAGCACAGTATGAATGTGTAATGTAAATGGGTGAATGAAAGATGATGTAAAAGGGCTTTGTGTGCCTAGTAGGTGAAAAAGTGCTATATATAATCCACGCCATTCATGCATCTGTAAAACTTGCAGATCAGGAGCTAATGTTGTTTATACTGCATCCTCAGGGTGGTCTGTTAAACCTGAGCTGCTCCACAGTGCCCTCTTTTGTCCATTCCATCACTACTACAACACAGGTCTGTTTTTACTCATTTCTTTCTCTCTGTGTCAGTGCTTTCTGTCACATGCATGCACTCTAGTCCAGTTATTTATTGTGATAGCATAGCTTTCCCTGTTTCAGGCACTTGCCCTGTTAGAGATGTACAACTCACAAGATGGACACTACAAACAGGACGTCTACCTCCTGCCAAAGAAGATGGGTAAGCCTCTATCGTGTTCATATTAAGTTACTCTTTTGTACAGTTAAACCCATTTTATATCTTTGTGCTGACAGATGAGTATGTGGCCAGTCTGCACTTGCGCTCATTTGACGCTCATGTGACTGAGCTGAGTGAGGAACAGGCCAAATACCTGGGCATCAGTAAACGTGGGCCTTTCAAACCCCTCTACTACAGGTGACAAAGACCACTACAGAAATCACTCTGCGGGTATGTTCATGTTTAACTAACAGCACTCATTTCAAACAGGTACTGACTCACATCAAGGCTGAAGGAGAAGTGTTTCACTCATCTTTGGAGCAGTTCAGTTTTGTGGCGCAATGGAGCACTCTACTGGCTAACTGTGACTGGAGGCGTACCATTTCTCTTTAAGTAGATTCATGTAAAAGCACTGAAACAAATGAATGTAATATAATCCTTTATTTTCAGTGATATGCTATGTTATAATTTATCTGCTATTGTGATGTTTTAATTATAGTCTACCTTCCTTTTTCAAACCAGGATTAGATTTGCAAAAGTTGATACCCTCTAGATATTTTGAGCTTGGTTATTGTGCCCACTAGAGGGCAGATGTGTGCTATTATCTGATCACAAAGAGCATTTACTGTAGTGTGCATACATCTAAGGCCACCTCCAAATGTATTATTTTAGCTATGTTATAATTCCACTATCGTTTTTCTCAATATCTTTATCTATATGCAACCAGAAGCTGTATTTGAATTTAAATCACAAAGAGCTCTGTAGACTAAAGTGGCTAGTATTTCTGAAACACCATAGTCACTCTGAAAGGGAAAAGGGAAAACAATCTGGATGATTTAGATGTGATGACTGAAATGTTGCTATGACGTTTAAAGAATAAGGAAAGGTTAATACCCAAACAAGACTGTAAGACCCACAAAACTGTATCTGAGACCAATTTTAATGGTCAGTAAAAGTGACCTAATACTTTTGTACGGTCGGCTGCTACTTTCCTTTCCTTGCATTAGCTAAAGAATCTTTAGTATTTACAAGCCTCTTCCATTGGATAATTTATAATAAACACCTCATTGTATCACTTCTGCCCTTTTCACCAAACTGTGTAGCTTTTATTTTATATTTCAATTTCATCTTGAGTGTCTTTAGTGAACTTAAGTTGCATTCCCTCTCTACTAACACATTCTTTCATTCAGATATGGGTTTGATGGGGTAAGGCCATAAAGTGGGAAGCCAGTACATTAAATGCACCACATAACATGCCTTCATCTCGAATTCCCATTGATTTGATTACAAAGCTGTTGCTGAAAATACAACAGTGTTTATTTGTCAGTGTTCTGACTAGACTCCATAAGTGGCAGCTGCTAGACTCCACGTAATTAACTTCTGGGAAAATCCATTTGGTCATATAACAATCATTATCCCGTTTCCTCAATTGTTGCGTCCTGTCTGTCTCATGAAGTCCTAAGAATACTCTGGATTACTGTAATCCCAAGTCTGCCTGTGCCTATACAGAGAGCCTTATTGAAGTGTACAGTGTGTTGTCGTGAGAGCAGCAGGTGAGTGTGAACAACACAACAGTGAACTCCGTGAAGTGGGGGAGTCCGGGGACGGTTGCAACATTCTAATATCTCTAAAGAAATGAGCTATGGCAATGATATTAATTCTGCACAGTTGATCTTCTTTTCTGGTAAAAAACAGTCACATTGGACCATTCCTTCTACAAGAATCGCTCAGTTTGTCCTCTCTGTGCTTAATTTATCTTACCTGTGCTCAGTTTGTCCAATTTGTGCTCAGCTTGCCCTTTGCTCAGTTTGTCCTCTCTGAGCACTTGTAGTGTGGAATTAATAAAATGAGTATGAGAAGAAATGCACAGTGTTTTTTTTTAAATGTCATTATGCACTTTTTAAAAGACTGCATTCTTGAAAATGTGTTTTAGTAAGAAAGTAATATTAAATCTTTTCTTTTTTTTTAAACACTAAAATTGTATTTCAATCTTATACTTGATGAGAACAAGAGAAATAGAAATGATTTTTTTACTTCTACTCACTCCTTATATCTACTCCCCTGAGATAATATTTATTTCTCAGTAATGCATTTACAGATATGTTCCAAAAAATGCCAAACAAGGGTGACAGTCCTTGTGGCGTTCTTTCACATTAATGATCTGGTTAAAGGTGCAGTGTGTAGTTAAGCTGCTACCTAATAGTGAGTTAATCAGTTCACCTCTAAAATTAATTTTGTTCATAAAGTCATACGTTTTCCTGTGTGCATTGTTCCATAGACAAATGTAAAGAGCGTTATGTTGTAGCAATTATACACTTTTGAATACATATAGTTTGATGAATTTATTCAAATGTAAACCACAAAATGTTACACAATCCATGCAAAGAAACATCAAGACAGAATAAAAAGACTTCTTATTTGAACCAGGGTATTTTGTAGCATTCAATGTATAGACCCAAAAGGATTCTGGGTTGTAATGTGATGAGAGCGGTCCTTGTTGTGAATTACCAGTATCATATATCTAGTGGGGGAGGGTCCTGGGGGCCAGCTACTTATAATCCATTGGGTCAATGATGCACAGGACACTGACAGATGGTCCATGCGGCCTGTAAGTGTCCAGTAAAGGCAGTTTTAGCGAGCAGGGTGATGCGTATCAGGGCATGAGCGTCTCCTCCCAGTTGGGGATTCTACCTAAAGAGCTTTGGTGCCTTCCCTGACTCACTATAAAGTCTAATCACTCGTACCAGCTGTCAGTGCCTTACTTTGGCACCACTTAACCTCACATTGTCTGCAGTGAGCCATAATGCACTCTCACAACGTTCAGGCGGAAATATGATGAAGGCATCAGTAAGGGATCCTACAAAGCACTGCAGTACAAGTTATAAATAGGAATATCGATACTTCAGTGAGCAAAGAACAAAAGCACACAGTTCAGGGCATAAAGTTATATATTTTTTAAGTCAAGACATTGTAAGTAATTTTTTTGCAAAGCAATAATGCTTTTATAATTGATACACAAAAACTTTAATGTCTTTCTCTATTTCCAAAGCAGTCACTTTTCTTCACAAGCACATAAACAATTATAAATGCTTAATGAAGTTTAAAATTCTGTGGTGACCCTGGCACTCCACGATTGGACCCCGACCCACACTTTGGGAAACCCTGCCCTGGAACAGGTGAGTGTGTCTGTAAACACCCCCTGCATCTATTTCTCCTGTTTTCCTTTTTTGTTTACATAGAAGGGACAGAGTTCTCAGCCAATCACATAAATCATAGACAGCACAACGAAACATTTCACTGAAAAGCCAGAATAAACCTAGGTTTGTCTTTTAATCATGTGCATGTCTTTAAATGAAGTGCATTGTGTTCAAAGCTTTATAGAACACCAGTGGAAGTAGCCATTCTTGTTCTGTTACTTCCTGTTCCCACAGCAGCCCAGAAACAATAAACTGAGCTCTGCTGGAGGAAAAGCACACTCATGTTTCTTTTCAGTACATATTCTTGCATGAACTAAAATGAGTGAAATCACCTACCCAGTGGATAAGCTGTTTAAAGACAACATGTGCCATAGCTGTTGCTCTAATAAGTGAGTAAGTGTGAAATCTGTTGCAATCTGCTACACACCCCACTTTTGTAGTGACCACTTGTCAAAAAGAAAGAATTTTAAAGACCCGGGTAAATGAGACTATTATTGATAAGTGTTTACATCTGCTTTCAAATTGAAGCACTATAACTTAGAAGAAAAACTTTTTTAACATCATTACATCATTTCAAATGTTTTTTTATCTTGTCAGCACCTAATTGTGACTGGACATGAATGCTTTCACAACCTGACATGATTGATTTATTGACCAGGAAGTGACCAGTGATGGTCAACCCATCACTTAATGGACTGTGTATAGATTTACAGATTAGTCCGGAGTTTCCTTTGGGCCATACTCTGAGTGTTTGAAGTCTAAGATGACTCAGTTGTGTCACTGTGACCCAGCGAGACATCTGAGCTTAAGAAAGACACAAAGAATTGTTCATCTATTATTTCTAACAAGACTGAATGAATTCTGTCCAGAGGTTGTTCTCAGGTTACTCCAGACTGAATCTATGATGTGTATTGGTGTTATGAGACTGTAAGAAGGCTTGGGGGGGTGTCATTTTGGACCCCTCTCTGCTCTGCATGCAGTCACTCACTTATCCCAAAGTTGGAAGTGCGTGAGAGGACGGTTTGAGCTCTCGGTCAGTTGTTGGCAAGTCTAGAACCACCGGATCCTTTCAGCCCACCAGAGTGAGTTCTACCATTGCCAAACACTGTGGGAGAGTCACCACCGGGTCACCAACCAACACCGGCTTCGAGTTACGCGACAACGACGTTTTGGCGACAGAGCGCACGCCTCCATGGCAACCGGTGACACCCGAGACGAGCCGGTTCAATCGATCAATCATGATCCAAAGATAACATGAAGTGAAAACGCCACTCATTTTGGACCTGATGTCACCACACAGCTGAAAGTCTTGACTTGTCCCATATTGGCACTACACATGATTGCTCAAACAAGGAAGAACAAAGCAAAAATGTGCTAGTGCCAAACTGGGCAAAGAAGATAACATCGGTGGATTGGATATACCACTGGGGAGTCTGATATGTGAGGTCAGGTGGCCGGGGCAGTGTGGATCTGTCTCTACTCTGTTTATGGCCCTTTGGTAATTCACTGAGAGCGTGTTGTGACAGTGAATTCTACCAGTGCCATACACAGAACAGGAGGAGAACGGGACCCCAGAGCAAAGAGCCATAAAATACTGCCATTTGACAAACTCATCATTTCTCTCACTCGTCATTTCAGTCAAAAAAGGAGTGTGCACAAGTAGAATCAAATTTCCGATTTCAAACTACCTCACAAGCAGAGCCGCAAATCCAGTCCTGCCATCTGCTGCGGGATACACGGCCTGGAGCACCGAGTCCCGGGCCTTGGTCTAAGTTTTCTGTATATTTGGGGAGGTTGGAGGCCTCCATCAGAGCCGTCCTGCCCTCGTGCTCAGATTGATTCTGTCTGTGTGGAATGATGCGCTAAGTGATTTTTGAGATGCTCCAAATGGGTCCCAAAGCAGGGCTCATCTTCCCCGTTTCCGGGAGAGATCAATAGAGTAAAAAGCTTGGGAGAGAGGCGAAGAGCATGGAGATTAAGCACCAACCTACTCAACAGAAGCATTTTTTCTTATGTATATAAACATCTTATTATAAAACATGTATCACTGTTAATGTTATAAACCAAACTGTGCCCATCCATGACATTCATAAACTCATAAACATACGTACATTATACAGTCTGGTGTTCTGTGTGGTAAACAAAGACGCTGCTCTGTAAAATAATCCTTTTGTTGTATCTTTGATAAGCATCAAAAGTTAGAGCAATTGAGAATATAATGGCGTTTATTCTTACCTTTTCAAAAAGACTCAGAGGGATTATTATGGAAAGAAAACATTCATTAGCTGCAACTAAAACAACTAACCGACCTCTCTAGTGGCCAAACACATTGGTCTTTAGCATATGTAAAGTAAAGTCACCTATTCTCGGCTCTCCGGCTTGATGGTGTCTCCGTGCTTCTGTCCCAAAATTCTTTCCTCCTTGTTTGGTCTGAATGCACAACCGGGGATTTTCTAGTGGACAGCTAATTAGTTAGTAAGCGTCTTAACCCAGTGGCAGAATAGTAGCTAATCCACGGCGCCCTCCTCCCACTCGTCCTGAGACTTTTCCAGGCCTGTTCAGTACGCACAGGGCACTGTCTGCTGCTGCTCCTTTTACGCACGAAGCTGCAACTTTGTGGGACAAAACTGGGAGACATAACCATTTCATGTAAAAGTTATATCACTCCACACTTTAATGTCAAGTCAGTCTGATTTATTTCTGAGCCCTTCTTGTTTTATCCAGGCGTATATGGTATATAAACTTTTTTTGGCATTGCAGTAATCTGGTATAAAAAGAAATAGATAAGAATAACTTATCTTTAGCAGAAAGACGTCCAAAAGAAGTCCATCTCCAATTTCAATCCTTGTTTTAAAGCAGTTTTGTGTATTAACATAGTGCTACAACAACGTTATAACACCAAATATGGAACATAACTTGAATAAAACCTAAACTAATACTAATAAACTAACTTAGCAAAGTCTAATGACCCCTAAGTTATTAAAAGTCAGATATTGTTGTACTCAGGACCTACCAGCAGCATCCGGGGTGTGGCAGAGCATCCCGCGGCAGTTTCTCCTCCTGTCTCCGCCCGGGACAGACTTCCACAGACCTACCAAAGCCTCCTCTGCATGCGCCTGCTTTTATAGCCACAGCTCCTTCCGGGGCTCATTTACCTGCTGCCGGGGATACTGTTAGACAGATTGCAGGTGGAAAACGAGGCATCATCCTTTCAGCGGATGGGAGCTCGCCGGAGTGGGAAAGACATGGGTTTGGGGTTACAAAAGTTGTCCGTGAAATCCAGCCGTGCAGCCCTTTGTCCTGGACATACATTATGAAGGAGGTGCAGCCGGTCAGTGGCGTCTCATCTGCCCCACGTCCCGTCAAATAACTTCACTCCTCACCTGCTGCGCTTCACGCGGATAGTTACAGGAAGAGTCGTGACGCATCTGTAGCTCCAGACTTCATTTTTGAAAGTTAGGCCTATTCCTTGTTTAAGTTCATCCACCAAAGGTTTCAAGACACTTTTTTTCTTGAAATTGTACATAATAGTCTTACTAATTATATTGAAAGCTATCTGGAATCTTCATTATTCAGAGGTCTACAGTGTTTCTGGTCGAGCCAAATTAATCTGATGAAACTGGAAACCTGAACGTACAAGAGAGAAGCTGCACACAGACGTGAATAATTTATTAGATGACCATACTGTCTGTTAAAGAGCGTCATCAGCCCACAGCAGATCACGTGACCGTGCAAGCTTTCCGTACTCTTTAATTTGTAGTTAAATGAGCATTAACGCCTGCAACATGTAGGCCTAACTTTACTTCAAACGCCACTCGTAGCACATTCACGTTGTTTACTAAATTTAAACCTTTCAGTGCTCTCAAGCTTTCATTTATTTTGCCCGGTCTATTAGCTTACTTTGAAACAACATTAAAGTTCTAGCTTATATTTTTCTAGTGTTTCTGGTAGATCTGTTTGAGTAAAAATGGGCCACACTGACATCTAGCGGACACATGAGAGAAATGCATCCTTTATATTTTGGGTCTACAGTTTATGAGCTACTCAGGGACAGATGACTTATCCTCTTCAGGTTATTGTCAGCACACTCCAGTTTGGGGAAGCAGACAGGGGTTGTGTTATTTATGGCTGCTAAAGCCAGTAAACCTTTATAACACGTAAGGCTTCAAAATCTACTTTAAGTACTTATTTTGTGTATTACATATTACAATGTACATATGTTTATACAACCCCGGAACCTTCCACTTCTAAGTACAAGCCATTTCTCAGCAACATACACTACTGTGTAATAGTATTAGAATGACTTTGAGATTGAAGTGCAGGCAGTATGCAAAGAAA
The DNA here is from genome assembly GCA_024416835.2 of Perccottus glenii. Lineage (NCBI taxonomy): Eukaryota > Metazoa > Chordata > Actinopteri > Gobiiformes > Odontobutidae > Perccottus > Perccottus glenii. Next base: position 19,568,948 of record CM044563.2, on the reverse strand, counting down.
TGAGTCTGGTGATAGGGCAGACACTCCTATCCAGCCCATTGCTCTGTATATTAGGAATTATACCTGAAGCTTTGGAAACACACAGAGAGACTGTTCAATTCTTACTGGTACTGGCCAGAAAAGCCACAATGTCTACAATGTTGGAGGTGAGATCTCTGTTGGCTGAGAGTATGTTTAGGCAAATCTCATCTTTTTAAAACATGAAAATATTTTGATCTGTGCTATGTTCAAAAACATAAGAAGAAATAACATTTTTTTATCTATTTTTAAAAGGCAAACAGAAGAGTGAACAGAAGAAAAATCTAAAGCAAATGTAGAGACCACCCTTTGCCTTCAAAATAGCATCTGTCCAGACACCCTTGCAGTGTCTGAAAGAACTTCACAGCTAATACTAACCACACATGTAGGCTCCTCAAATTATTCCTCTTTTTTATTTTTGTTTATCCAGACTCTATAATGTTCAGATCGGAGGGCTGTTGCTGGAAGCTGGTTGAACAAACTCAGGTTTAAACCCTAAACCAATGACTAGTGGGCGTGTCTGTGCAGTTAACAGCCAATAGTAATCAACCTGGGGAGAAAAAGGAGCAGGGCTATTTCTGCTGAGAAACAGGAAGCAACATGGTAACAGCCAAAAACAAGAGAAAGAGAAAAAGTCTTATTGTATAAGTTTGTAGACAGTCATTGTAATTGACTTAAAAACTTAAAAACTCATGGCATATATTATATAAACATCACATATTTCTTGATGTTTCCCACTAAGTGTAAATTGTTTTGACATTAAAACATGTAGAACCGTAGAAAAGATTACTCAAAAACATAAAAAACACATTTTGTAATAAAAATAGGTGTGACCCAAATTTATATTATATTCATATATATTGTGGCAGCAAATAACATATAGACAAAAAGCTCCTGTACATTGTTATGTGCAGAGTTTAATAAAGTCGCCTATATTCTCTAAACCAGAAGAAACAAAGGCCAAGAACAAAAGGTTTGAAGTGTGACTTTGCTCACATCTGATTGGTCCACTTGGGTTTTGCGGACTCTAAACCAAAACTAAACCTGCTCCAGAGCAGGGTAGCCATGTGGTGTAATTCTGTTCTATTTAAAATACTGTACATTGTGTAAATATCTTCAATGGACAACATATTTAAATAGAACAGAATTTTCACTGGCCCTGTTTACAGCAGTACATGGTTTAGTCTCTGTGGCATAGCTCTCGTTTGCTTCTCCAAACTGAGTGTGTGCGCTATCCAACGTTGTCGAATAAAGCCACTGAACTATCGCTTTAAATATTATTTATATTCACAGACACCAAAATACTGATACTGTTTACAAGTTTTATTGATTTCTTCAAGTTACAAGGGAAGCACATTTCTTCTTTTTTTACATTAAAAATGATTGATGTCTTGACATTTATGCTGGGCACAGGGCTTAAAAGATAAAAAATAAAAACATTCAAAAATAATTATAGGCATCAAATATGTCATATTAAAAAAAAAAAACTTAATACAATGATAAACCCAGAGCGGTATAACCAACAAAACAGGACAGAAGTTGTTTAGTTTTTTTCTGCAAATGACAATTTCCTCAAAGTGGGACGCCCTGTTGTCCAAAGTACTTGGTTATCAGGGATAAATGAAAGTGTTCTGAACTAGTTTTAGTTCAGAACACTGTTTGACATGACAGAAAATATACTGTCATGTCAAACAACTGGGACAAGCTAATTTTACCAAAATTAATTTCTCCAACCTTTCACCAGACATTATGGGAGATATAATTTTCAAGAATTATAAAGGGATTATTTTAATTTTTAATGGTTTCTCTGAACCTGAAGACTCTTTTCCTTTCTCACAGAAATAACATAACACTTAAGTACCCATAAAGCGATGAGTGTGTGTTCCTGGCTTTTAATAGGCTTTCAACCTGCTAGAAATCAGAACTGACCATGAAACTTAATCAGTACACATTCAGCTGTTAACTCCACCCTTTCCAGTGTGGGACGCATCCACTAAATGTCAAACAAATGTTAAACAAATGAAAAACTAAACAAAAGTAGACTGTCCTCTTGTTAAGAAGTAAATCAGTTTAAATCAGAATGCCACTTAAGTTAGAGGAACATTATACTTTTTTTTTTTTCACTGACGTAACCTAAAAAGTTATTTAGACCCAACTCTATTGTTCCTTTTGGGGATTTATAAAATGTAGTCTGGAGATCAATTAGAGTTTGGTCCCACCCTTTGGAAAGCAACAGGTGAAAGTTAACAGTGTGGAAAAGTAAAAAAAATAAAATACTGCTACAACATTTAAAGAAATAGCACTTGTCTGACAAACAAGTTCGTTAGATGATAAAGATAGCTGCATTTTTGCATATTAGGGGTGCAACATGTCTTTGGAGGATCTGAGGTGACAAAGTCATCCCACACACAAAGATGGAGAAGTCTTCTCGTCTTTACAGGACAATTTCTTTTTAAACAAAAGTGTCACTTAAGTATTAAACCATTTATTATGACAGAATTCACCACCTGCAAAAATAACTAACTATCCCTAGGCAACTCAAACACCTATTATAGTTCAACGCAAGCAATAGGCAAAGTTAAGAAATTAACAATGCAACAAGGACCTGGAAAAAAGGCCCAGCACTAACAGCAAACCCACCCGGCTCACACAGGCCTCTACTCACAGATGCCCTCCCCACATCCACAAAGCCTACACAACTTTACTTCTGTATCATGCCACAATATACAAAGATACTCAAAATGACGAAGACTTTCCTAAAACGGAGAGGAAGGGGAGGAAATGGTTGTTGAAAAGGGGAGGGATTTAATCTGATCCTTCCCATCCGATGAACACGGATCATCAGTTCAACACTTAACATGATTCTCCCTGAATTTTATTCATGTACACTGCAGCGTCAGTGGTCACTGATGCCTCATAGTGTGTGTAGTCAGCAGGTTTGCACCAAGGGCAAGTCCTGGCAGAAAAGTCCTCTAAAAGCTTGCATGGATGTGACCAGACTGTGGCCGTCAGTTCTTCTATTCTTAGAGGTGAGGATTGTAATGGCCACGCAGTAGAATGTCATGGGGGAAAATTGCAAAAATATTACTGGGAAATCAGAAATAGGAATCCACGGTTATTTGGATATGGGAGCACTCAGAAGTTTTGGATTGTCACCCTGCAGGCCAAAAAAAAGATGTCTGCTGATGTTGTAAGAATAACCTACATTTGCAGAAACAGAAGAAGCAGTGAGATATGGCTGGTGGTCAACCAAATAAGTGTAAACAGTCAAGTAATGTGTCAGTGGCACAGCTCCTGGCCTGCTATTGGTCCAACTGCTTTTGCAGTGTGAAAGCCTGAATGAGGCCTTAAGCCACAGAAGATCATGAAAATGAACAGCTCCATTTTTATCTAAGCAAAAGGAAGAGGGGCTTGGAGACAAGAGGTAATGAGTTCCTAAATTGTATTTTGCAATGGCATACTGCAAATCCTTGTGAAGGCATAAAAATCCTTGTGTTGCTGTAAAAAAATTGTCTTAAATATTAATATAGTGAGTGTCTGCTCTTGAGGAAATGCCAGTCTGTTGTGTGATGAAGGAGAAGAGATCTCCCCATTCACTACAACTCCATATCCTGAGCCTCGTCTTCAGAAAAGTCTGACATGGAGCTCTCAGATGATGAGTCGCCCCCTCTCTCCTCCTGCTCCTTTAGAGCCTCCTCTGTGGCATATTTCTGGATGTACTCTGAAACAAAAACGATAAATTACTGAGACCTTTACACCTTTCAGACTATATCAGGATATTTAGCTGTGCTTAGAAGAACCACAAACAACCTACTACCTTTGATTTTGTGCTTGTAGTCTTCTGGTCGATGCAAATACATGGCTGCTGCGTCTCCATTTAAAGGATCAATTGGGTTGGGATAAGCGAGCAGCTGAGGCAGGAACGACTCAAATATGTTGGTGAGATCTAAACAGTAGCAGAGAAATTAAATGAAGCAACAGATTAAAGAATTGACAGACACATTTACTCTGGCAGTCTGCTATATGGCTGCAGCTACCATATTAACCACTAGAGGTCTCTGCCGTTGATGTGTTCAACAAAGGCAGCTTGTGTTTTCTGTCTCTGATGAATACATAAATATCTTGCTGTTTCACATTTGTAGTGACACAAACTCCTCATGTGATCAGTCAGTTATGTTCATGATCTCTTTTTGTCAATGCCAGACATAGGTTAATATAGATCAATAACTAGGTCCACACAAAACATAGACAATGTTCAACACATCTTAACAACCTGATGTAATGTAAAAGTTAATGATATGAGTCACAACCAGTTTCAGTCAGTGCAACATTTACAGTATGACCTCAATACAAGCCATGAAGTGCAAGTTGTATAAACCGGCTGTTCACAGATTGTCACACTTTGGGAGGGAAGTGTGGAGCCTTTATATCCTTCCTTTGTGTTGCCTCATCAACAATATAAGGTGACACAATACAAGACTGTGACCTACCATAGAGAGCAGTCCACGTCTGGTTTATTACATCTAGACATACTGTTCCTGATCTGAAAATGAAAAGACATTGCACTTATTTCAAAGGGAGTAGCAGACACAACAAAGGATAGCTATTACAAAGCTCTTAAACAGGATTACTTACGCTTCATCGATGTTGGGATGAAAGATTTTATTTATGAATCCTAAAAATACAAGAATGGAGTTTTAGCACTAAATTTTACAGCTTTCTAAAGTTCTTCAACTTTTAACTAAAATGTATAAAAAAGAAAAATATTCATACCTATGGATGGTGATTTGAAAGGATATTTATCTGGTAGGTCTACGCGAACCTTCCACACACCACCTTCATATGCCGCTGGAAATTTTAAATATTTTTGATGAAACATAAAAAAAAAAAAAAGTTAATATGACTTTTGTAAACTGATGTGTATTTGTTTTCAAATTTCACTCACTTTCTGGTGGCCCATGGAACTTGACCACAAACTCGTTGAGTCCACTGAGAATGGTGACCTCGTGTTTGCTCTCAATGCTGTGTTGATGTGGTCAAGGAGAAATTGACAAAAAAAGCAGACTCAAATGTAACAAATATAATTATGTAAAAGGTTCTTTTGTGTGTGGCCCATTATCCTAAATGTAAAGCTTCTATATTATAATAACCCTTTGAGGAGTAATATAACACGCAGAAGTATTGTTTGAGGTTGTATAAGTTTGAGAATGACTGTTGTAGGACACTACTGTAACACCCATTTTTGATTAGATTTACTACAGCACTTACCATAACAATCACATTTTTCACAATAATGTACTGTTTTTTTTTTTTCATTATTGCAATTGGGATACATTTTGTAGTACTTCTTTTGAATAGATATGTTATATAATGTACTTCACAATGTGAACAGTTATCTAGGCCATCTACTCTGTATGTAAAAAAGGTCTGCATCCAAAGTTTATCTTTTTGAACGTGTCAGGACATGAAAAGATCAACGTAGTATTCAGACAAGATTATAAACAATGTGTCAACAAACTCAATAGATAAGTGAATTGATCAGAAGTAGATTTACAATAGCGCTCACCATCTCAAAAGCTTATTTATAAATGCTAACAGTTAAGCAACAATAGTCACCATCATTGCTCATTTAAAAAAAAATTCATGTGGAATTTTGGAGCAGAATCTAGAAGGTAACTTGGGTGGAGAGGATGTGTCATAATCACAGTGTGCTGACAGCAAGACGCCTAAGACTAAGTCAACTCTGAGAGAGAGGTTGAGCATATTCAGTCACTCTGTGAATGTGACACAATAACAGATGGTGAAAACACACAAATATATATGCGATGCCCTGTTTCACCATCCTGACGTAAATCCTTCTGTCGTCCGAGTTTTGAGTTTTAAGTGACATAGATGGCACACATACATAAAAGCTTTTACTAAAATGCATTTTTCTTTCATGCCACTCCCCAAGGCTTATCCATAGAAACTCAAGCACCAACGGCATAGGCTCACTCAAGAGTAATGCAGCTACTCAAGGGGAAACCTTTCTTTGGACATCGGACTGCACAGCAATATATCAGCACTGTTATATAAGGGTTGTTTTTACATGTGAATGGAAATTACTAAATGTGTCCTTAAAATGTATGTAAAAATCAATAATTCACACCAAGTTTAGGGTGGCTAAGCAATTATTTACTCCATTTGTGAAACAATCCTTAACTAAATATATCTTATAAAAATGTTGTTGTTTTTTTGCCAACTTTTGTTTTATTGATTTTGTAAAGCTTTTAGTTTATTTGGTCCTATTATTGTGAAACAAACATGTTGAGAGCCTGAGTACACAGCCGTCCCTGCCTGCACTGGATGTTCCCACTTCCCAGCCCCCACTGCATGTGGCCCTACAGCACGCTTGTTGTTCAGATCAGCTGTGTGTGAAGCTCCGCCCTGCTCCCTTGTTCCGGATGGTAACAGCTAGACCAATCAGGACACAGTGTCTAGCTGCAGGACAAAAACAAAACAATTCACTTCACGCTGTCAGAAAACCTTCATTGTAAACTTCAACTAATAGGAATAAAAATCATGTAAAAAATATTAATGAAAGGTATTGTTAAAAATCAAGGTTGACTGTGTACAGGTGACAAGCGTATGTTTAATGACGCCTTCTGGAGAATAATAGAAGCATGGCTATAAACTATAGTGATTCTTTATTAACTCTACTCACATGGAATTAATATTAGTCGTAATAGTCGATTTTAAATGCAACAATAACACGTGACGTTCTAAGAGTATTACAAGCTTTTAAGCTATTGTAATTTGTAACCACCTAGCTATCGAAAAATAAAACAATTATTAACAATGTAAGACTTCATTATGTGTTACATAAATGTTTTAATTAAAAACACCAAAACTACCTAATGATTAAAATTTTAGACAATGTAGCAGGCTAGATGTTGACCATTTTAGACTATCACAAACTGCCTCTGCTAACGCTTCATCAGCTCTGTTTGTTCTCTGTCAACGTTAGCGTGTTAAAGCAACTAGCCTATTATGTTAAACCACAAAATAAAAACATTATCCGAAGAAACGCGCTAAAGTGAGATAAGACGGACTTAGGTTAGCACTGGCATTGTGTTGTCAGTCCGGAGTAACCACATATTTAGTCTACCAAGCTAACAAACTATCTCCCCACGCTAAAGCTAACAATGTTCAAAGCTAACAGAGTTATTAGCCTATGTTAAATTGCGACATCTTTGGCAGCTAATTCTACACTGATACAAACAAGTGTCACACTGGAAATGCGTTAGCGAGCTAGCGCAGGCTAACGCAAGTTAGTTCATATAACTAGCTTCCTCCTGTAACTCGAAAGCGAGCTAATATCTGCCAAATCTAAGGTTAAACACGGACCTACTTGGTTAATAAAAATGGGTTATTTAGTGTTCGACATGAACTTTACATAAATTTGCCAATTATTGCTCATAAGTAATCCACCCAAACAGTAGTCATGAAAAACAAATATTATCAAGGCAAGACAGTTGACAACCATTCTTACAAAGACCTGTCGGTTTGATTTGGTATTTTGTCTTGTTTGTGCTCTGTGAAGGATACAGTTTCACCACGTCGGTATCCATTCGCCTCTTGCCCGGACTTGGAGACGACATTTTTGTATTCCTTTCAGAAGTGATCTAAAAATACTGCGGCGGATAGACTACCTTAACCCTTCAGCTGGCAAATATCTACTGTTTCTAGAGACTGTATCAACAGTCTTCCCGCACTGTCCGAAGCCAAAACCCTGGCTTTAACATTGCCTACTTTTTGCTGCCCTGACCACCTCCACCTAAAGCTGTCCTGAAGACTGTGCCAGTGACATCAACCTCAGCGACCAGACTGAGCAGAGGAGGGGCTTTGCTGTAGAAATACTCTGTACAGACACAACAGCTGCGCTTTAAAACTACTTCAAGGTGAATTCCACTGCCGCAAGCCTCTCTGCACTTTTGAGTGTCGCACTTGGACAAATACAAAACAGGACACCTGCAATTTAGCTTTCATTCATACGTTTCGTGTACATAGATTATCCTAAACCGAAAGGCCTGTTTATCTAGTTTGTTTAGATCTACAGCCAATGTACTGTGTGTGTTTAGATCTAACTTTGCCAAGCATTGGGCCAAAGTTGTTTGTTCGAAACAGCTTCACCAGCAGCCTATTTTAACCATATAAAGCCTTAACCAGACTCAGAAGAAATTAACTTTATTATAATTATGCCCCAGAGGTAGTATGTAGGCTTAAAATAACATGCCTGGTCCTTTTCACACAGTTGGGATTTTATACATGCACAAATCTGTTTTTATGATTTTACTTTACTGATTTTTTGCCACTTTGTAAAATATATATATATTTTTAATGTAAGAAATCCATAACATTTTGTGTAAATATGGATGATTTCCACAATGTAATGTAATGTAAATTGTTGGAGAAAGCATAGACTCATTCACTGTCCATTCAACCATCAGCTCAGGCAGCTTAGGAAATTCTTCCCGTGCTCATAAAACTCAGTCAAGAGTACATAGGTTTGATTATTTTTCATATGTAGCATTACATAGACAGCTAAAACATACAATGACATATAATATGTAGATACACAATTAGTTTTGTTTGCACTGCAACCTCAGCAAGCACCCTCTCCCTACAGCCTCCAATAACCCCCCTCTCTCACTGACCCCCTGGTGATACAGCTGTTTTACAGATAGAAGATCGCAATGACAACAGGCCTTCTGTCTTTAGGAGTCCAACCTGCAGGACTGACACAGACTGTAGCAAAATATAAGAACAGACAGTACACCTCCAGAACCAAGAAGAAGGCAGGCATCATTAGAGATACACTCAATCTGGACATGAATCGTTTGAAGTTCTGCCCTCAGGGAGGCCTTTCAGAACCTTTTCAACAAACACTACTAGATACTGTAGCACTAAAATCACTCAATTCTTTCATAAATACAGAACATGTCTTAAACATATATTAAATGTACTTTTTTGGCTTTATTTGCACTCATTAGCACTGCACTGTTTGTTTACTTATAGTGCTTTACAGCTGACTATTTTAGACACGTCTGTTTTGTATATAGGCCTACTACATTTTATTGTTTGTTTTTTTGTTGTTCTTATTAGACTACTATAATGACAAAGACGGCTGGAATCAGGGTCCTTTAATTGCAAGATGTGAAACAATAAACATCTAAACTCGATAGGGCTCTTGAACGCAGCATTATTGTCCTGGCTCCTGATTGGTCAAAGAGCACATTTGGCAGTGACGCGCAGTGCAGATGTGGGCACTTTGGAGTTGGGTCCTCTTAGGTTTTGGGTCTGACTTGCTGCTTATGGCCCGATATTTTACTAAAGCAGGTTGGAGTTTGGGTCACGTGTGAGCCTTCTCTTTTTGGAGTCGTTTGTCGAAATGTCTTCGATTGAAAACTATACAACGACCAGTTTGCTAAATAAGTTTGAAAAACTGTCATGGAGGCCCTCCAGCCGAGAGTCAGGTTTGTAAACAAAGGGGTTACTCTGCAAAGGCAAGCACGTAGTCTGTATTATGACTTCGAGTGTAATTTTACAGCAAATGGTATTGTTCGGTGTCTGTTTTGTCAGTGTTACTTAAGATTGTGTTTTTTATTTTATTCATTTGGTTGTAGAGTTGGCGATGCTAGCTTTGTATCTCGTCAAAGAAAGCAGTGCAAAAGCTAGCTAACTCTGCTACGGAAGCTCACAATGACTTTAAAGAAGAGTGCGTTAACCATACAGCTTATGCTAACTGTGTTACTATTTGTCTGTTAACGACGATCATAAGAAAGAAATAAGACGACATGTCAGCACAGATAACAAGATGTGGACAGAAATGCCCCTTGTTAACACTATCCTCAATGAAACAGGCATGTCAGACATGAAGTACTCATGACTTGGCTAATGACATTCTCTGCAGATATCCAATATATTTTATTGTAATTTATTTTTGTCAGGCTCCAAAAAGCGTGCACGATGGCTCCAGGCTCGACGCATTTTCTCTCCATCTTGCACTAACCTGAGGATCCCCAACAGATTTTTAAGAGAAGGTACTAAACTCTGTCACATTTGTGTATTCTTTGAGGTTTTGGCTAGCTAGATTTTGGAGCCAGAACTTACTCTTTTACCCCTACAGGACAGTTTGTTCCACCAGCCAGAAGTGGGCATCGCTGTGTTGCAGACAGCACAAACTTGTATGTGTTTGGTGGCTACAACCCAGACTTTGAGGAGGCAGTTGGCTCAGAAAATGAAGACTACCCTCTTTTCAGAGAGCTTTGGCGGTTTAACTTTGCCACAGGCACCTGGCAACAAGTCCGCACAGAGGGTTACATGCCCACAGAGCTAGCCTCTATGTCAGGTATACACTGGTGTTTCTACCACTAACTGGTTTGAAAACTAAAAACTGGTTTGAGATCATACTTAAACCTTTTGTATAAGCTGTTGGTCTGCAAAATCATGAATAAATGTGTAGGTGACTATATTTAAATGCAATTTTAATGTGTCTCTCAGTGACCATGCACGGTAACAACCTGCTTGTCTTTGGTGGAACTGGGATTCCATTTGGTGAAAACAATGGTAACGATGTCCATGTTTGCAACGTTCACTACAAAAGATGGAACCTTCTCAACTGCAGAGGAAAAAAACCCAACAAAATCTACGGACAGGTAACTTGTCCCTTTTGTAGTCGCATGTCTTACAGTGACTTTGTGTCTGTTATCACACATACTAAATTGAGTTTGTGCTTTTCTTCTAGGCAATGATCATTGTCAATGGCTACCTCTATGTGTTTGGAGGGACTACAGGCTATCTTTACAGCACAGATCTACATAGGCTGGACCTGTCCACCAGGGAGTGGACTCCCATCAAACCAAATAACTCTCCCTCAGATCTACCTGAAGAAAGGTGAATTTTTAAACATCTACTTAAAGGCTGCATAAATCAGTAGAAAAGTAAATTAAATGTTTCAAAAATACATATTACAGATACAGACATGAATTAGCTCATGATGGACAGAGGATATATGTCTTAGGTGGGGGGACTTCATGGACATCATACTCTCTGGACAAGGTGACAGAAGTCATGACGCGCATGCCATAACTTCTAAACAATATGGTAAATTAACATGGCTTACATTATTTAGATTCCCGCATACAACTTGGAGACAAATTACTGGGAGGAGATTGTTACCAAACCCCATGAAAAGATTGGTATGTGCTTTTTGATAATTTTTTTGCTAAATTTTAGATGACTATACCCCCAAGGTTAATTTGACTTTTATGATTACAAAAGGCTATCCTACTGCCCGCCGTTGTCACAGCTGTGTACAAGTCAAAAGTGGTAAGGAATATTGCACACGTTTGGCTTGTATACCGGTTTGTTGATTTAACAATTTTTTATTCTCCCCACTTTTTACTTCTAGAGGTTTTTATATGTGGAGGTTATAACGGAGAGATGATCCTGTCTGACCTCTGGAAAATCAACCTGCAAACGTTTCAGTGGACTAAGCTGCCTGCTGTCATGCCAGAGCCAGCATACTTCCACTGTGCTGCAGTTACTCCTGTAAGTGGGGGGAAATATTTAACACAGCTTTTCTAGCCAAAACTTTAAGCAGCTTCATTTACTTTACATATAGCCCTTTCTACAAGCAATGTCAGGTCCTATAACCATTTGTATACAACTATGGTGGCTTATGCCCTTTGGTCCATTGACTTTGTATTGCAGATAATGCTGTTCAAATGGTTTAGTTTGTTTTGTCTTCTCTAGGCTGGCTGTATGTACGTCCATGGGGGTGTCGTCAACATGTCCGGGAACCGACGGACTAGCTCTTTATACAAACTGTGGCTGGTGGTGCCTAGCTTGTTGGAATTGACCTGGGAGAAACTGCTGAAAACTTTCCCTCACCTGTGCCAGTTGCCTACCTTACAGCTGCTCAGCCTGGGACTAACACATACACTAATTCAGCGGCTCAAATAGAAGAGCACACAGACTGACAGGTTTCGGTACGTAAAGGATGATTTTTAAAAGGACTGATATTTAATTTTTTACACCGAATATAAAATGCACATGGTAAAAGAAACATCAACTGATGTCATACGATACAGAAAATCCATTGACTGCCTTTTTAAATGTATGTAATTTGTGTTACACCATTAACTTGCCATTGTTCTGTTTATTTTAATTTAATAAGGAGCAAAGGCTAAAGCAATTATCATTGTCCTGAGGACATGGAGATACTGAAACCTTTTTTTTTTTGTGCTGCTGATCAAACTTTCCACTTTAGTTATGTTTGAGTTTTCAGCATTCGTAAGACATCACTGTGAATTTTTGAGTGCCTCTGATAAATGAAGCCTGGAGCAACCTGGCTTTTAGTTTATTTGTGCACATTTGGGCCAGCACTAGCATTTAAGCTTTTTTGTCTTTTTGTCATTGGGTGCCTTTAAACTTCCCAAAACAAAAGCTGTCTTAACAGATTTCAAGTTGTGCTAAATTGCTATTCCTTGCTGTATGGTTTTACCTAGTGTTCCAGGGGCCTTTTTTGTAAATATCTAACAGGACTGTGGAGGAGAATGTTAAGTTTTAAACTCAATTTATTTTATTTATTCAAATCACTTGAATTTTTTTATAAACTGTCAAATTGTAGCAAAGTTTGAATTATATTTGTCTAATTGTACCATTTTTTTCAAAATGCTGTTTTTTGGTTTAAGTTACAGTGTGTCTCTTTGTACAGTAGCTACAAACAGTTTAGTTTTTTTAATCTCAATACATTTAACATCCTGCAGGCTCTCCTTTTAGTGAAACCAGATTTTTGTATTTTTGATTAAGCACTATAAAAACCTGTACTGTAGTTTGTTTCCTAAACTCTTTCATCTTTAGTCTAACAGCAGTTTCTTTGGTTTGGTTATTATTTGAAGCAGCACAGCTGTGCCCTCCCTAAAATGAGTCATTTGCATGTCAATGTGGTGTGCATGTCACTTTAGTCGGGTTACAGGTGACTGTCTCCCCAAAGGCCATGGCTGTAATGTTACACTTCACCAGACAATAAAATGACAGCCAATTTTATTTTCCAAAAATATAGTTTGCCTTTGGTCCAGACATTCTGAAATAAATATGATTAAAAGTAACTGAGTAATCTAGTAGACAAACCATTTATTTTTTAAACACCTAGTGTATACTTGACAAACAGGCCTTGTATCCAGTGAAAACATACGTGAAATACCCGAAATTAAAACGAACATTTAGGATTTCCACAGAATTGCAAGTTTTTGGCTTAATTGAATCTTAATGTATAACACTGTTGTCCAAACGCAACTGAATATTCAGCAGCCTTTTGGAGATGGAGCAAAGAAATACAGAGCGAGCAGTATGAGGTAGAGAACCACCAAAGCCGTGCCTGAAAAACAAGACATATTTGGTCAGTAAATAATCATTCTTGTAATCTAGATTCCACTGCACAAGTCATAGGCCATTTTTGATTACCATCCCAATTTTGGTTTCAAATACAATATGCAATGTATTCTATTATGTTGCATTCCATGTGACTTGATAGGAAGACCATTCCAATAGCTCTGGCAGAAATTGAGTTCAGTTTTCTTGGCCTTTCAGTGTTGGTTTTGGCATTAACCTCTTTCTATATCAAAACTCCTTAATTATTACATCTAGACTTTCCAGATTGTTTTCCTATTTGCCTTTGAGAGTAAAAAAGTTAGAGATTTTGTAGCATATCTCCTTTAGGTTTACATAACAATTTATTGTATTTTCTATATGCATTAAGAGTATTTTTATGGTTTAGTATGGCATTATAAAATATGATGGTATGGTCAGAAGAACAAATCTAGTTGTGACCTATGCGCAGTACTATAAGTATAATGAACAAAGTATGTTTTTGTAAAGAGACTCACCCTGAAAATAATCAGACTTGCCATCCATCAAGATGTAATTGACAACAATCACACTAAAGATGCTGGCCCATAGATGAAGGTCACCAAATAAAAGCACAAAACCCACATCCTGCAGAGAGTAACCACAATGCATTTAAAATTTAAGTTAAGCAATTACCCATGTAGCAGAATGTGAAATAAAGTCTTACACAGAAAGCATTCAAGAAGACCAATACTGGAATCTGTAGCATGCAAACCTGCACCGCAATGCAGCTTCCAACCTCCAAGCTAAAAAATATATTTCACACAATGATACACGTGATATAAAATGTACTACTGTTGTAAAGAAAAGTAAAGTTTACCTTAAACTAATGTTGTTTTGAAGAGCAAATTGGATTCCATTAAAAATCTCTGGGATTTCCGGAACCATAGCTACAATAGTGACCCCTATAAAGTACTGGAAAAAGACAGGAAAACGTCAGCTAAAATGTCTAGTTAAGGTAAAAACATCTAATTGTTAAAAATATAAAAATAACTAAAATAAAAGTGCAGACCTGAGAGATGTTGGGCTGGTTCAGTATGGGCTGAATGTGCTCAGTGGCCAGATCAGCACAAGCAGACATCAGCACGGTGGCCATGATGAGAATGAGCAGAGACCTCCATCGTGACCAGTGAACTACTGCTCCACTGGGGCCAGATGCTGAAATACATGCACACACAATTTGTATTTTAATTTTTAGATGTTAAATGCGTTGGAGGAGCAAAAGACTCATACCTTGTCCGTCTTCCACATGAATGTTGTAAATGTGGGAGTGTGTCTTCAGCGTGAATATCAAGCCAATAATATAAGCAGCAGGCAAAAGGACACACACTGTGTACACCAGAGGCCTAACCACCAGAACACAAAGTTAGGGCAGAGACACTTTTGGCTGTACAATGCATATAAGATGGCATTGGTACCAATCACTACTAATATTGGACTTGTGTCAAACTGAGAAATATACTTACTCAATGTGGTTGTGAAATAATGTACCATTGTTCTGTTGAATGCAAACAGACACTTATTATATTATTGTAATACAGCTTGATAGAAAGAGGCTTAATGGATGCCTACCAGATCATAGTGGCAGTTATGGCAAAAAAATGGCCCACTGTTGTTCACGCTTGTGCATGCATCACATACAAGGTTCCCATAAGCCTTGGAGAACAGCGTGGGGGTAAAAACACCTGTTGTTTACAACAACATGGGAGAATTGAATGAAAAGGCCAAGACAAAAATAACATAAATGATCAGAAGAGATAAGATCTAGGATAATCTCTAAAGGTTTGAGTATCATTATTTATGGTGATGGGTTATTATACAAGACAACATAAATATTGAAGAGAAAGCGCAAATAAAACATTTATCATTGTTCAGTGTTCCCTGCATCCGACAACAGCAGCATAAAAGGCATTTATTTATGAATGATACTTGCCGCCAATTGAGATGAAGAGCAAAGCAGAGCTGACTCCTATGGAGCGGCTGTTGAATCTTTGCTCTCTGTGTCTCAGCCCACCAATTATCATGGAGATACCCTAAAAACAGTCAGTCGGACAAAATGTGTTAACAGACTTACTCTTGGTTTTGTTTTAAATGCTACAGTATATACACTGTACATTTCCATTCTTACAGGGATAAAGAGGATGCATCCTAGCAGTGTGCCCGTCAGCGCTGCCTTTACAACTTCTTGTAGACAAGGGTTGTTGTCGCGGTGACCTCTGAGCAGGGCTGTGATATAAAAGGTCAACTCTGTGATTGAGCCAAAGGTGGCATTAACCACTGCACCCACTGCAAAGTTACTCTGGGCTGAGACACTATTACAAAGTGAAAAGAAAAGAAAAATGAGAAATAGAGAAATTTAAACATAGAATTACATGATTAAAATTGAAAGCAACTTACCTTGCAATGCCCATACCAATGTAATAAGACAAAGGTATAATGGAACTGACTGCTATAGCAAATTTTACATATGAACTGGCAAACATGTTTTCTCTGTCAATGTACCCAATCACTATGGCAATGATCACTAGAGGAAGTAGATCTGAAATTTCAGGTTAAAGAGTATAACTAGTGTTACAGTGGCATGCAGTAACAAACATACAAACAAACAGGCCCTGGTTAAGGATACTGACTGCAAACACATTGATCCCATCAACTGTGTATTTGTAATAATACCAGTTTACTGCATGGTAGCAGCAGAGCAGGGCTTTGGTTTCAACACCCTGATACTGAAAAAAAACATCATGAAGATCAAACTAATGATTGACATGCTGTAGATCTTTATCTAAGATACAGTACCTTCCTCTGTGAACAAGCAGAGACACAAACATCTTCAGGAGCTAAGAGCAGGATGACACTCAAAGTTCTTGCATTCATTTTGGAAACCGGGATGGTAAAGACAAGGACCCATGAGATGAAGCAGGCCAAGGAGTGGATGACCACCAGTGGAGGATAACCCAACAGCAGCCATACATATGTGGAAAAACGACACTATGCCACAAAGGAACACTTCATCAGCTCCAAACATGGTTTCCACCCCAATGATATATTTCTTTCCTTACTGAATATACCTGACTGTAATAACTTACCCAGTAGGAAGTGTGCACTTGTTGTTCTGGAGGCCCTTGAAGTGGCTCCTCAGTGGGTATAGGCAACAGTAAAGGTGAGTTATTATCCGTCTCCTCACTGATGCGGTCACAGTGTGGAACATCCTCACCATCTTCTTAATGTATTGCCTATCTGGTAAAAGACAAGGGCATAACAATTAAATCATTGAGAGACACAAACCTACTGCTTTAATGGTGTTGTAATAATAATTATGGTAATACAAATCTTAAAAAAAAAAAAAAAAATGATAAATGCACATTTAAAGCAGAACTAAGTAACATTAGTTATTAGTTTTCTAAATCCTTATTATGGTTAATTGAGATGTAGCAGTGTGTATAAAAGCACACACTAACGCTTTCTGGCGCATCGAAGCAGAAAACAGCACTTGCAAGTTGAGCTGCCACTGACCCGATGAAAGTCTCGAGTCATGTTCATGTTCATGCGAGAGTGACAAATTGCTTCATGGTAATTCAATATACACAAAGCGACTTCTTGCAGTGCGAATTGGCGCTTTCGCTAAGATCATACCAAAGCGGCATACACATTATTTCATCATCAGTCATGGTGAAACTACCAAAAAGACAGAAAACATTTGTCTGAAGAACTAGTCCAGAGCTGAGCTAGGAGTATTTATGACAATATGATTCACTGAAAGAAGCTGTAGGTGAGCTTTGCAAATCTTAATTAGTTCTGCTTTAAGTTTCATTGGTGCTGATGATTTTGTATACTTGCTAAAAAAGTCTGTTTCCTTATTTAGTTAATGACAGTATTGCATACTTGTGTTGTCGTTTTTAAAATACAGACTTCTGCAAAAGGAAGCTGTAGAAATCTAGCGTACCCACTTTTAACACACTGAACCATCACCCACACAGTACCTCGTGGACTGACTTGCCGAATGGCCACAAGAAGTAGCAGGACAACTTCAAGCAAAGCTTACCTAAAAGACAGAGCAGAATATAGAATTGAAGCTAATACTTCATGTTAAATAAAACTCCACAATAGTATTTATTGTCTCACCTACCATATGAAAACCCGATAACAGTGACAAACATCAGTATGCTGACCAGCAGGTACATCAGAGAGACCCACCAACCAAAGAGAAACACATATGCTATATTTCCACATGTGATAAAATTACCTGACACAAGCAAAAAACACAGACAAGTTAACAATGCGTCAAGATTAGTCTTAAATTTTATGAAATAAATGTAATACTTTAAACAAGAACAATTATCTGCACCTGTATATGGTTTAACGACATTTAATTCAGAGTAGAGCTCTTTAACAACATCAGACCGGTCTTCAAAAGGACGCTCTGTGACATGGCTCTTCCATTTTCTAAAACCAAACTGTCACAAACAGACACATTGCATTACATTCTCAATACATTTACAGGGCAATATTTTATGCCAGTTCCATTGAACCACTTACCCTGTAGTTATTGACCAGTTTGTTGGCCTCTACTTCATTTTCTGCTCTGATAGTTCTTTTATTTTGGAGCTCATCTCTACATGAGAGATCATCACACATATAATGGCTCTGACCTGAAATGATGGGGATAGAGATACAGTAAACACAAAATAAAAACCTGGTATTTGGTGGGGCACTTTTTGCTTACAAGCTGTTGTTGAAGGCAGTGCAGGGCACATGGAGTGAAGTGGAGATGAAGTGCTGACCTCCGTTATTGTTTTTGAATGTTCGCCTCCACAGCATTGCTCAAGGTTTGGAGGAGAGTCACATAATGGAGGATCATTGTTCCAGGAAACATCTGCAACAACAAACATTTCCTTTATTTCTTTGTATGAAAATGCATATTCATCTGTCTATTGTTATTGTTTTCTCCAGACAAAAAAACATTATTAAAACATGATACAATTTTTTTTTATACATAGGCCAACTGTTCCCAAATCTTCACAGTCTTGCTTGGAATTGTAATAACAAAACTTAAAATCTCCTAAGAGAGAAATTACTATTCATCTGCTCTTGCCTTCCTCAGACTGTGTGGAAAAAGCTGGTGCTGTTCTAGTAGCCTAGCTGCAAGCATGACTGCAATTAGGTCATCAGATTATTATCAAGGTTTATCTTCCTAGAAGTTAAAACCTTAAAAAGAAACAAATTTGAGACACGCAAGTCTAATTTTACCACTTTTATGAAAGTCGATAACATTCGCTACAGAATACACGCTAGAGTGGTGTTTCCTCTTTCTGCTTTTGGCCATTTAGCTACATTCCAAAAGCTGTTTGTAGTCTTCTGTAAGTAAAAAAATACGTTTAATACATGCATACATGTTATCTTTCACTTTTAGTGGACGCTTCTAATAAACGTGAGTTCTGTTTTGTTTACAACAAGAGTTCAAATTGTTGTCCATTTTTACAAGGTTTTATATGGAGATTATTTCGACAATATAGGCTAAAGCTACGCGACTAACACTGTTTACTAGTTACTTCTTGCTATTTTAGTTTAATAAGCTCTAGCTGCTCACCTTGAGTGCTTTCAGCGGGCCTCCTCCTTCGGCTGCTCGTGTCAGTGCTCAGACCGGGTAGCAGAGACATTTCTGCCGGAAAATCACCTGCGTGTGCTCTTACGTCGCTGCAGTACAGCGTGACTCCTCCGCTGTCAGTGCGCACCACTGATTGTCCGAGAAGTATGGCGCTGAGAACTATGGGAAATGTATGCTCCCTTCACAACGTTCAACAACTGCTAACAACAATTAAGAAACATTAAGCTGTTTAAAATGTATTTACAATCAACTCGTTGTTAGTAGTCTATTTATTGCAAGATAAAACATGTAGCCAAGGCTGGTCCGTGTATGAAGTATAATTTATTTATGTATGTACAAGTTTACAAATGAAAATATTCATTTTCGGTCCGTGTACGAAGTATAATAAATGTAAGTATGTACAAGTTTACAAATGAAAAATGCTCGTTTTCAGTGTATTTCCTTGTACCCTTCCCCAACTTTGTACAACGAATTTAGAAAAAGGAAGTCCGACCTTTTTAAACAGAGACCTTCAACATAAAAGCGTTAAGCTAAAGGATTAACGGCTTTAAAAAAATAATAATAATTATTATTCTATATATATATATATATATATATATATATATATATATATATATATATATATATATAGAATTTATTTATTTATTTATTGGCATGTTTGGTGTTTATTAGGTTTAATTTTTGACCATAGCTACCAGGCTATCATTACACAAAATATAGGCAAATTAAAACGAATATATGATCCGCTCATCATTTCACGTTATTTCTATTAATTTTGCCAGTTGGGACCATAGATTGTAAATAAACATCGATGTTGTCTGCCCATTGCTCATTCACTGATATTGGCCTTACCACAAGGCAATAAAATGGCGGTTACATCCGTGCTTTTCTTATGTTACTGCATAGTAAAACAATAGTTTTATGATAGCATAAACAGATTTGTCATGTAGTAAAAACTTAGCTCTAGAGACCAGAGCCATCTCTTGTACCAGGCTTCAAACATGATTTTTGTTGGATTTCTTTCTTATATTTCCGCTTTTGGAGCTTGCCCTCTGGTGGACGGAGGTATATTGCGGTATGGTGGCGCCCGTACCCAAGGCCCTTTTATGGGGTTTAATGAGAGAGGCTTGGTTGTTTTATTTACAATCTATGGTTATGTATGACAGCTCTGTTGTAGGCTATATTTAATGTTAGAAATAGTTAGTTAAGTAGTCAATGTAGCTAAACCCCAGCCAGACAATGGTGAAGCGTACTGATATTTCAAAAGCTTTTATTTTCTTAAACCTTTTTCTTCTTGAAACACCGTAAGAGCTACAGGACAGATAGCGCTCCCGCTTAACTGCTTCTCCATCTTCCCACGGATTTCAAATTTCTCACCTGCATCCTACTGGACATGGTGCTGCCATTTTGTCTAGTAATATGGACAGGTGCATTCGGTACATTTGACTCAAGGAATCTCAGCAGGTAGCTAATCATGATAGTGCAGGTGTGGAACTGGATAATGTAGCAGCTCTTAGTTGTCTGGTTACTCCGTGTCATTCTGATGTGTACTGCCTAAATCTGTTAGATATAGTGACCCAAAAGCATGCAGGCCTAATATTTTTCTGCCACTAAATGAAGCCTCTCCCCCTGATTATGCGTATGCAGAGGTTGCTTGCATGTCGTACCAGGGTGGTGGTGTTGCAGCCATTCATAAAGCTGCATTTTGCTTTACAGGTACATCATCACAGCCGAGATTGAACTCATCTAACATATTCCTTCTCAAATAAACGGAAAGAAGACTTTTATTTAGCTGTACTCTATTGCCCTCCAGGTCCCTACTCTTCTTTCTTGGATGAGTTTGGAGCTTTCCTCTCTGACCTAATAACCCACGCAAATAACATCCTTCTAGTTGGTGACTTTAATATTCATCTAAATATTGTGTGGAGTGTGATCCTTTGGCCAGAGCATTTCAATCACTGCTTACAACCCTGTCTTTCAACCAGTTTGTTCATGAGCCCACACACATTAGTGGAAACTATCTTGATCTTGTTTTGGCTCGGGGAATAGATGTTTCCTATCTCTTGGTCTCCTCTCTTTCATCTGCTGTTTCAGATCACTCACTGGTGGAATTTGAGATAAGTCATACAAATTCCGACAAATGTGTAATGTCTTCACGAGATTTTAGTGCAATGGAAATGTTTGCGACACGGCTGAAAGATGTTCTTCCTAATTTAACTACACCTGAAAACTCAGTAGAGGCTTACACAGAGGAGGTCCATGCAACCCTCTCGGCCATCAACGACACAGTGGCACCCCTCAGGACAAAGCCCAGACCAACCAGACGACCTACACCATGGTATAATGAGGAAACCCGGGCTTTAAAACAGGCCTGCAGGAGTTTTGAACGCAAATGGCGCAAGTCAAAAACTAATCTAAATTATCAAAAGTGGTGTTTGTGTGTAAACACCTATAAGCATGCCCTCAGCACTGCAAAAACTGCTTATTTCTCATCTCTAATCAGGAAAACCAGCATAACCCCAGGTTTCTCTTTGGGACAGTTGCTAAACTAATCCAACCAAGAACAACTGAAGACTCCTCTCCCTTTAGTGCACAAGACTTTTAAGATTTCTTTAATCATAAAATTGAAGATATCAGGGATAATATTTTGTTTTTTTGTCTTCCTCAGCTCCCATTCACTTGGATCCACTGACCTCTCGTCTCTCAGTCTTAGATCCTGTATCCCTCGATGAGCTGACAAAAGTGGTTTCTTCATGAAAAACAATTATGTGCCTCCTGGATATCTTGCCACCAAAACAGCTTAAAGAACTGTGACCCTATGTAGGGCAAATTATATTAAACATTATAAACTTGTCCCTGTCTACTGGCACCGTTCCTTCCCTCTTCAAACAGGCTGTGGTCAAACCCCTGCTCAAAAAACCTACTCTGGATCCTGGATGCCTAAATAATTTCCATCCTGTCACAAATTTACCTTTTATACAGTATCTAAATTCCTTGAAAAAGTTGTGTTAAACTTACTCTATATCTATCAGAAAATGTTTCAGTCTGCATTTAGGGTCACTGAAACAGCTTTAGTTAAAGTGACTAATGATCTCCTCCTTCAGATGGACGAGGGCTCATCAGCTCTACTGTTGTTGCTAGATCTCAGCGCTGCATTTGATACAATTGATCATGCTAATCAACAGACTTAAAGATGTTTTTGGCATCTGCTCTTGCTTGATTAGAATCATATCTGTGTGATAGGTCTCATTTTGTCTCTTTAAATCCTTCTCCTCCACTGCACCAGTGAAATTGTGGTCCCATACTTTGTTCAGTATACTGTATGTTACACCAGTGGGACAAATCATCAGAAGTTATGGAGTAAACTTCCACTGTTATGCCGATGTCACACAGCTGTATCTACCAATAAATGCGAATAATACTACTGACATCATGCATCTAGAGGCCTTCCTCGTTTCAATTAAAACATTAATGTCTTAAAACTTTCTCCATCTGAACTCGGATAAAACAGACCTCTTGTTAATTGGTCCTGCTGGTCATCGGCACAAGTTCAACAATCTTACTGTCTCGATCAACAACTGTGTGTTGAAGCATGGCAACACTGTGAAGAACCTCAGTGTCATTTTTGACCCCACACTATCTCTGCAGCAGCACGTTAGTGAGGTCGCTAAACTGGGCTTTTTTCACTTGAGGAATATCTCAAAAATGTGCTCCTGCTTCTCTTCTCATTCATGCATTTGTCACATCCAGGCTGGACTATTGCATTACGTTATTCTCTGGACTGTCGAGGAAAAGTACTCACAAATGGTCCGAAATACAGCCGCCAGACTTTTACCAGGACCAAGACCAGGAAGTTCGATTACATTACTCCAGTCCTGGCTTCATTACACTGGCTTCCTATTCATGTTAGAGCTGATTTCAAAGTTCTCCTGTTAACATATAAAATCCTTTGTGGACGCGCGCCCTCTTACCTATCTGACCTCATCACCCGGTATACTCCAGCTCGTACCCTTCGCTCTCAGGACGCTGGCCTCCTTCAACTTCCTCGAGTAAAGAAGAACTCTGCTGGCTACAGAGCCTTTTCTTATAGAGCCCCATTTTTATTGAATATGTTTCCCGGTGGAAGTGCGGCGAGCTGACTCTGTTGAGGCTTTCAAAAGCAAACACAAATATTACTTAATTCACCAAACGTATGGAGACTGATTGACCATATTTACACGCTCACACTGGTTGTAGCTGTGGGTACACACTCAACCTCTCATATTATTATTACACCTGCCTATTTTTGCAGTAATATTTAGCACTTTCTTTTCTTTTCTACCTCCTCCTAGGGTGGATGCAAACCCCTGACCTGCTGGGTGATGTGTACCCTCCCCCTGGACTCTGCTCCAGTATGAGGACCCCCAGCCCATCTGTCATCTACCTTGATGTTGGCTGCAGTCCCACCCACCATTACACACACACACAGAGTGGACACTGGACACTGGAGGAGTACTGCTTCCTGCTTCTGAAGAGGGCAGTCGCACCTCTGCTTGCTCATGCCAGCTTTACTTTTCTTTTTAGTTAACGCCACATTTACCCAATGATTTTATGATCAACTTTTTACATTACTTTTTACTTTCCTTTAACTGGATTTTTATATTCTTACTTATTTTTTCACTTTTTAAACAACACGTTGGACCTGCCGAGCGACTGCAGCCTTGATATCTATTTTTCAACATGTCTGGGGTAAAAAACAGCTACTACAAACTCTTTCTGCCAAAATTGTTGGAAATATCATGTAGCGACCAGGACACCAGATTCAGGTAATCGACGGTATCACACTCAGGGTGACTGCACATAAATGTCACAAACGAACAATTTATGCTGTAAAACCCCTTCTTCAGACTCAGAAAGTGTTTGCTTTACCAACAGAAAAGGACTTTTAACAACCACCGTTAATGCAAAACAGATGGGCCGTTGTTTTTCTAAGCCAGAGGAATTCAGGGGTAAACCTAACTAACGACTTTTACCCTTCTCCATCTCAAAGCAGATCAAAGGTGTTATCTCTGAGCCTTTAGACTGGCTAGGCCCAGGACGTGACAGTTACGGCTCTTTGAAATACGATTTGTGTGTATTGGCATCAAGACAAAGACACTAACGACCTTTGAGTTCAAGGAATCTGAGCCTTCTGGATGATACCATACTGCCCTCTAGCGACAGTATGGATGAACGACGCTAAGAACTTAAACTTTTTCCTTTTAGGAGAAAAGACTTTCAAAGGACATTGGTATTGTGTTTATGCCATTAAAAGTGTGTCTCTAAGTATATGGTAATGTTTTCCCCACAGGATTTAGAGTCACAACAGAAGAATTGACTCTTTACATCAGTCTTACAAGTTTACAGTTATACTTACAATAAAATTGTTGAATGAATTTATGTGTGTTACAGCATGCTTAAAGATGCATTCTATTGGTACAAATCTGCAGGGCCAAATGTATGTGTATGCTTATGATTGTGCAAAACTAAATATTCAATGTTATTTTGTGGAAGATAAAGGGATTGTTTGAATTAAAAATTTAGGTGGGATAAGCTCCACCCAAACCAGGCCGTAACCCCCAAACATGCCCCGGGCCACCTCCAAACACGCCCTCCGCAAGCACGAACAAAAACCTTGTGCGCGCCGGAAACGCTCTCTTAAAATCCTGCTCTCTTAGTCTTCGCTTAAGCTCTTCTTTTACGTCTTCTCTCTCTCCGCCTCGGACTCTTATTAACTTTTCTTTAATTTTTCTAGACCCGCTGTACCCTCCATACAACGTGATTTTTCTTTTAACGCCACGCGTTGCCTATTTTTGCAAGACTCTCTGTTTGACGTCATCTCCAGGAGACGGAAGGGAATTTGTAGTTCTGTATGAGATACTGGACTGAACCAAATCCCGCAAGCCGTTTTAAGCCAGAGAAAACGACTCCTGAGACCCCTTTTCAGTGATCAATTTTTGTGTTAAAAGACTTTCGCCTTAACCACTGGGTAGAGGCCTGCCTTACTCACTCAAAGACAAAACAGAACGCCTTCTCTACCCTACTCAGGAGCTGCACGGCTCCTTTGGGATCAGCGTACACTTGCCGCCATCTTGTCGCTTGGCAACAACCAGCTGGAGCAGCAAGTTCTGGAGCAACACGGATTGAGTTGAGCACATGACACTAATGTTTGGCGTTATAAAACTGTACACTGTCTTGAGTAAAGGCTCATTCAGAACTTCGATCATATCCATAAATTCACCTATCTCCTTCTCTAAACCCCTTTCTAATAATCCGTTAATTAAACTCCCAGCCGAGTTTTAATCAGTCAAAACATTCTAATTCTAAGTTCTAATTCAATGGTTATTGTTTATTGTTCTGTGTTAATCATTATTCACATTATATGTCAATAATTTACCCTTTGTGTCATTTCCCATCAAATATGTTAACTTTGTATAATCCTTAATAAAATCCCATAAAACGTTAAAGATCTTGATTTGGTGTTTTTATGTTATATCAGACGTATTCCGAACACAGGTCGAATTCTATTCCTTCAGATTAATTGAGACTTAGTAAATATAATCAGTTTCCCAGAACTCATCTGGGTGGTGCCCTTAAACGAGACAATTTTGATAATAAAAATATTAGTTGATAATTTACCCAAATTAATAAATTAATATTTCTATAATCATCTACAGTAGGCCTACAGTAGTCTACAGTACTAATCCTACAATCAACAGGAAATCAGTGTGCTACAAACAAAGATTTTTGCTTTGGAATCTGAAAAAGGACTTCAGGAGACGATCCCGATCACACAATGTGGTAAGACTGTGAATTTAAACTTGGATTATACCGTGTCATTCCCAAAACTGAGAAAAGCAAAGGGACTTAAACAAAATGACCTGGCATAAACTTGGTGCCCAGCCAAAGCAGCACTGGATTAGAAAAAAGAATGCTGGCATTACAAGAGCATATGTAACATCACCAGACATCCAGCTAAAAAACAGATTCCAACCACTGACTGAGCTAAAGATTAATGAACCAACTGACAAACATGGAGTAAATCAAACTTATTCTATGGAGAACAGGAGACATGAATCTGTGGAAAAGCCCCAGGCAAACAGAGACAGAGAATCTATGCCAAAGTCAAGGAGAGAGATTTCCTGCTGCTTGGAGACGGTGCTATCAGGGACATAAACAATAGTAGATTTGCTACATGCAGCTTTCCAAGTGACAGTCACTACAGTCTACACTACAGTCACTGATATAACAGCACTCCTCCCACAAGTTATGTCCAAACACACAGGGATTAAACAGCTGATGCTACACGTGGGTGCAGTTGACACCAGGAAGGGGGAATCAGAAGTTTTAAAAAAGGATTTCTCCAGGCTTTTAGATAAACTTGAAAACCTGGAAGTGCAATCCTTTATCAGTGGACCACTCCCAAACATCAACAGAAGGATCAATAAATTCAGTCGGCTGCTTGCATTGAATACATGGCTGTCCAAGGCCTGTGAGACAAGTACACTTCATTGATAACTTCAACTTGTTTTGGCAACGTGACGACCTGTTCAAAGGAAAGGGCCCACATCTAAACAGGGGAGGGGTCAGGAGGCTAACAGATAATCTCCTGCTCTCCCTGAGACACTTAAATTGTTCTGGGCGCCCTCTTGAACAAAGAAAGGGTCTTCTGAGAAGCTATCAGCCACTGAATGAAAAAAGCACTCCTGCCTCACCAGCCAAGGATCCTCCTCTGACTCTACCACCATCAACACCTCCACCACTGAAATGGACCCCCCAATAGGACCTCACCATCTCCCATCCCCGGATTCACCAATGGGATTTCCAGATCACCTGGAAATTTTAGTTAAATCTGGAATTAAGATGATACCCCCTACACCTAACTTGGCCAGGTCACGGGTTCTATCATCATCACTAAAAACATCACCCCCAATACCACCCAGGAGTACCACTGCTTCACCTCGGCCACTACCTAGAGTCAAAAAACACCCCTGTCTGACCCCCTCCACCTCCTCCCAGACCACCTCCTCCCAGACCAGCTCCTCCCTTGACTAGCATCAGGGCTACTATCAGTGATTAGGACACTGAGGGCCTCTGCTGTTCCAGGACTTTTCGTCATAATAAACCACTTATCAACCTGAGGCCCTGGGAGAGAACACTCCCTCCTAGCTCCATAACTACAGTCAGAAGTCGCAGATTAAAGAAGAGAATAACAGTTAGATTGTCTAATCAGACAAATCTGATTCAAATCCCCTGCAAACAGATAAAGTCAGGTCCTGCTCAAACAAACTTGAAACTTGCAGTGTTCAATGTCAGGTCTTTGGGAAACAAATCTTTTTTAATTAATGATTTTATAACTTCGAATAAGCTTGATTTTATGTTTTTAACAGAAACATGGTTAGACAGCAGGACTGGAAATGCGGTCCTTATTGAATCCACCCCATCCAATTTCACATTTTATCCAAAATGCGAGAAAACAAAAAGGGTGGTGGTGTATGTGCCTTTCTTAGGGATAATATTCTTATCCAGAAACTATCACTTGGGGAGTTTTCATCATTTGAGTATGTGTCATTCAAAATGGAGTTGAGGTTTTCTCCATCCTATTTTATATGTAGTTCTTTACAAACCACCCCAACAATGTCATGCTTTTATTGATGATGATTGATGATTTACTGAAATGCTTTTGATTATCTGCACAGAATTGGTCATTACTTAAGGTGTTCATATTTCAGATGTCACTGTAATTGATGTTGCTCTATCTGATCATTTCTGTGTCTTTTTCCATCTGTCTATAATTCCAAAAGTTGTTGGTGGACCTTCAGTTGTACATAAGAGAAACATTAATGATAACACCAGGACAAAGTTTATGGAGGCAATCAGGTTTGAAAATGCCTCATCAGGTCAAGTTGATTATTTGTTGAATTGTTATACTTCAGGGGTTTTAAATGTTATGGACACCATTGCTCCTGTTAAGGTTAAAGTGATCAGGATGAGGCAGAAGGCTTCATGGAGCAATGCTCACTCTGTCAGGCA
The DNA here is from genome assembly GCA_024416835.2 of Perccottus glenii. Classification (NCBI taxonomy): domain Eukaryota; kingdom Metazoa; phylum Chordata; class Actinopteri; order Gobiiformes; family Odontobutidae; genus Perccottus; species Perccottus glenii. The sequence goes on along the minus strand of CM044563.2, from coordinate 19,540,822 downwards.
CAGAAAAGGGAATGCTGAAATGCCGAAAGAAAATGGCGTAAAATGAAACTCTTAATTCATTATGAGGTATACAAAGAAAATTTGCATGTTTTCAATCAAACCTTGCAAAAAGCAAGAGAAATATTCTTCTCAGAGATCATCAACAACAGCAGTAACAACTCGCGTGTCCTGCTTGCTACAGTGAACAGATTAACAAACCCTCCAGCTCCATTTCCTCCAGAATTAGTTTCCACCACTAAATGCAATGAGTTTGTATTGTTTTTCAATGACAAGGTTCAAGGCATTAAACATGCGATACAGTCCAAAGGGCATAAAACAACACTGCAGCCACCTAGGAGACACTTGGTTGGGTTAACATATTTACACCCGTTAATGACAGAACAACTGAAAAAACTGTCTCCAGCCTGAGTTCATCCACCTGCTGCCTCAATGTTTTACCCACTAGATTTCTAAAATCAGTACTAAGCAGTTTGTTACCACAACTCACTGATATAGTCAATAATTCCTTACAGTCTGGGACATTTCCAAGGGCCTTAAAACTGCTGTCATTAAGCCTCTCCTAAAGAAGAGCAGTCTTGATGCTACAGTGCTCAGCAACTATCGGCCCATATCAAACCTGCAATTTTTAGGTAAAGTCATCAAAATATTGTATATCAGCAACTTAATGACTTTCTATTACTTAACAACTGCTTTGATCCATTTCAGTCAGGATTCAGGCTCCATCACAGCACTGAGACTGCACTTATTTAAGTCACAAATGACATCCGTCTGAGCACTGACGCAGGCAAAGTCTCTGTCTTAGTTCGGCTGGAGTGCTGCATTTGATACAGTGGACCATGGAATCCTGTCACAAAGATGAGAGGAATGGATAGGTATCACTGGAACTGCCCTTAAATGGTTTCAGTCCTATCTTGACAGGAAGTACTTTCTTTCGGTTGGGAACTGTGTATCAGACCAAATGGCCCTGACATGTGGGGTTCCACAGGGATCTATCTTGGGACCCCTATTATTCAATCTCTATATGCTTCCTTTAGGCCAGTTAATACGCAGCTGTGGTGTATCCTACCATAATTATGCAGATGACACTCACTTAAAAACCTTCCTCTTTGGCTCCGCCTACATTACAACTTAAAGTGTTTTTTAATCTGCACTTTTCTTTTTAAATGTTTTTAATTTTTCTTATGTTTCTTAATCTAAATCTTGTAAATTGTCTTTTATTCTTGTAAAGCACTTTGAGTTACCCAGTGTATGAATTGTGCTATATAAATAAAATTGCCTTGCCTTGCCTTGAAGTTTTTCCTTACCCTGATGGAGGGTCTAAGGACAGGGGATGTTGTCTAGTGCAATCTGTTAAGCCCTTTAATGCGGCTGTTGTTGTGATATTGGGCTATACAAAAATAAATGTCTTGTCTTGTCTAATAGGTCATCAGAATATTTCATAATAAAACAATTGGCAACAAAAAAGTAAAAATAAATATTTGTGAACCAATGACAAAATAATTTTTTAATACTTTAATACATTAATTCACAGCAGCCGGCAGAATTAAGGCAGTTCTGAAGGCAAAAGGGGGTCCAACCTGGTACTAGCAGGTGTAGGTGTACAGTGAGTACACTCATGTAGCCAGTGAGTGTAATCTAATCTAATTGGCATAAAAGTTTATACATTGACATTGACTTTCAGCACTTGAATTGCAGTAAAATGTAATTATTAGACAGCCACTTGTTTTGCTTATAAAACATGAAGTGGGAACTTAAAAATACTGACATTTGATTTGTCAATAAACCTTTAAATGTCACACTGTGAAGTGGCAGTGACCTGACCTGGTAGAACACACATTTTGTCTGACCCTTGATCTAGTTCACTTGCCAATGAGCTGACAAATGTAAAATCTTGGGGGAAAAAATAGCAGCTGAAAAGAAAATGATTGGAAGCTATTGGGAGGCTGGGATTTAACACGTAACTTCTGGTAATGTATAAATATAAAAGCTCACACACATTACACTTGTATCATCTGGTTACACTACTGGAACACCATGGGAAAGTGCTGGAAAGATACTGTAGTGGCAGTAGCCCTGCTGGTCTGCATTGTTGGGTTAAAAGCACACCCCCTGGAGATGGCAAAAGGATCTAATTCAGCACCACAACCAGATCCACCTCGCTGGAATCCACCAAACAATCCCCAGAATCCTTCACACGTCTTTTCACACTGGACTCCGAAACATCATCACCACTGGAAGTACCCAGACAGTCTTCCATCTTCAGAAGTCTTTTCACATCACAAGCCGCGAGATCCTCCACCTACGCAGGCCCCTCCTTGGTGGGTTCCACCAATAAAGCAGCAAAATCCTCCACCTACGCAGGCCCCTCCTCGGTGGGTTCCACCAATAAAGCAGCAAAATCCTCCACCTATGCAGGCCCCTCCTCAGTGGGTTCCACCAATAAAGCAGCAAAATCCTCCATCTTCGCAGAACCCTCCTCAATGGTATCCACCATTAAAGCAGCAAAATCCTCCACCTTCGCAGGCCCCTCCTCAGTGGGTTCCACCAATAAAGCAGCAAAATCCTCCACCTTCGCAGGCCCCTCCTCAATGGTATCCACCATTAAAGCAGCAAAATCCTCCACCTTCGCAGGCCCCTCCTCAATGGTATCCACCATTAAAGCAGCAAAATCCTCCACTTTCGCAGGCCCCGCCTCAGTGGTATCCACCATTAAAGCAGCAAAATCCTCCACCTTCTCAGGCCCCTCCTCAATGGTATCCACCATTGAAGCAGCAAAATCCTCCACCTACACAGGCCCCTCCTCAATGGTATCCACCATTAAAGCAGCAAAATCCTCCACCTTCACAGGCCCCTCCTCAATGGTATCCACCATTAAAGCAGCAAAATCCTCCACCTACACAGGCCCCTCCTCAATGGTATCCACCATTGAAGCAGCATAATCCTCCACCTTTACCGGTCCATCATCAATGGTATCCACCAAAAAAGCCGCAAAATCCCCCACAGACCCCTCCACAATGGTATTCACCTCCACAATGGTCTAGTGAAGATTTGCCAGATTCTGATTTTCCTGGTAAGCCTGCCGTCAAGACTCCTTCCAATCCCCCGGGATCAAATGATCCACAGACACCAATGGGGCCACCTGTCTTGAAATGTGATGTTGCTGCAAATGTGCGAGTCCCCTGTGGACCTCCAGATATCTCTGCCGCTGGATGTCAAGCCGTCAGTTGTTGTTTTGATGGACAAAATTGCTACTTTGGAAAAGCAGGTGAGTGTCTTTATGGTTTCCAAACTGCAACAAATATAAAACAGCAATAAAACTTTGTATCTTATCAAATGCTATTATTTTCTCTCTTTCAGTGACTGTCCAGTGTACCAAAGATGGCCAGTTCATTGTGGTAGTGGCCAAAGATGCCACTCTTCCCACAATTGATGTGGCATCAAGCTCACTTTGGGAGACTGGCAAAGGCTGTACTTATGTTGATTCTAATTCTCAGTTTGCCATCTATCAGTTTCCTGTGACTAAATGTGGATCTTATGTCACGGTGAGACAAGTCTTTAGTCACAAACCAAACCAATTCTACAAGGGTAGATGCACATTTTAATCAGTGCTTCTGTTCACCTTTTAGGAGGATTCTAGTGCTATAATATATGAGAACAGATTGTCCTGTTCATATGAAGTTGGTGTTGGACCTCTTGGTGCCATTACCAGGGATAGCCAATTTGAGTAAGTTATAATTTTTTAAACGTTATGTTTCATACGTTTTTTTCATGTTCCCAAACTCTCTTTCAGATTGCTCTTTCAGTGTAAATACAAGGGAACCTCTGTTGAAACTGTGATTGTGGAAGTTCCGTCTGACAATCCTATTGAACCAATTGCTGCCCTGGGACCAATAAATGTGGAACTCAGGTTAGCGAATGGACAATGCCAGACAAAAGGATGTAATGAGGGTAGGTTTGTCATCTGGAGAGAAATATAATGTTTGTAGTTGTATTACTTTATCATTCATAACAATTATTTTTGTCTTTAAGTTGATGCAGCTTACACCTCTTTTTACACCAACACCGATTACCCCATTACAAAAGTCCTGAGAGATTCTGTGTATGTAGAAGTTCAGCTAATGGACAAGACAGATCCTTTGCTTGTGCTAAGACTTGGTCGATGTTGGGTAACAGCTAGTCCCAACCCTCACAGTCTGCCACAGTGGGACATCTTGACGGATGGGTAAAATCCATGCCAGTTCTTTTTTTTTTTTTTTAACACATCCAAAACCATTAAAAAACTTACATGCTACTAACACTGACTCTTTCTTGATCCAGGTGTCCTTACAAAGATGATCGCTACCTGTCCTCTGTGGTTCCCATTGGGTCCTCTTCTAATCTGGACTACCCAACTCACTACAGACGTTTCTTTTTCAAAATGTTTACCTTTGTGGATACCGGAACATTATCTCTTACTACACAACAGGCAAGGGACAAAGTTTATGATTAAAAAGAGACAGCTTGTCCGAATGTTTTATTGCTTGGCTAACACTGTTTTCTTGTAGGTATACATTCACTGCAGTACAGATGTGTGTGATGCCAAACCGGGCCGGAGCTGTGAGCCATCATGCTTCAGACAAAGTAATGAAATGTTAATGAGCTGATAAAATTTTATATTATACATCTTCACACTAATCTCACTGTATGTGCTTGTCTGCTTGCAGGGAGAGATGTCACTGCTGTGGTTAAAGAAAATGCTGAGCCAAAGGCTGTGGGTTCTGTTGGACCTGTAATGATTAGCATACCTAAAGAGTAAACCAATTATTTAAGTGTTGAATAGACTTAAGACATAGTTAATAGCCTATTAAGAGTAGGCCTATCTAATCAAAATGTTAATTTTGTCACATCTTTTAAAAGTCCCTTTTTCAAAATATATTCCCATTTTAATAAGCCCAAATTCCCCAAGTGTATCATAAAAGATTCACACAGCAATTTTTTTTGCCTATTTTCTTTAGTAGTGATATAGTGATATATCCTCAGAGGATAGGTAAGTGACAGCTGTCATTTACAGATAGTCATCATTCACATTAGCCATATTAGTTTAACTGTTTGATATAGTTTATAAAATGTATGATTAACTAATTTACTCACATTTTTCAAAGTTTTTACATCCAGCTAGCTTGATGTAGCCTACAGAAAGTGTAATGGTTTGTGATAAACATAACTGAATAAAAAATCAATATGTCTGTAAATGTGCAACAAAGATAAAGTTCATATTGACCTGTAAACTGTTTTTGTGACCAAAATGTAAGATTTGTCAATAAAGCCTGGATTGAATGTCAGAATGTTCTTTCAGTGACCTGACCTCATGATTGGCCAATAGATAACAAATCATCCACATTTGCTTTTTAAATTAATTTATTTATATATTAATTATTATTATTTATATGTTACCAGATGTAGAGACAGCTTAGACATTTTTTTTAGAAAAGGTTTTATGCAAATTGTAAATAAACATGCTCTTTTGAAGAGACCCAGTGTAAAGGGGCGAGAAAACCCCTAGTTCTCTCCACAATTAGTTTAATCTGGCTTGGGCCGAGGTAAGAAAAACAGGCTCCACTACTGAATCGTCTGTTTTTAGGCAAATAGAGAAATAAAATGTTCTTCCTTTATTAAAAAGCCAAAACAGAATATTATTTATCTATAATCCACAGAAATTCTCTCTCTCTCTGTGTAAGTAAAAGCTCTCAGGCTTTATCTACCTATGTTTTAAAGGATTATGTAAGAATGGAGGTCTTAAATTGTTTCAACAAGCATTTTATATCTTCTAGCTCTTTAATTTAAATTAGTTTGATTCTGTATGAGCTGTCTCAGTAAAACCCTGCCCAGAACTCCCAATGTATTCTGGAGATACTTAATTTTGTACTTTTTTCCATTCAGGAAGCCCTCAAATCTTAAAACTGGCTTAAGACCCGATTTAATATTAGGCATATTTTTTGAAAATGTCAGGTAATTTTGTAGCAGAACCTCTTACAATCCTGTTTAACCTTACAGTGGAAAACAAAGTTTTCAGTTTAGAAATTAGCTTTAAAAGGAGGTGTTCCAGATCTGATCAGATTCTAACTCACTATAGACAAATATCTAATCTATCAATATTGGCCAAAATTCTTGAATCTCTTGTAAGTGAGATTTTACACTCCAATGCCAATCAGCCTAATGCCTAATTTCCTAATGGGCCTATATTGCCTGTCATTTACATGCTGCTTTTCTGTTGTCATCCCTGTCTCAGAGTCCACTTTCCCCCAAAAGCAGCCGAGGGGCCTCTCCCGGACAAATTTTCCCACCACAAAATACTAATACATTATACAAACTGAAGTTTAGCAGTTAGCATTAGCTTAGCATAAGCTTAGCGTGCAACTTTAGCGTCCGGACGGCAGTAATCTCTGCCTTGTTAAACATTATGTGATTGAATTATCAGTATTTATCCGTGTTTTTACATTGCCTTCCGTTTCTCTGTTGATATTAGTGCTGAAAATACACTTAATTGGTAGCTATTAAACATTCTGGAACATCAGATCACAAGCCGGTGTAGACCAAGCGTCTCTCATGAAACCTCTTAAATGATCCACGAGTAAGGGCGCCGCCATACGGCGAAATACAGCGATATACCTCCGTCCACCAGATGGCAGCCCCCAAAAGCGGAAAAATAAGGAGAAAGCCAATGGCGACTTTACAAGTATAAAAATCATGTTTACAGCCTAGTACAAAAGATATTTTTAACTACATGACAACTCTAAAATTGGCTTTTTATTTTAAAGTAAAAAGCAGCTTTCACAGCAGCAGTCACTGAAACTTTTCAACCTGTGTTGGACTTGGAAATCTCTTTTATATGCTTCTGCTCAATGTCTTAAAATGGTTGACACTGTTTATCATGCTTCTCTGATGTTCATTACTAACTGTAAAGCAATGACACATCACACAAGTTATATTGACCGGGACGGAGTGGCTCAGTGGTAGAGCAGTCGTCTTATAACCGGAAGGTTGGCGGTTCGATTCCCGCTCTGCCCTGTTCATACTGTCGTTGTGTCCTTGGGCAAGACACTTAACCCACTTTGCCTCCAGTGTCCGTAGCACTGGTGTATGAATGTGTATGAATGTGTGTGACTGTAGAGGTGTGTTTGGTGGTGGTCGGAGAAGGTTGAGCGCCGTGTGTATGGCAGCCCCCATCTCTGTCTGCCCCAGGTGTGAATGTGTGTGAATGGGGTGAGTGGAAGCACGATGTAAAGCGCTTTGGGTGCCCGAGAAGGGTGCAAAAAAGCGCTATATAAATGCATGCCATTTACCATTTACCATATTCTTGTTCACTTTGTTCACAAGATCGCTTTCTGTTGCTTTCTGTCCCATTTGCCCGTACTGAATTGGTTAAAAGGGCCTTTGTAACAGGTTCCTTTTGCATGAAACATGTTACAGAAAGACTGGAAACAAACTGTTGATTTCTTTCAGTGTTTTTAAATCCAGACTGAGAATTTTAAAGGCTAATTCGACAACCTGCACATTCATTCATTTTCTTAAGCATCATGGGTGACTTCCAGCAGCTTTCTAGTGAGATATTATTTCCTTAATATACGCCCAAAAAACTTATTTTTTGTACAATAAGTTTAGAATTTTTAATGAAGTTATTTTTTATAAAGTATGACAACTGTACCTAGTACCTTCAATGTAGTACCTAGTGCTGTTAACACTTTTCAGTTACATTTAATACATCTATTCGAGAGGTACTATCTCAGGCTTAAGGACTGTATAGGTGTTAGCTCAGAAATAGATATCCGCCCCGGGGTGCCGGTCAGAACACAGGAACAGGATGCAGATAATACTTTTAGTTGGTTTAATGAAGTGCAGGTAGCAGCATTAATACAGCCTCAATGTATGACAACAGATGGGTAAGTAGGTATACGTGTGTGTGTATGTGGTAGAAGTAAAGAAATGAACATGCTCAACTTATAATTAAGGTACACGGCAAGACACATCACCGGGAATAGCATTAGCATGTAAGCTAACTCTCTTATTAATGATAAAACTATAGAGATATAACAATTACACTGAACATTTAGACCTTTGTAGAACAATATATGTGGACTTGTCAAATGTCCATGCATTTCGAGATACAATAAACTTACTTCTTTTCAATAACGCACAACTTGTGCTGCTGCTCGATGGCTACACCCCAGAGCCCTTATGCTGAACTAACAAGAACTACCGCGTGCTCTAACTAAAGGGTGTATCTACTATGAAGCGCCACTAGTAGGCGCTCTTTACTAACCTACTACCTTTCCAACAACATCTAAGGTATAAACTACTCATTTAAATATTTATAAATCTGGGCTTAAAATTAAAAATTATTGTCAATGTAAACATATACATAGCTTATGCTGAAACATAATCTTTTTTTAGTCACTTAACCTAAGAGAAATTATTATAAGCTTATGACCATGATCTTTTGTTTATGTGAAGCCCTGTTGTTATCTACCCTAACCCTACCCTGCAATTGTTATTGTAACACTATATGTACAGTACTAGTTTGGTAACCTTTTAAGGTCATACTAACACTTAATGTGTTTTTGTATGTTTGTTTAAGTTTTCCTCTAGGTGATCCAGACAGACTGGACCAGTGGGTGTTGAAGATGAGGAGACAGAACTGGACAGAACTACCTCTTCCAGTGAGTTGTGCAGTCAACACTTTGAGATGGATTGCTTCTGCACTGATTTGAGGGTACCCAAAGCTTTGTGTCATCTTTATTACAAGGACAATACATACTGACCAACAGTACAACTGTATAATATGCCAGAGTAACATTAGTCCACCTGGGTTATTGTTGAACTGCACAGTGAGTCACAAGCGAGCAGCAGCTTTATCAGAAACATCATTAATTACATGCAGACCATTAGGGAGACAAATAAAACACACTGTCAAAATTAAAAAGGACAAATAGAAAACAGACATCTTATTAAGCAAAGAGAAACAGAAGTTGTTAAAACAGCAGAGCACCGAGGGTTTAATACTGACAAGTCTGATCTGTAATCCAGTTAAATTAATTTTTCTGATGGTAGTTGGAATAATATTCCATTATTTGGAAGCTCGAAAAGAAACGGTGAAAAGAAAGCTGTTTTTCTAATCTATTTAGTCTATCAATTTGTTAGTATTTTTCTATTGAGATGCACATTTTTAACCCTTTTTGCTCACTTTGCACGCTACATTGCACCTAGATTAGACACCTACTCACTCACTTGTTGAAACAAGTTAGAACCAGTGGACATAGTGGGAAAGTACTGATACAGACTGCTTCCTGCGAGGGGCGCGGCCATAGATTACTATTACTTTTGTGGTGTGAAGTTGACCATGGACACAACTCGTTGATACAGCTCTAAATAAAAAATATGTACAACTGTGATTCTACAATAAATCAATTAAATAAAGTAGCTACAATGCCATATAATGTCTTTTCTTTATATCTCTTTTAACAGGGAAGGACTTGACACAGCTGTGCACACCAATTTCTTTTTTTCAAAAGACGAACATCCAAAGCCTAGACGGTCACGGCAGGTATGTATTGCTGAAAAGATGTCAATTACATTGAAGAGGTTGAGAATGTTAATAATGTGTCAAATGACAGTGTTGAGTGTCAAAGTGTAAATATTATGTATGTCATGTACATTTGTGGCCATGCAAACCTTAAATGGGAAATGAATTGAACTTGATTAGACCATTTTCTATATGTAGGATTTGTTGTTTTTAATAGAGTTGGCAGAATAATTTCCTCTGTTATGTTCCTTTGTGGGCATGAAAGTTCGCCACTAGGGTGGGCATGAAAGCGAACTTTCATGCCCATCCTAGTTCATTGTATTTTTACATGTTCTGTATTGTCTTGTGCTATTATTTTTAATCCTTATGTCCTGTTTCTGGATGTGCATTTTATTTAACAGTTGTTGTCCCGTCTTATATGTTCCCACTCAAGGCACCTTGTTGTGGTGAGTGGGCTTTCAATCAAGACAGGCCAACTTGAATTTGTTTTGTGATTTATTTATTTTTGTCTGACTTTCCACAGGGTCCTGTCCTGCAGCAGTAATTTTAAACTCCTCAGCACATCCTTGCCACGTCCACCTTCCCCCTTACAACCTGATGGGACAAGGCTTCTTTTCTTGCTTCTCAAACCTTTTGGAACTGCATCACAAACATATGCATTAACAAAAAAACTGTTAACAATTCATTTGCACTTTTTTATTTTCAATGAAATGTATTGTATCATATGTTTTACAATTTTAAACAAACTTTTTTTCTGCTTTAAGTATGGGTATACCTTACTTATAATTTAATCTACCATCTAGTGGTATAAAATCAAAAACTACAAAAATGTAAAATCTGTTGTTTACAACTAAGATTAAAAAAAAAAAAGAATGCAGTGCTTTGAAAATCACAGTATTTTATTTAAAAAGTAATTGAACACAAATAAATAAAATAATCAGAACAAAAAACTGCTGCAGATGCTTTAACAGATGTTTCCAGGTGCAGAAGGCAGAAGCAGGGGAGCAGAGGGCAAGTCCATCGTGAAAACTACAAGAGAGTTATGTATAACCTGGCTGTAACTAAGTAAAATATAGTCTCCAAAGTAATGTGTAACTGGACTTACTTGTCTGGGCAGTGGGTTCTTGGGAGTGAGCAATTTGAACAGTGACCTTTTCCATATTTTAAACTACAATAGAAAAAGTTAGATTAGCATGCTATATTATAGCTACATACCACAAGCATTATTCGAAAGCCTTGTAAAATGTTTACTATATAACATATTATAGAGAGATACATAGCGTGTTCATAAATCTAAAATCATTTTATTTTAATTTAGAAGTACAATTGCACAATCTACAGGTTCTTTCTGTACATTTAATACATGTTTTAACTCTATTTAGGAAAAGTATGTGACAATCTTTCAATCCATAGTTTAATCCCCAAAACATGCACAAAAGCCAGAAGTGGGAATAAAGTATTAATACGATTGAAGTCTTTGCTTTCTTTAGTAGACTTGCAAGTAAAACGTCAAATAAAATTAGAATAAAAAAGTTTTAACAGCTATTAGAGTTGATTTCAAATTAGTTGATAATTGCAGTCAAAGTCATGAAGTCCACTTACTATCGATGAACGAGAGCAAGCCAACAATGGCAACGAGAGAAGGGCGGAAAACCCCACTGAAAAAAACAAAATGTAGCTCGGTGGGAAGCTCCACTTGCGTTAGCAACAGGTTAGCAATTGCCTTAGCCTCGGCTACAGCGGAGTGGGCGTAATTACGCACGCACACGCTCATTATGCCCACCACGGCCGATGCAACACTCCCTTTGCCCATTTTAGTAACATCCTCTGACGAAGGAGTCTGAAATGTCCGGATGTAATCGCCATTTTTTTTCCCTGACTTTGAGGCTATTTCGGCGAATAGGGGACCAATGGGCGGATAACATCCATAATTATTATACAATCTGTAGATCGTTGTGACAAATGATCTGTACTGGGTTATAAGTGTTATAGTGTGCTGTTTGCTAAAAGTGTATGCCCCTTTTAAGAACGTCACTATCCCTGGGTGCGTGGTACGGATACACATGTGAACTGCTCTCAGTATGCAATGTGTCATGTTGGTAACACATGTTTCGTTAATAAAGTTTCATCATATTCATATACTACAGTCGTCGTGATGATTAACAGAATCAAGAACACAATCTATGGGTGTACTATATATTTTAATTATCAGTTCAAGAAATCCATTATGCAGAAATCAACTTTCCTTAAAAAACGTTTAATACAGCCTATCGAAACAACAAACCAGTCATTGTCAAGTTGTCGGAGTTATTTGTTAAAAAACAATCTTGACAACTAAAGAAAAAAAAGAACGATCTTACGGCTGTGGTGGAGAGTTTAGCGCTTGTTTAGGTAGGTTGTCGTCATTTATTAAAATCACTTTCTATTTAAATATGTTTGCATTTTGTGTCATTATTTTGTTCCATTATGATAACGTTTGTAATCGCTGAGTCTGACCAAGCCTCTCCCATGGTACCTCTTAAATGGTCGTTGTGTGAGGGCGCCACCATACGGTGATTTTACAGTGAAATACAGCGATATACATCCGTCCACCAGAGGTCAGGCTCCAAAAGCGGAAATATAAGGAGAAACCCAATGGCGACTTTACAAGTGTAAAAATCATGTTTACAGCCTGGTACAAAAGATGGCTCCGGTCTCTAGAGCTAAGTTTTTACTAAGTGACAACTCTGGGGGAGGTGAATTTTTAGATTATTACGTTGGTTTATGCTATCTAAAAACTATTGTTTTACTGTGGAGTAAAAGCCGAAAACCCCGGATGTAACGGCCATTTTATTGCCCATTCGTAATGACAATATTGGTAAATAGTGGACCAATGGGCGGATATCATCCATATTTATACTATCTATGAGTCTGACTCATTGACGGATATCTGAGGTTTTAGCGTAATAACTGGTTTATACACAAAATAGACTTTTGCTCTCTCTGCAGTTTAGCCATGGGATTATCATACACGATTCGTTTATTTTTATTTTGTTTTGGTCTTACTTTGCTGTCAAACACTTTACGAATTAACACGAAAAGCCGTGCTAGCAGAGCATATAGCCTACTGTAAGACATCCAAAACTATTTAGTCTGCAGGTGACAGTATTTCACAACAGCGACACACTAATACCACAAATAATAAAATGCATGCATTGGCTATATTTGTGAATAAACACGAGGCAGCTTGCAATTACAGGGCTATACAAAAAGAACGAATGGGCACAATCAAATTGAATGTATTTTACTAATGGTTAAATAACTGTTGCCTTACGTCAACATAATTGCTTCAAACATGAACAGGTTGCCTATGCGTTTTACGTGCTTTCCTAACGTGACGTCGGGACGGTGGTTTCTGCACATGCTCACACGGAGGCAGAAGGAGTGGAGCTCCGGACTGCAGCTGGTACATTTGTCGAAATGATGTAATGCTGCCTCTTTTGTGACTACGGATGGCTGTTTGTGCCAGGCTCTGTGGTGTGGGTCAGTCGCGGAGGTGCCGGAGGCGACAGCGGCACAACCAGCAGAACCAGTGCAGCGACTCGGACATGGACGACGAGGAGGAGGAGCGGATCGTGGCTCTGAGGCAAAGCGATGTCTGCGGAGGCCCGGAGAGCGCCGCTGCCGCCGCCGTCACTGCAGGGCCCACTGTCGCTGCTGCTGGTGAATATGGCAGCGGTCATATCAACAGAGGAGACAGCTGCAGCTCAGGACCTCCACACCCGCAAGAATTGTCTCAATTACCGCCGGAACTATTAGTGGAAATATTCTCTCTGCTTCCCGGGACAGCGTTACCTAATGTGGCACTTGTTTGCAAGAAATTCAGACAAATTTTGAACACTGAAACCATTTGGAGAAGACGATGCGTGGAAGGTAAATACAGCGAGAGTAGCGTTGACGGTTGGACTTAAAGCCTGTTAGAAGCACTCTTGAATCAGAAGAAGCTTTATTAAATATCGGAGGTTTTCCTCGTCACTAGCTGCATTTGCAACGCTCTTTCCGGAAACGTTTTTTCCCTAAAAACCTTTTATTGATTTTTACTGGAACCCTGGGAGTTAATTATAATCACAAGTCGATATTAAGGGCCCTTGGCCATACTGTAAAAATAGACCAGTGCCCACAGCGCTACACAGGCTTGTCAGCCATTTACAGTTCAGCTGATAGCATGTTGATGCAGAGCCAACACTTGCCACTGAGCATTTCTGATAACTCCCTCTCATTTTAACCCCTCCCTATGACTTTAGGTCAACATCTTTTAGGAGCTTTTATTGTAATTAGAGAGACTTTGGGTAAAATGAGCTTATCAAAAGTGTAGTCAATAGGGCATAATTTATTTGAATTTGTTTTGGCTAGATGCTTCTGTCCTTTATCTACAGTAGAGCTGTAGTGTTTTGTTTTGGAGGCTGAAAGGTATTTTAAATTTAGAATTCCATAACTTGTCATCATTCATAGCTCTTAATGTAAAAAAAAATCACAAATAAACTACCATTTTATGTAAAGTGTATTACTCTACAATCTAAACATAATTTCTCATATTTTTACACTACAGAGTTTGGCATGAAAGATGATCTGCGGAAGATGGAAGTGGGGGGAGTATCCAGTAGAGATCTGTATGTTAAATGTAAGTTAATCTCCCCATTAAATATTTTTTTTATGTTCTACTGAAAGTGGAAGTGTTAGGTATAGTTGTGTATCGGCTGGCATAACATAGTATTTAATTATTTGTTTATTAGCCCACATCTAAAGAATATTTTGTACTGAACTGCCTAATGCCACACACTGTGCATTAAATAAAATCCACCTGCTTTGCGGGTGATACTTGTCCAGGTGTCAATCCACGGGTGAAGTCTGGGCGCTTTATGAAGCTCCTCCCGGACTACGAGCATATGGACTATAAAGATGTGTACACACACTGTATGTACATGGGCCATGCCCTGGATTGAAGCAGCATGAGTGGTTTGCTGTGTGTGAGGCTTTGTTGGATTTTAGTGTCAAAGTAAAGAATAACAAATAATATAAGTGAATAACTAAAAAGAACATTATCATAGCCATGTGTTATTTTAAAAGCCACATAAAATTGGTATGCCGCCTTTAGCAACCTGACCATGCTTTGTCTGCTTATTTGACAGGTTCACTGTATGGATAATATCGGTTTTTGTTGCTTCAATTAACCGTCCACCCAGTTACATTGTTAGTACAAGACTGCAGAAAGTTAACAGCATGTTCTTGTATTACAGTGCTTTACCCATACAGACATATTTTAGGCATATGGCAACCTGACATAGGTCCTTACGGTGGATTGCTCAACGTTGTGGTAAGTGTACACACTGCATATGACTAATTATGATGCACATATTATATTGCCTTTGTATGAATCCACTCATAACTCTCAGGTGGATGGGCTTTTTATCATTGGATGGATGTATTTGCCACCTCATGACCCTCGGGTGGAGGATCCAATGAGAAGACGGCCGCTCTTCCGGATTCACTTGTGGGAAAGTAAAAAAGCTACCGTGGAGTGTATGTATGGACACAAGGGTCCTCACAAAGGAGACATTCAAGTAAGTTTGCATAACTTTGATTTCACTTACATTTCACTTATCAGATTCCATATGAGTTTAGCGATGCACAGAACTAGGTCTCACTCAAATATGTGTCATTATTTTAGACTGTCAAGAAGGACGAGTTCTCTACAAAATGTAATCAGACGGATCATCACCGCATGCCAGGGGGCAGACAAGAGGTACATCACATCAGGAGATTCATATTATTTATACACTTGAGTTAACAAGCTGCTTTTACAATGAACATTTTGTGCGTGTTTATAGGAGTTTAGGACATGGCTGGAGGAAGAATGGGGCCGGACACTGGAAGAAATCTTCCATGAGCATATGCAGGAGCTCATTTTAATGAAGTTTATTTATACTAGTCAATATGAGTATGCATCTTCCTTTTCTTTTCCATCAACCTCATATGCAATGCAAAATATTACATCTTTTACAAAATCATGACTTTTAAAGAGATTATGTTCATAAGCTGTACATTTTTTGTGTCGCTTCTATTATTCTACTTGTATTTATTTGTTCTGTCATTTGATAGTAATTGTCTGACATACCGGCGAATATATCTACCACTTCCACTGCCTTCAGCGATACTGCAGCCAGGCCTCTTCAAAGGCACCTATGGCAGCCACGGCTTGGAGATTGTTATGCTGAGTTTTCATGGGTTATCGGCACGGGCCACTAAGCTTACTGTAAGACCCAAATCAGAATTTTGTCTAAATTGTAGGGTAAATTGTATTTTATTGCAGTTTTTCAAATTATTATAAAAAGCCAAACCAACTTGTCCGCTAATATAATTAATCATCTAGTAATTTTACATCCCAACACGTCCGTTCTTTCATTTCTCAGGGAGATCCAAATGTTCCAGCAGGACAGCTCACTTTGGATATTGACCTAGGCCGTCCTGTGGTCCTCCCAGACTTGGAGCAACAGCGCAATATAGAGGAGTTGTCTCGCTTGGTTCTGGGTGTACATGCGGAGGTGCAGAGAGAGTTGGAACAACAGGCTAAGGACACAGCTGCTGCAGTCAGGGACACCACAGAGGGGGCCTGTCAGTCTGACAGCGGGGCAGACCAAAGTTCCTGCTCAGAAAGCAGCACTCCAGGGCCCAGTAGCAGCAATAATCCTTCTGAAGATCAGCCCTTCGTCCTGCCTCTAGGGGTGATGGCGCGCAATGAGGTATACCCTCGCACCTGCAGGAAGTGGTGAGTAGAACCGACAAAAGCCATCTTATTGGTTTCCTAAATCAAGCCACAGTCTTCAAATGCTAAAAGCTGAGTGTTTAAAAAGTACAAGTCAACCCAACTTTTGGTCTAGAATTAAATCAGCATCTTGTCAATCAATCACATTGTATGTTGTAAAACTGTATCTTGATTCCATTCAATTCAGCATTTTTAGTCTTTGATTAATCTTTCTTCCACCCACAATATAATATTAATACATTTATCTTTTTATGAATTTTTTGGATTGTTAATTGAAAGAATATCATAGTTATTGCAGAGATATTTTTATATTGATATATATATGTGTTTCTTTTTTAAAGTTTCTACGGTACAGGTCTGATCGCTGGACACGGCTTTACTAGCCCAGAGCGCACCCCGGGCCTCTTTGTGTTGTTTGATGAGGACCACTTTGGTTTCATCTGGCTGGAGTTGAAGTCTTTCAGTCTGTACAGTCGCCTGACGGACCACCTAGCCCATGCTAATGCCCCAAACATGGAGCGATTTGAGGCCATGCTGCACAATATGCAGTCCTGGACATCCTGATGCACCAAGCTTTAAATCCCCTTCTGCCATGCTGTGCTAATGCACGTATCGCCTCTGTCCTCCGCTTGACAATGTCACAACCACATAAGCTATTGACCGTAACTCGACAGGTTCTACCTTTTATCTCAATTTGCTTCAATAAACCCTGGATGAGGCTTTATTGTCTAAGCTAGTTATATCACCTCAACCTCTGACACTTGTGCTCCTGTTCCCAAAGTGGCACTTTC
This sequence comes from Perccottus glenii, assembly GCA_024416835.2. Lineage (NCBI taxonomy): Eukaryota > Metazoa > Chordata > Actinopteri > Gobiiformes > Odontobutidae > Perccottus > Perccottus glenii. Next base: position 19,523,670 of record CM044563.2, on the reverse strand, counting down.
AATGGTCTCCCATGTCACCATTTATCACTTCACCTCAGTATGACCTAAATTGTCCAGCTCAGCATAATCAAGTCACTTCAGAGATTTATATTTTAATTAATTAATTTATTTATTCCCTGCTGAAGTAAAAGAATGAGCATTGTTAAAAATTATTATAGATTGAACTGTATGTGCCTCAGATTATACAATCATGTCTGTACTTGATAGTGCTTGAAAAAGTCAAAAGTGTCTAATGTATTCTACAATAGTATTTCACTTATCTCAGTGCCCAATGTATTTAATGAATTGCATGTGGCTTTTTATTCAGATGGGATTCTATCTGACTCATAATCATTCTTCAAACATGACAGGTTTTACTTTGACAAAGCAACATGTCTTGAGTTGTTAATGACTTACTTTCAAATGTCACTTTCTGTGACATTTTAAAAACATTAATTCAGGTGTTTTGTTCTCTTTGCCACAAGACACTGAAAAACAGATTATTTATGTAAATACAATGTAGGAGACAACCTTTTATATTCTACAATGCCCATTAGTAATCCAGAGAGAACTTTCTGATGACTAGGAATATTTGGGGCTCATAAAATACTGCAGTCAGTTTTTGTCCAACTGATATGACTTAGTCCTTTGAACCCTTCTTCAGTGAGATATACTTGATGTACACCTAATACTACTACCACACCCACTACATTGCACAAGTTTAAAATATAATACAGTTTAATATAACCTCAGCATAAGCTGGACTTATTTATGTTATCAAACTATTAAATTTATGTGCTTTTGACAATGTGTCTTACCTTTAAAATGTATTGCATTTGATGTTTGTTTAAATGGCTGACATAATGTTTGTGTGGCTGCATACCTGTATTGATATATCCCCTCCAGTTTTTAAGGAAATGTTTTTATGGCCACTCTAGCTTATGCTTATTTGATAACGACACTTAAAAGTGCATATCAAAGTATTGATATTAAATGTATGTCTCATTATGGCCTAATGGTTATGTCCAGTAGCTCTTCTTACTCCAAGTGCACTTTTATGGACTCTAATAAGATTCATTCAGAAGACCTGGCCAGCACTTTTATATCAAGCTTTACTAACTTGCAAAAGAGTCAGCTAAAGCATCATGAACTTAATTTATATGCATTTTATTTTGTATAATTGTATTTGTTGTGTCCTTTGTGTGAACTTCTACAAATTTTATGTACCCAGCTTTGAAAATAATTTGCCTTCAATTGTTCTCTTTTTTTTTTTTTTTTTTCAATGGCATTTGGCTTCATTTTTTGGAAGACCACTTAGTTTGATCAGACTTCAGGGAGCTTTTCAGCTTAAGTGCTATTCTCAGTAATGAAAATAAAAATGAAAAGAACTCTTGAATTTATTTATTTTCATCATCATTGAGAGCACATCTGTTTTTTAAACTGTGTATAATCGCATCAAAATTACACTCATGGCATTTGTGTGTCTCTGTTAAAGAGACCTTCCATAGAACCCAGTGGAATTTCCATGATCTGTTCCTATTTTTACAGATGCTCATAGCAGACAAACTGATCACTATTGGAGGAGAAGCACATTCATGTTCCGTTATAAGCACACACGCCTGAACTAAATTATTTAAAATACAATCACACTCAGTATTTTTTCTATTTGGTGTATAATCATTAATATTGCTTTGTAAATCTCAGAGTAACAATCTAGCAATTTATTTGCAAATGTTTAGTGAAATCCACAATTCATTAAAAAATAAAATAAAAAGCTAAATCCTATGCATTTTAAAGTCCCTGACAGATATTATTGTGATGAGTTAGTATTGTGTGTTACATTTGCTTTTTGTTGCTTTACTGTCGCTGCTTAAAGTAATTCATGCTCAGAGTAATTCATTCTAAATGGAATCCATAGTTTACAGAATAAGTAAGAGGAGGTTAACTGCTCTACAGCTCAGCGTGGTCTTTCTTGCTGTATTCTTGCATCTTCTCTGGGAGAGTCTTCGTTAGGAAAACGAACCGGTCCTTCCTCAGGTGCTGACGGACAACCTGCTCCTTGTCTATAACAAGGTACTCTTCTTCGGCTCCATACCGTGGCCAGTGCACGAGGCCGTCCCCGTTAGGAGACCTAGACGGTATACACAGATTTAACAAGTCTTTTGAGCACACACGAGAACATTGGATGATAACCGTCACTGTTTGAGAGACGATTCCTACCCTGTGCGAGCAAAGTTTGCCCAGTAAGTCATCACGGTTTTGGCAATCTCTTCCTCCTCCTTTGAGCAGCCCTCTACAAAATTGTGTTTTATTACTCAAATTCTGTTCTTACTCACTAACCTTTTACTCAATTGCACCTACCAGTAATTTTAACATGAGTAGTTGTAAAGCAGAATCCAAATACGGCAAACAGATCGTCTCCGTGATCGGCTCCAACATACTCTGGTCTCAATGCCTTTAACATGTGTGGGATAAAATGGTATTCGTATACGTATACTGGAGCTCCAGCATCTAGATAGTGGGCAAAATAAAATAATAATGATGGTGATATTTAGAATTATGTGAAAGTAGACTGACACACTCTTTAATAATAAATACCTGTGTGGGCGTTTATAGTTTTCAGTGCAGGGACGGTAAATATGAAATCTCCGAGCATCTCAGTAAACGCGCTTCGGATTTTTTTTGGTTCGTCACTTTTCCCGGTATATTCGTCCAATGCCAGGTCTAAGACTATATCACTAGACTTGAATCACAAACATTATATTTTTAGAGCTGATTAAAAACAGAGCAATGGTGTAATAAGAATGCAAGACTTACATTCGGGTGAAAGACGGACAGTATGTTCTTAACCTGCTCTCGATTCATTCCCTCCGTCCAGTTTTGGGGAGCTATAAACTGTAGAAATTATAGTAGTGATTAATATTTTAGACGAAGAAAGCAGTATTTTCATGGTGTATCAAAATGAGTGTGACTTACATTAGGTAGTATCCAACCACCTTCATCACTAGTTATTCCAGTCATAAACGGAACCGTAAGAAGTTCCTGATTATGATATAGTTCATCTACAGGTTTCATCAGGTAGTGACCGTCGACAGTTATAGTGTAACTTAATTCCTTATTCTTGACGAGAGGGAAAGAGTGTAAAGTAAAAAAAATAAAATAAACAGAACAAGGCAGTACTTTATAGCTGAGGATACCCCAGAATATTAAAGATTACCTCTGCAAACTCCACAACCGTTTTAAGATCCAGGTTTCTCATGCAGTCACCAATGATTTTAGTACTTTCAAGGCTGCAGCCAGACATGTTTGCTATTCTCTAGGAAAAGATGAGACGATTGAGTTTTCATCTCAACCACTAACAAATCTGATTTGCCCCCATTCAAAATTATGCATTGTGTTGGCAAAATAGATTTTTACACTAGGTCTTTACATCAAAACATAGGGACTATTATGAATGGAGTAGATATGTTCAATCACTATAATCTAGTTCTCTAAGTTAATGTTGCTATTAGCCTGTACCAACACTCGAGAACCTAATGTGCCATGGGTACAGGGATATATTTCTAGTAAATGAAAGTTACATCACTTACTACATTGGTGGAATGCAAGCAAGTGCAAAACAATCTATCTTCCTGTATTGAGTGTGTGTAATCAATAATTTTAGGACACAAACCTGTGTTAACGGAAGAGGTTCATTTTGCAACAATTCAGAGATTGCAGCTGTGCCACTCTCAGCAATGGCATGGTGGAACAAACCTTTCGACAATGGCGAGAGAAGCTGTAGATATAAACATCAGAAAACAAGGAAATGTAAACATTTTTGAGTAAATAAACAATGCAATACTGACTAAAAACATCAGCAGATGTGTAATTCTTACTAAGAAAGATACGCTCATTCCACCAGCCGACTCCCCGAATATGGTGACCAAACCTGGGTTCCCACCAAAGTTGTGGATGTGCTGCTGGACCCACTTCAGAGCTTCTACCTGGTCCAAAAGGCCATAGTTTCCAGGCATATTTTCATCTCCGGTGCTGGAAATAATACAATGGAGGTTTTGCTGATTAAAGGGATGGATTAGACATAAAGCGTTTTTAAATGCTCCAAAACATTTGAAAAAGGGCTGGTATAAGTAACAAACACAGTTAATAACATGTTTTTTATGTTAAAGTGCTTTGTGTAAAATGTTGTAGTGTAGGTTTTGGTTGATTTTTGAACTGAATTGACTTTATCTGTTAAAATGAAACCACCATCAGACCTAATTCCACTGGCTTTGTTCACTTACAACAGTGTGTCCCAACAGGACACCATAGCTTTTCAAAAGGTTCTAAGGCTCTTGAAAGGATTGTGAGGTGTGGGACTGCAATCTGCACTTTTGATACCAGATATTGCCAAAACCAATGACACACATCACCTTTAACACAAAAACAGGTTGCATTATTGATGTGCCCTACCTGAGAAAGCCAAGAAGACCTAAGCGATACTGTATCAGAACCACTACCACATCCTCATAAGCAGCCAGTGCAGAGCCATCATACATGCTTACAGCGCCTATAGTGAACCCTCCTCCATGGATCCAAACCATAACCTGAGAGACAGTAAAATGTTTTTTTTATTGAACACATCTTTGCTGATATCTACCAAAAATAAATACAAGTATTCTTACTGGGAGTTTAGCATCAGGAGCTCGGTTTGCAGGAGTGTAAATATTGAGGTAAAGGCAGTCTTCTGAAATATCTGGAATTTCTATCTGCAACCCTTCAAGTTTAGAGACAAGATCCGCAATGGCCATTTTATTTTGAATACACCTATAAAAAAAGTAAAAAAATATATATATTCGTGTAAATTTGATTGATGGCTGTTGACAATAATTACACACTACAGGTGACTTACATAAGTGGTTGCTGGGTGGCATCTTTTACGCCTTCCCATCTTTTGATAGGCTGAGGTGCAGCCAGTCGCAGCGCAGGGCCCACGGGCGCTTCAGCAAATGGAACACCAAGGAAGGCATGTACGCCACTATCCTTGCCCTTTACACTCACATAGCCACCTCTCAGGCTGCCAAGTGCTGTTTGGACTACAGGTGCTGTGGAGATATGCAGTAGTTATAAAGGCCAAAGCAATAATGCAAGGTAGCAATGAGTCATCTTCCCATCTATTAACAACCTGAGCAGCGACCACTTACAGAGCAAAACCTTAGGAAAAGGAAAACTAAAAAGCATAAATGAAACTTTCCTTTACCTTTCAAGCAGCTTTCAGGTGGATACTGTCAGGATTAAAGAGGTTAAATGTTCCAGACAGTGCAATACACTAAACACTAATATCTCAAGCAAATAGTAATGTATCTATTAGGTAGTACAGCTTGCACTGTAAAAATCAAAAATAGGGACGTAATCAGGTGTAAAAACTGTGAAGCAAGTAGAGGCTTGTGTGTATGACTTTCCCATACAGTCACCGAAAAACACCCTTAGGTGCACAACAAATCGCAAGTTGTGAGAAAGAGATATAAAGTTGTGACAAGCGATTTAAAAAGTGATTTAAACTTTTAATGCAATAGGCCTATTGTATTAATTAGCTATTAGACAACACAAGGCTAACTCAAGTTTATAACCAGAGCATTACATAACAAAATTGCATGGTAGGTTACTTACCATGAAGGTCTGCAATGACACAGAAAAACAGTCCTAAAGTGACACTTAGAAGGAGCGTTTGCTTTGCATGGGACTTCATTGCAACATCTGAGTGTGCGGAGCAGGAAGTTTGCTGAACAAACGCCTCCTCTTTAAAAGCATTATTCTTTTATAGCTTGGCAGGTGGGAGTGGTTGTGGCCGCCTTCAGGTCCTGTTACTTTTGTCCGAGACGAGAGTTTTATCCTACATGTTTCTTCACACTTGTCCAATGCTTTGGTCAATGTTTATCCAAGCTCTGCGGAAAACCGATTAGCCAAAGATTATATGTGAAGGAACAAAACGATTCCTGCAGCTTATTTCAACTGCATTTATGACTCGCGCTGGGGTTCGAGCCCATGCAACTGAGGTGTCTGATTTTGTTTTTTCATCAAGTTTCGTCATCTGCAATTTCTTCGAACATAATTACATAAGATGTAGCCTCAAGACTTTTGGGATAAAATTACTAATCACGACTAGGCTAAGCAATGTGTCGATCAATCATTATACGGATATTTTGAAAGTGTGTGAAAGTGCCTTCAATCTGGACAGACATTACTAATCGAACCACCTAGTGAAATTCCTAAAACATCCATCAAAGGCAACATTGACATCTCACGATAAAAGCACACGGCTGTTAGCAACATTATGGTCATAATTTTGTTCTGCTATAAACAAAATGATGAATTATGTTCCTATAAATAAAAACAAAATTGACTAGACATTTTCATATATACTTATAATTTAGCAACACGATGTTTTTTAAATTCATGCAATAGATACACTAGAAATAGGATTTAAAGTCAACATTTCCCCTGCAAACTCAAACCGCGTCAGAAAAAAAAAAGCTTAATCTGAACCACAGTCTTCTCAATCGCCCCCAAACAAATCGATGAGAGAAACCCAAACGCACCCGGGCTCATCTCTCGCGAGGATCGACGCCGTTATCGGAATTTGTACAAACAACACGAGAATTCATCATTCACACGGTAATATAACCCAATCTTCACGGCACATGGGTTGTGTGCCAACAAAATGGAAACAAATGTGCTTTCAAGCCGTGTTTTAGTCTTATATTTTCAATGCTCTTCGCTTTATGCTTCACATTTTGGCGGCCATTAGGCCCAACTAGCATGCTAGCCAGTAGGCTAACCTAAAATGCAAGTCTTTTGGTCTTTTGCAGCGATCTGGGTTAGCACTAACACGCAAGCGTGCAAATCGCTGTTTGTGGCGCTATTAGCTCTCTTTGATTATCCTTTTAAAAAGGTTACAGGTTGTATATGGCACATTGTGTTTGTTGGACTTGAGTAGGCAACATCACAAAATAAATCATTTGTAAATGCTTTTGTTGTTAAAAAGTTTTACCAACACCCACCCAGTTAGCTTGATGGCTAAGCTAACCTCGCCAATAAGACAGTTTTCATCAGCCATAAATCAGCTATCAGTTTAATTAAGCCTACTAGGAAAATAAAATCAGTCATAATTTGTAAAATGTATTTGGATCTACGGAAAACACTTAACAATTAGCTTTACAGGCTATGATAAACCAGCACCAGCCACACAATATGGTATCACTTATAAATACCCTTAGTGGCTGTGTTTCAACACTTTCCTTGTGTTGCTTCATAAAAAATGTTAATGATATCTGATCAAGAATAGAATAAAAAATAAAGTCCACACTCAAAAAGTGTTATAATAGAGTCACAGTAACCGATTTTAATAACAGATCTCTTGAAGGGAGCCTTTTGGTCTAAATGCTTTTAAAATACATATATTTATAGTTCCAAAGAGTAGTGCACATAATCTTGTACAAGTTGTTAATATAACAGAAAATCAAGTACGTACACATATTACTAAAGGAGCAGTTTATTATGGAGTGTAGACTTATATTTCTTTTCAACTTATTACTGTTTTTGATCACCTTTTTAGTTAAAAACTCTCATAAACCGAAACAAACTTTTACCTCTCACTAATTAACCTTTTAAGTGCAAATCTATTTAAGTCAGAGGCAACAAATACACAAAGAATAAATTGTCATGAGTAAATGTTTAGTGAGTGTTTGTAATAAAATGTAGGCCTATGTCTTGCCTGGTTTATATATTTTCTTTATTGTTAAAGGTGTAAATAATGTCAGGGCAAGAATTGGAGCAAATTGTCCAAATTACAGTGGAGGACTTTGACCAGGATGGGCGCGCAGGTAAGTTTATGAATGAGTTTGATTACAACAACAAAAATATGTATTTTTAACAGTTTTCCCAGTTCACTAATTTGATGTGTATTGTTTTTTAATTGCTGTATTACTTCTTGACAGATATCCTGGAAAATGAAGACGATGAAGAAAGACCCCAGAAGAAAAAAAGAAAATTAAGTAGCAGCCATGAAACCAATGCTGACATAAGTTTTATTAAGGTAATAGCTGCGTGTAATACACCCATCTGTAAATTGTATGAACCAGAACCACACTGTGCAAAAGAAAATTACTTGCATTTACTTTTCAGAACTATTTGGTCTCATTCACTGCATCAGTCAACCAGAGGCTTGAGGGAATAGAGTCCAAATTACTGGCCCTAGATGCCACATGTAAAGCCCTTGGACGCAAACTGGACCTCCTGGTGCCAAGTGCCAAGAGTCCAATTCAAGTCCCTATGGTTGCAGGATCTCCTCAGGGGGCCACTCAAACCTGGAACAAAGTCCGATGGTAAGGTGAATGCCAGCAAATTATTCTCCTACAAATACATTTATTTTTATATTTAAAGGATTTAACTGGCTTTTTTTCAAATGTTTTCTTTTAGTGTTGTTCCTCAGACTAATGTAATAGTAAGCAGTGAACAAGCAAAACCTCCAAACCCAGAAGAGTCTCCACTGGAGAATCTGCTAAGCAAGTAAGTGGCTCACATTAGAACTACATGCTTACTACTGGTTTAGATTCTTATTTCACATTTATGGAATCATTTTGTGTCTTATCAGTACGGTGGCCAGACGGCGGCAAAATACAATCTTGGTAAAGGTCCCTGGCCCCGATGAAAGTCAGGAAGAACAGGACAGTGGCTCAGAAGCCAGTGACTCTGTTTCCAACGGCTGCATGCAAAACGGCCAAAATGTTACACTCATTACTCTCAACGCAGAAGGTACAAAGTAGTAGAAGCATGCTACTTTGTTGTGTGTTTGATGAAAAAAAGTGTTTGTTGTAAAATGTATATAGTTAAAGAACATATTTTGAATACCAGTGAATAAGACTACAACTGTTTTATTTTTTACATAGCTGGTAGCTGAAGCAAATGTAGTTAAATGTGACAGCCACAATGGGGCGCCATTGTATAGCACTTTAAAGTGTCTAAATTTTAGGCAGAGAGATGTTCAACAAAATTGGTTCATATCTATTTAGTTACTCCATTCTTTTAAATATAATGTGATTTTTCTCTTTTTAGAGGATTATCCAACAGGCACCTGGCTTGGCGATGAAAGCAATCCAGAGATGAGGGTTCGATGCCCTGTGTCACCCGCCGACATGCTACATATCTCCACAAACTGTCGCACAGCGGAGAAAATGGCACTGACACTATTGGATTATCTATTTCATCGAGAGGTCCAAGCCATGTCCAATCTCTCAGGTCAAGGAAAACATGGCAAGAAGCAGCTGGACCCACTAATGATCTATGGCATTCGCTGTGAGTTTGTTACTGATAAAGATTTTCCTAACAGTCTACCATAAGAACAGTAACACCTAGAACAGTTTTACACGCCATCCAAATGTCAAGATTGCCACAATAACTCAAGAATTTCAAAGTGATTTTAGTATCAGTGTTAAGAATGAGTGTTCTGATTCAGCCTATCTTTATCAGAGCTGTTTAAACTTGCCAATATGTGTTGACTTAACTGGCAGTGTGACTCGGCATCAGCTGCCAAGACAACGTCAACCAATGTTTCTTTGACAGTTAAGATAAATGCTAGGCAAATCTTTTACTCTTAACCGTGCCCCCCTTACAACAACTAATAAACTCTCTGAGATCTTTCTATTTTTTAGCCCTATTACTTTATAACTCACCACTACATTATTTCAGAAATGATGGCAGTCTGCACTTCTAAAGTAGGTAACTAGAACAAGCATTTTTTTAAAGCAATAAATGACAAGCACATTGTGGAAAGATCCTTAAAGAGTCCTGGTTAAATCAAGAACCTTTGATTAAGCCCTGAGGAGTACAAAGATAAACAGAGGTGATTTAAAAGTCTACAGCTGTATTATATATGTTTGATAGTGACTTTCAGCTTACAGTGTGTTTCCGCTTAGTAGTGTGGGTGTGTGCCTTTGCATGCACTATTGGCTTCAAGTAACGGTATGTAAGAGCTGGAGCAGTGTCAATTGACTTTTGAGTGACTCATTCTATTTGACTTGGAAAGGGGAAAAAAGGAGCACCTGTCCTGCCTGCCTACACAGGATCCATCAGGTGCTATACCTGCCAACTGATTATCCACAGAGGCCCCTCCAGCCCCACCTTCTGTCTCAATTATGTGCCCCGAGGCTGTAGCTTCATTCTTAATTTGTGTAGAAATGAGCTGTCAGGCGCTCACTCCCTTTTAAACACTTGCGCTCTCACGTCTCCGCCGAGGGATGGTCAACAGTCAGAGGCCTGTGTTGACAACGGGTGTGGGGTTTGAGACATACACTGTACCTCGTTAATTAAGTGTGTTGTTTATGTTTTACCAAACAACTGCTGTCAGTATTTAAGGTCAGCGCCAGATTTACGAACATTCTGATTTGAGGTTGAATTTTAGGTTGAAGTGCAAACATCCGAAGATTGCCTCCAGCAGTAGGATTAAGTACAACAATGGCTTTGATTCATTACAAACTACTTGCTGTCTGCCATCCAGTAAAAGCAAATAGACATACATTTTCACACAATCCTAATCTTCTCTTGTCATGGCACACAAACTTTTACATTTTATCGCTTTTCCCTTTTTATATCTTTAATAAGCTGTATTTAATTATGAATGTTTTTATGTAAATGGTATGACTTGTGCCCGCAGGCCATTTATTTCACAAATTTGGCATCTCCGAGTCAGACTGGTACCGCATCAAGCAGAGCATCGACTCAAAGTGTCGCACTGCTTGGAGGCGCAAACAACGAGGTCAGAGTCTGGCGGTGAAGAGCTTCTCCAAACGCACACCTCGCTCTTCAGTCTCGGGTAAGGATCAGGCTGCAGAGACGAAGCTTTAAAATGCTGGTTATTAATTTTAAAAATAGGTTGGCACAAGAAAAGCAAATTAAAAGCAGTTTTCCAGTCCATGCTCGAGGAGTGAGCACATTAACATTTATCTCTATGTTCAGAGATAACTGGTGCTTACCTCGCTCCAGTTTTATAGTTTTTACAAGACTGATAAAGTTGCTATGTTTCCACAGTTATCAAACAAACAAACAGTTCAAGAAAATACGTTCATTTCTGCTTTTGTCAAGCGTCCAAAAATAAAAGCACAAATCAGAATTGACATGGCTTACTTTTCTTTTCTCAAACAATTCTTATTTTTGGCAGAATAATACATAAAGAATAACATCTGCCAAAAGTGTGAATGTGTGAAGTGCTTGTTAGTCTTTGTTCCATAGAATCAGCTATTTTTGGATCTGTAGTAATCTGATCTCAGATTGCAGATAAAGTGTGGGTTTCCGCAGATGGTTGTAATAATCTGCACACAATGCCTGCTGTCCTGCTGTCCCTGTGAGCCGTCACCTCTCACCTCTGTCTAGGGAAAGTAAGAGTGCAAAGGAAACCCAAATATCCTGTGAGTACTCACTTGGGGTAGATTGTCAGGTCATGCCTTTACAGGCCACACACCCCAGAGTGGAACATAAGTGCTAATTTAGATGCAGCAGGCACAAAAACCATATACACAATACAGTTAATAAAATGTGTTGACAGATGGGAAAGAGGCTGCTTTTATATTTAAAAGTATTTTATTAGTCAGTCTGGCCACATGGATTGTGTTCTATCTGCTGGCAAACCAAATTATTGAGATTATTTATGTACACTATATTACTGAAATAATGAAAGATGCTGGACAGCCCTACTTTTTGAAGCAGAATAACACAAAGCAGACCCAGTTAGGCATTGTTGAAAAGTTATTTTCTCATACACAAGTCAGAAGGTTTGTCACTATACTTTAACCACTGCTGTATTTGTTCTAAATCACTTTTCACTGAGAGGTTTGGAGATATGTAGGGGTTAGTGTTTGGTTTTAGGCTCGAAGTTTAGTCATTTGGCTCTGAGACCAATAATGTGTTTGGTTGCCTAGATCGTCATTGTTGTGTATTTAGTGGTTTGATAAAGTATAAACATGCCATGGTTCAGCAGATGGCTTGGTTATTAGCCAGACAACGTGGCTCAGGCCTATGTGTTGGCATGTGTGTAAATTCTTGTGCGAGCCAAATTTGCCACCACTTTTGTTCTTTCTGAAGTAAAACACTGCATTCAATGTCTGTATGCTGTAATCTATTTTAATATGTGTTTCTATGTATATATTTATTTAACCAGAGGGAGAGACTGCGCAGATTGAAACAACCACTCCACAGACGTTGCATTACACTCTGGCCAATCAGCAGGTTCAGTTTCACCGTATCAGTGAGGATGGACAAGTGCAGGTGGTAAGTGTCTGCTTTCATCAACATTAATAGTGCTACAATAGTGGCACAATATTGCTAAAAATCACTACAATAGTTCGATCAGTACAACTGTGTGATTTATTAAATACCTGTTGGTATATTTTATTTTAAATGACCACAGAGGTTTTAATAAACACGGGGACAGATTTCCCACCACAACAACATGTACAGTCGACATTTGGAATACAACTTAAACTACAGAAGAAACTCAAGGTTGGAAAACATCTTTGCCAGAAACATGCAACTGATTGGTTTTGGTAAAGGTTCTTCTGGTAAACATGGAAGTAACTGGGCATTAACAACAAAGATGTGCAGAATGATGGAAAATGTGTTTTCTTTTTGGGGAAAAATCAAGTGAGTTCAGAAAACAAGCTGCAAAGGATACACAATAATAACTACATCTGTCCAACTTGAAATACATGTGTAAAATCTGTAAGTTGCGCCACATTAAACAAAATTTAGTAATTCTGACTGCAAGCTGTTTATACACATTCTACGTCATAAAATGAGAATTTTGGCATTGGGCCTAAGCTCTAGTTGTTGCTTTACGCGCTTGTACTAAAAACTGTCTCATGATTTACAGCGTTGTAATCTACTGCGAATAAACTCTGGCTCTCTGTATGCGGTTGAACTAGGTCAAAATAAGTAAGTTGTTAGAAGGTGGATGGATGTAAGCAACAGTTATTACCCTGCTTGGCCCATAGCAGCATAAAAAACTGACCCCACAATTTATGGTCACTGCTAAAACAACATGTAAAACCCAGTGCACTTAGTTTTACTATTTACAACTCCTGTCCATGGCATGCAGTGGCTTAACTAAAATAACATGCTTCAATTCTGTTTTTTTTTATTCTAAGCACCTACTCTGAGTTGAGTACAAAATCATTGAACAAAATTCATTGAAAATTGATCCTAGTCTAAAGTAAGGAGTTTTGTTGACATTCTGCTGCATCCTTTTATTTTTGCAGATTCCTCAAGGCCAGCTACATATAGCTCAAGTCCCACAAGGAGAGGAGGTGCAGATCACACAGGACAGTGAGGTATGTTTGTGTTTGAGGAAAATATTGAAAAAAGTGAACTGAACCAGTCTTTGAGCAAAGTGTCACGCCTGGATACATGCAACATGACTTATTTATTTTATGGTGCAGGTTCATGTTGAGTTTACAGGTAAAACAAATAACCTGTCCAATCAGACTAAATCTTTATCCACACTGTCTCCTCAGACAGTTCTATTTAATGTGTCTCTTAAGAAAAGCTTTAGGGTCATTTACTCATGTACTAAAAAACGATAATATTAAATGCTAAGCTAACCAGGAGCCAATCCAGCTAGATGTTTGGGTCCAAAGTAAAAGATGTGTCAGCCCTGCAACTAACTGGCCATTGTCCAAGGTTTACCCCGCCTCAGGCCCAAAGCTGCTGAGATAGGCTTCAGTCACCCACAACCCCTATTTAGACTAAGTGGAAGAAAATTAATTAATTAAAAAAAATGTGTAGTAGACTAAATGAATGTCAATGAAGTCATTTATTTGTATGAGTTGAGTTTTGCTAAGCATTCTTCTGGTGTTTATTATTATTTCAATCTTCTGCATCTTATATCTTCAGTAACACATGATAAAAACTTTCCTCTCATCAATATTAGCAACATAACTTGCAGGTTCTTCTTGTGCTTGGGTGAGTTTCCTCTAGATACTCCAGTTTTCCCCACCAACATCAAAAACATGCCAGGCGGCCCCTGGTGGCTGCTGTCGTCAATAAATTTCTCCACGGAGATAATAAAATAATAAAAATACCCATTTGTAAATTGAAACGAAGCAGATGTTCGTCATGATTGAGTTTTTGTAGATGCTTTTGCTTATAAACGGGGCTTATGCCATTTGTCTGCATATACAGATGCCCCTCGTTGGCATACAAGTCGAAATCAGAATCTAGCATAAAAAAAAACCACACTGACTACCGAAGAGGAATTTCCGCATCAACAGTTTACGGCGCCAGTCGGTGTACACATCTACACGTGTAATCACATACTGAATATGATATGTGCCACATCTGTAAGACAGCTTGACATTTGTGCAAAAGAAATTGACACCTTAAGCATGTGTTTTTCTCATTTCCTTTTGAGTAAAGAGCGCTCAAAAAAAGAAGAAACATATGACACCCTGAACTGGAGGCAGGAATGCACCACAACCTTTTCCTGTTCTTTGTGTCCAAGCCCAATTCTTTTTTTCTCTCTTTTCTATTCCATCATATTGTTTGTTTTTTAAAGTTTAAAGCTTAGCAACAAAATCCCATTTCTGCCAATTGTCACTCACAGAACATGTTTTCATTAAGAATAGACCCCTTTCATCCAAGGCATTGGTCCGAGCATGCTTGAAAACAAAAAAGGAAATGAGCTTTTTCATAGATTACACTGGTCTCTGGCCATATGGCAGCGCAGAACTTGAGCTATACATGGATCAGTGAGAGGAAACAGCTGAGATTTGCACAAGCCTGATGTTCAATATGCTACAAGGTCAACTGTGGCTTTGTTATTATCACTGTAAGTGTTTATTTGATGAGTTTTGCAGCTATTGTGGCCAGTGTCTCATCCGATCTATGATCTAGACACACCACCCTTAGACTTGACTTAACATCAAGCTTAGTGCTTTGCTGTAAATGGAGAAAAAGCCCCCAATTTTAACATTAGCCTTTATCCAATAGTTAAGTCTATACATAATTTAGGTTTAAAATATTGTGTATCTTTCTTTTTCAGGGAAACCTTCAGATCCATCAGGTGCATGTCGGTCAGGATGGACAGGTGAGAACACATTTAAATTGTGCAATGTGAATTTAAAGCATGTTTAAAACCTCTAGTAAAGTAAAAGTGGCTTGTTTTAGTACTGGTGTTTTCCCAGACCATGTTGGAAGGAAGTTATCCACTAACCTCCCCCTGTGCGCTGTGTGAGACTTTGTACAAACAAACATAAACCTGTCCCCCATTCCCAATTTCCCCAAAGCACTCTAAACAATGTGTGAAGTAAATAAACACAATGAACCCAATCCAAAGCTGGTCACCAGGACACCTGCCCCTCTCTGTTCGTATTCACACCATTTAACAATTACCCTTAAGTATGGACCATAGATTGTAAATAAACATGGATGTAATCCGCCCATTGGTCACCAATATTGTCATTACGACAGGGAAATGAATTGGCGGGTACATCCGGACTTTTCGGCTTTTACTGCACAGTAAAACAATAGTTTTCAGATAGCATAAACTGACATATTATGTCCGTTTACTTATATTTCTGCTTTTGGAGCCTTCCCTCTGGTGGACGGTGGTATATCACTATATATTTCGCCATATGGCGGCGCCCTTACTTGAGGCCGTTTAAGAGGTTCCATGAGAGAGCCTTGGTATAGTATAGACGCATACGTCACTCGACGTTCAAAACCATCAAAATGAGTTGGAGGCTAAAAACTGGTTTAGAAACTGCATTTACAAACAAGAAGTGTTACCAATAGTTACCCAGCCCAGTTACCAATAGGTTCATTAAGGAGAATCTACAATGATCCTATCTTTCTGACTGTGTTTGATTTCAAGCCCCAAATGTTTGAGGATAATACACACTCAGTTGTTCAAATATTTTGTATCCCCATCTCATGTGTGTCCCCCACTGCTCCTCTGTCTGATGTTTTGGACCATAGACTCTTCCTGTTTTTCTGTTCTTTCCGCCGAAATCCAAGTGAGTCTGGATCAAAGGCCCTCTATGACCATTGCAAGCCACATATGGGCGCGTGAACCAACACACCGTTTCACATTTATGATTTCATCATGTTTGGTCTAAAGAAAGGCTTTAGGGAAGGATTTTTGTTTCTTCTGCTGGTCAGCTGGGCAGTCTGTTCTGGTAGATGTAGTCATGTTATGCATGACAACCGATGGCATGCAATTGATAACCAGTTTATTGATTTACTAATCTGTCCAATAAATTAATTTAGTGGACATTGGTTTAACACCAGAACCCATTCAGGTATTATCTTGAAATCTGGCCAGTCAAAACCCCCTCAGCAAATGAAAGTGGGACATTTTAGTGTTGTTAGTGTTTAAACAAATCATTTCAAATCTTAGAATAAAAATCTGTCTCTTTGCAGTTGTGGTGTTGATGAAAGGACAGGAACCCTTGAGAGGTTCTTAAAAAGAGTGACTTTACTAAATGCAAAGAATTCAACTGTGCCGTCTGTGTTTTATAAATTTTTTTCAAGGAGTCTGTATTTGAATATGTGGCTGTGAATTTATAATGTTTTCACTTCCAGACGTTTGTAGTGCAAAAAGAAATACAGAATGGAGTCTTTGGTATTACATTTGGTGTTTTTGACATTTTATTGGCTCATGCTTGTGCACTCAGAGTCAGAAATGCTGGCATGAATTGAATGTTCTGGATTTGTTGCCAATAAAGGGACTTAAGATGCTTAAAAATGTTAATGCAAGTATCAACCTATGTAATTATGTAGTCAGAGATGGGAAGTGAGCAGTGAATGAAAGACAGGGTAAGCTTTGCACACTGCTCTGAGAGGTCTTTATAATTCATATAAATGTTGTTGAAGATGATCAGGTTCATCCTCTTAACATTTGGGGTTTGATTAAAAAGTCAGTTGAGGTTCAAGGTGCAATCAGCTGTTTGTGTGCACACATTTGTCATGTGTGAATGTGCATCTGCTTTATATGAACCATTTTGTTGTTTGTATTGTTTTATTGCTTGTTAGAATGTGTGTGTTTTCAATCAAGAAGGGTGAGTCACACCACATCCTCGCTCAGTTATGACAGAAACACACATGTGTGCTCATGTCCTCATTTGACCCACTCAGTCTATCAGCAGCCTTTCCCTTCGTCTCTCTCTAGGATCAAGGAATTTTTTCCACAACATTTACCACGAGACTCAATGAAATCAATAAAAGTAATGGAATAACAAGCAACTTTTTGCTTGTTTTCTCAGTTTTAGGAGCAGTTGTTGTTCGGGGGGGGTTATTTACTTTGCCAAAGACTGTGTGATATAACGTATTTGAGGTTTTAGGATCAATCATGAGAGCAACCCGAGATCTAAGCACCAAAAGCACAAAGGCCTGTATTCCCCTGACATCGTCTGAGCGTCTTGTCCAACTTTTATTTGCCTTTTTTTCCACTTGCTTATACTTTGATATGTAAAATGATATGAAGGATCCGCCAAAACAAACACAGGGACTCATTATTTTAAACTAATGTTACAGGTCAAGCCTTTCACACACATGTAGTGTTAGTAGGTCCAGTTTACAGTGGAGCAGTGGTTGCTTCAAGTCTTAAATCTGAGAAATAAAATAAAAAGCTTCTGAGACCCTATGAAAACAGATTAAATTCAAAATGAATTATTAGAAATAGCACTGAGATAAATATTTTCGACTAGATATGGTTGTGTGTGGAAGAGACATTCATCTTTATTGTGATTTGTGCTGTGTTTCTTGGAGCGGACTTTGTGAAGAATGTGAGATAAAGGCAGATAATCTGTAATCCTAATGTGTGGTTACTTGGATTTCTAATTTGTCCATTTTGAAAACGGGTCCACATCAAAACCTCCCGATAATGTTAGTGTTTTTTCCAATCTGACAGAATTGTGCCATGGCCATGTTAGTGTAACCTGTTGCAGTTGAGGATTCAAGACATATTTCTTTCTCTAGGGAAGTTTTCCACCCCACTCTTCTTATGGCAAACATGCTCCATCAGAGCACTAATGATGTTATAGCTTGAATTTGGCTCCATTTTGAACCCTTTTAGGTAAAATAAACAAGTTGAAGCTGCACGTTTAACAGCTCCTATGCGTTTATTTTCATCTGTCTTGTTTTATGGAAGATTTTCTCATGTGTAAAGTTGGCCATCCACCAGCTTTATGCTACTTCCGCAGCACTCAGTGTCAGATGTGATGTCAAGTGCTCTTAAAGAGTTAGATATGGTTATGGCAGAAGACTTTTATAAGGTTATTAACCTTGTTTTACCTCAAATAGGGAAGCAGTGTTCACAATGTTCTGCTAGCCTGTTAGCCGCTACACATTGGTTGTTAAACTGAGCTCCATTCAAATCTGTCAGACTCCATTGACAAACCATATGTTGCAAAGATGCTCTGGTAACAAGATCGAGACAGATACTATTATAAAAGTGTGCACATTGGTAAAGCCTAACTCCGTTCTTACTCCAATAATTTCACATGCCAGAGAATAAACTGTTAAACAATGGTTTGAATGTTTAATTTATGTCTTTGCATAAACTAAAATAACTGAACTATTGTTCTAAACCTTTTGTTAAATACTACATCTGTTGTTACTGGAACATGACTTTATCAAGACCTTCATTGACTAGACAGGAAAAGTGTCATTTTTAGACCTAACTCTACTGCTCGATATTTATGAATGCTGTGCAGCACACACATACTTGTCCATGGGTTGTTTGTGTCGGCTTCTATGTGATCACATGCCAACTTTGCTGTGAGCCACATGCAGCAATGCCAGCTGAAAACTGCATTCACTTACGTAGCAGCTTATAAAAAACCTCATGTCATGAAATGTTAAAATAACTTGGGTTTGACCGCGCTCCCTGTCTGTCATAGCCTCTTATCTAGTGCCCCTCTGCTCTGATCTTTGGCAGTTCTGATGTAGACCAAATGGAGGATTGAAAGATGAAAGAAATGAATGGTAATGAGGAGGGGAAAGAGACAGGGGGAAAAGGGAAGGCGACTGAATCTTTTTGAGCCAAGTTGAGAGTAGTTCTAGTCAAGATTCATTGACTGGGACAAAGTCCTGTCAAGTTAAGACACACCGGACGAGACAACAGGTACCAGTTGTGAAACAGTCCAAGTGCGGTTTTCAACCAGGTCCAACCTAATGGAGGGTTACTGTTTGGTGAAGAAGGCAGATTTGGAGCAAGACTTAACTAAATATAAAATAATGATGAGTTTTTATTCAATTACAAGAATGATGTGGAAAAATAAACCATTTGTGGACTGCGATGGTCTTAATAACTGACATTGAGACAAGGCCGAGTAAAGAAGAGACCAAGACTTGTCTCAAGTACTACATTACTAGCTTAGAATAAGAAAGAGGACACTTTGCCGAATACCGTATTTTTCGCACCATAAGACGCACCCGACCATAAGACGCACCCGACCATAAGACGCACCCGACCATAAGACGCACCTGGTTTTTAGAGGAGAAAAATAGGAAAAAAAATATTCTGAACCAAATAGTGTAATAAAATATTTAATAAAGTATAACAGAATAATATTTGAATGTGATGGATGATCCATTTATGGACACGGAAGGTCCTGCCATGCCTGCAAAGAGACCAAGACTTGTGGTGCCTCGTACACATTGCTGCGGACTGATAAGAAAGCAGACACTTTTCCCCACTATTTGGTGAAGAAAAGTGCACTCCGACCATAAGTATGGTAGGTAAGATTAGGTAACGTTAACTTTATTGTACCATGAATAAATGTTAAGTTATACCTTTTCAAAAATGAATGAATGTGTCTGGTTTCTTAGCATCAGTCATTGAGAATGTAGAAATATTCAACTCTGTTGATTAAAATCTATGGCCACGCCAGGAAATAAATATCCAGAACATCTCAAGAGATAAACATTAAGATTGGCTGGGTTTGTCTGAGTCATATACTTATTATGGAGGTAATTTCTGTTCATGAGGAGCTTTTAGATCTCCTCCTTGCACTCATTCTCCCCCGCTTCTCCCATCAGGCATTGTTCATAATCAATGTGAGAAGTGGGTCACTGTAAACAGAGAACCAGTCCAAAACCAGGACTATGGAAACGTCAACATTTTTTACTCAAAAGGCAGAGTGAATAAAAGAGATTTTTAAGAAGAGACTCGTGATCATGAACTTCTCTCATTACCGTTTTCATTACATCTATTTACATCTCTTTTTATAGCTTAAACTGTATCCAGGGTTAACTTTATACAATCTATGTTTTTGCTACTATTTGTCATCTTTTTTTTTTTTTTGTATGTAAGAGGTGGTAGTGATTCACTGTTAGCAGGGAGAGGGCAGAGGGGGTAAGAATTAGATGAAAAGATACAAACAAGATGTTTTATGGCCAATGTTTAGTATAAGTAGGATGTACGTAAGCAGTCCAGGATTTGAAGTGGTGGATCGTGTTTCAAAGGAGTACTGGTCTGCTTTGTGTCTTTGTGGACAGGAGATAAAGGGGGCAAAACTTTGGGGAATCCTGGGAATCATTGGGGAATGTGTAATGGGTGTGTGTGGGTATAACTCATGTACCCCATGGTGATATTTTGGTATATTTATTTTGGTATTTGTGAGCAAAACTGGATGCTTGGGTTGGTAAGAAGAGCCAGATGACTGCACTTCAGTGAGTCATTATCAATGTTGGTCTAGCACAGCCATGCCTCACCAGTTCCAAGTCTTTAGTGTTTCATCATCTAGACTATGTGTCTCATACCCAGACCTCAAAACAAGTCAGAAGTATAGTAATGTGAAAATGAAAAAGCACCAAAGATTGAATGAATGGCACACAAACACCAACAGCCAGACAAGTATGGAGTCTACTGTTTAAAGTTTAAAAGATTGTCAGTGAGAGGCTATTCATCAGTGGATATTGTTTTGATGTAGACCTTCTGTCACATATTACCTACTGCTGTTTAGACGGAATAAAAAAAATTCAATGCCATTCATTATAAGTCAGATCTCAGGGATATCACTTTACAAAGGCGCTCTTCATAATTTCTGCTCGCAGCTCACTATAACAGTCAGCAGTGCTGTTTCTGTCTACACACTTTTTGCCACATGGTCTCGTTTATTGCTCAGTAGGCTGTGTTTCTATCTTCTTTCTGGAACTTTATCTGCCTTGGAATGGTATAGCTGCTCTGCATAAGATTCTATGGAGGGTCTGAAACCCCACCTACTATTCCCCTTGAGTTCAATACGACCGACCAAATGATAACCATTCATTTAATATAGGGTGGGCTTTATGCAATGCTCTGTTTTTTTGATTGGTTGGTATTTAAAATTTTGTAGGTCCCTGCAAATTTTGTTCCTGCCCTTGAATTCTGATTAGTTGTATGTCCATTTGTTTCACCTTTCAGTTCTCAGTGTGCAGAAACTCCTGTTACTTTAAAGCTGTATTAGCCAAAAATTCTTTACATTACCCTCCACAACAACATAGCAAATATATTACATTAGAATATGCCATTAGGGGATTCAACAGTGTTCCCTTTAATTTAAAAAGTCATGCATGTTGCTTATTCTGGAAAACGCACTTGGGTTTGTTCTTAGCTCTAAGGATGACTTGATTCGATCTCTAAAATTAGCATTGTGTGGAGTATTCTTTACAACCTGTGTATATCATCGCCAATATCTAATAAATTGAACAGATTAATTGGAAGCACGATAAAGTTGTCATTCCAACTCCTGAATTTTATTGACATAGTAAAAATGCCTGTTTTGTAGACAGGCCAAGCTTGGGAACAGAGGAGTGGAATCTTAATTATGGCTGTTATTTTTGCCATCAGTCCTCTTTTGATTTGCTGGTTCTGGATCAGAATTCAAGTCGAGATGGTTTTGCCATAAAACTTCTTTGAGCCTAGAGTCTTAATCCAACTCCCAGTCCGCTGGTGGGAGTTAAGGAGCAAAAGGCTGTAAGGGAGGGTTTGATTGGATGCAGGTGCCGATACTCTGGTGTGGAAACAGTGTCACGTTGTGGGTGGGGATGGGAAGTGGTGGACTAAAAGATCTGTGGTCCAGAGAGATTTCAACCAAAAAAAAAAAACAAGCATATTTAGATATTAGATATCCACATTACCTCATTTTGAAGTCTAACATGAGAAATCTTGATACTTAAGCAATAGTCTGGCGCCTCTTTCTCAGGGTGGGCAATGTAGCCTAAAATTATATTGTGTTATATCAAAAAATGTGTGATAGATAAATGGCAATATAAAAATACTGAAGAACACTGTACTGGGTAGTGCAGGGTTTTGGGTCCAGCAACTGCACCCTTTCTTTGTGCATTCATCAAAAGTAAAACTGAGGCCATTTTCCTGTTCGTCACCAACAATCTAATTCAAAATGCAGATCTAATGCCAGAAGATGACAGCACTAACATTACTACATTCTTGTATATTACTTTCTTTTAGTTTTATATCTCTACATATTGGCAATTGTTTTATTACAGTCATAATACATATTTTTAGAGGAGACTCGGTGGTCAAATAAAAAGCAGTGACACATTATCACTCCAGAGAAGCACTTAGTAGCTACTCCAGTAATGCTCTCTGATCACTACATTGTCTATAAGCACTTTTATTGCCTATTTGCTTCCTTAGTTCCCCCCTTAACCCCAGAGCCAATGTTTCTGCTTGGACATCTGTCCAGGGTTGGCAGTTGCAGACGGTGTTGACGAGCATGGGAGGAAGTTCAAGACACTCCAAAGTCCATGTTACTTTTTTTTCCATTTCTTTATTGTGTTCAGTCTTTCAGATGTAAAAGATCTGAAAGGGATTTTCTATAGTAGTGAATGATGGGAACCAGATATGTGTGACTCGTTTGTTTGGAGGGTTTTTTGCTTGGCTGGAAGAAACAGTGTAACTAGAGACAAGTGTGTAGCATTGCTAATGATTTTATTGGATCTGTGTTTGACATTTGTTAAAACTTAGAGAAATCCAAGATCAGTCTTATTCTCGAAATTGTTTTGTGCACTACACTCTCAAATGTAAGTTGTAAGTCCACACTGTAAGCCTAATGTTGCTAGAACCAAATTTGTGTATAAAATAAAGTCAAAAGGTCATTTTTGGAGCTGTGCTGCAAGGGAAGCTGAAACAGACTTGTACATGAACTCAAAGTGGTGACTCACAAAATGTCCTAGGCACAGCTGAGTTTAATAAAGACCTCCTGTGAGTCTAGGGATCATAGCCACGCCACATTTTGCATTTTGGAAGTCAATTTTGTGATTGATGCATTTCATTGAGCTTGTTAACAGAGATTAAGAGAAAAGAAGCAACATTTTGTTCCAGAACTACCAATCTTTTCATGATGCTGTTCTAATCCATTTCACAATTTGATTTACTATATTCTCATATTTAAAAAAATATTTTTTCTTTGTGCAGCCAAATATATTATTCTTGTTTTTTGTGTAAATAGCATTGTGGATTCCCTGTGATGGTGAGCAGTCCCATTTAAACTTTAGTCATCTCACAACCTACCTCCCTTTGCTGAATAAAAATGGGACCAATTGATATCGCACATGTCAGCCTTGTAGGATGAGGCGAGGTGTAACAAAAACAGGCAGGGTTCATACAATCATGCAAAACACTGGGAAAAGTCATGTAAATTTGAAATGCTAATTTTCAGGGTCTCCGCGGATCCTTAAAAAGTATTAAAACGTCTTAAATAAAATATACGTTTTTTAAGGTCTTAAAATGTATTAAATTTCGCAAATTTTCGAAAAGTGGCATTAAATTTCATCTGGGCGGCATTAAATTTCATCTGGGCAGAATGAAAGAAAGATATCGGAAAAACTATTTTCCATGCTAACGTAATTTCACCAGCGCACGTCCCTGTCTAAAGACAGCAAAAAGTAAGAAGCGTGTGCCTATAGCACAGGCATCATACATCATTTAGGGGGCAGTGTTTTCCCGTAAGGCCTGTCATAGAAACAGACGAAGAAGTGTTTCAGCTATGAGCGTGACAGACGCAAGCCAAGAGGGGAAGTGTAGGTTTAATGATAACTGGCTCGATGATGAGAAATATCGCGGCTGGTTACAAAAAATGTCGAATACGCGGTGCAGACTTTGCAAAAGACGATACAACTGGGAACAATGGGCTGCAGAGCCCTTGATGCACATATGAAAGGGGAGAAGCACAAGCGCTATGCCGACAGTCAGGCAACAACTGTCCCCATTCAGTTGTTTGCAGCATCGGTATCTACTTCAAAGGCTAACGTTACACCCGCGTTGGTGTCTTTGGGTCCCAGTACAAGTAATGTCTTCGGTACATTCTCCCCAACCACTACACTGAAGGCCGAAATGCTGTGGGTTTTGCACACGATTAGCGACATCACTCCTATACGTCCAATGAAGACGTGAGCACCGTCTTCAGGGCAATGTTCCCTGACTCGGAATGTGCAAAAACATTTAGTTGTGGCAAGGACAAAACCTCTTATCTTGCTCGATTTGGACTTGTTCCGTACATAAAAAGGGAACTTCTGTCAAGTGTGAATCAAGGCAGCTTCGTACAGCAGTGTTGTTGTAGTATTGAGAAGGCAGTTGCCTGACGTGCACTTTATGTTGCTAAATATGCACTGATTATTTGCACTGTTGCTCAAATACAAATGTGCTTTGTTAACCTGAACAGCTTTGTCGAGTGTCCTTTCATATATATATTTTTGCCGTGGTAATGGTCTTAATTTTAATTCTTGAAGGTCTTAAAAAGGTCTTAAAAGTCATTAAATTTGATGATCAAAAATGTGCAGATACCCTGAATTTTGTAAAAGTCATAGATTTGAATCTGTTTTGGTCAGAGTTTTGGAAAATGTATGGAATCAAAATACCAAGAAATGTTCAGTACCAATGTACATTATGTGCACAATTATTAGGCAAGTTGTATTTTTGAGGATTAATTTTGTTATTGTACAACTACAGTCAATCCAAAATGTTAACAAACCCTCAAACCTGAACATTTAAGTAGTAAAAGTGAACATTTGGCTTTCTTAAGAGAATATCTAGATGCACACTATTACTGTGTAGAATTATTATGCAACTAAATGAAAAACAAAGATTTTCCCACCTCACTTGTTTATTTTCACCTGTTAAAGTGAGTCCAGGTAGGTTGCAGTTGTGGAATATGGCAGCACTGGAGGATAATGGGTTCCTGGTAGCTTCACGTTTGATTCTTCGCAAATCTTTGGTGGTTAGTTTGTGTCTTTTCTTCTCGACACGTTTCTTGCGACCCTGTTGACTATTTGCTACAAAATATTTGATGGTTCTGTGATCACGCCCCAATATCTTAGATAGTTTAAGAGTGCTGCATGCCTGTGAAAGACTTTTTGACTTTTCAGAGTCGGTTAAATCTCTTTTTTGGTCAAAATAATCACTTGCCTAATAATTGTGCACACAGTGTAGATATGTTTTTAATATCATTTATGTAGGACAGTTTATTGCATTTAGCCAAAGATAAAATTATCCCTTGAGGGAAAAGGTAAGAATGACTCATGACTCTTCTGATCAGGTGAGTCTAATAAATCAGTTCTACTATAATTGGTAGAAATTAGTCATCTAATCGCCCAACAATCATCTTATTATGAGAAAACTTCCAGATGACTCTTCTGATTCAGATTGGTAAATAATGTTTTGTGATCTTAATTTCTTGTTGATTTCATCCATCCATCTATGGACAATTATTTCCATTTTCCTACTGCACCATTTCCAAATTGCTTAAGGGTGATTAATACTTGAATAAGATGTAATTACCGTAAAAGTTTTACATTGTAAAACCCAATCTGTTCTATTTGATGTGTCTAAGCTCTGGAGTATTACTTCCAGAAAATACTTCCATGGTTGTCCTGGCTGAGTCGTGGGACAGGATGTCGACCAGCGGAGTTCCTCTGTAATCTCCTGAAGGTCTCACACAATGTTCCAAGCCAGTAAATGCTTTTGTGAGTCTCTGTGTGCTCCTTTACACAGCTGAGAATGCAAACTGCAGATCTCAAATGGAGGCAGAGAATCAAATTGAGTGAGACAAGTGTTTACGATCTCGAGTGTCGACCGTAGCATCTCTAGAAGCTTTGTAATTGAACTGTAATATGCACCAGTTGGTAGGAGTCTATTAAGAGGACAGTGGAAAGGATGTGGATTCCTTTCATTAACTGTTTGCGCCGTGAAGATCCTTAAACAGCTGTGGACTTGCATGGACTTGTTTGGGACAATTCCTCAACCCTGTGTGCATCTTCATTGTTTACCCCAACCCTCCTGGGTAATGCTCCAGTTGATCAGGAATGTTCTGGATCATGAAAGACAGTGATTAATTTGACCCAGATTTAACAGTCTGCTGCCTTGAACTTCTTTTGCTCAGCTTCATCGTACATCTGTGCTCAAAGCTTTGAGGTTGTCTGATGGGATGAGTCATACTGGCTAATTGCTTCCATCGGGCTTAGTGGGCCTGGCACACTATAGTGATGAAGCGGTGTATACTGTGGTTGAACTGGCAAAATCACTTGCATGACGAGGCAAGCGTGTATGCACTGGGGGTACATGAACACTTAAGGCCTATTGATGACTCAGCTGCCTTCCAACCTCTGGTATGACCCTGACTTTGAAGTTTTAAGGACAGGAAAATATGGAAGGGTTAGGGGCAACAAACATGATCTGTAATTGAGGTTTGTGAGGTTTGGGGTTTTATGCAGGCTTGCATATTTTCTCTTAAATTTTGATCGTTAGTGCATGTCCCAACTGGTCCCACCACCAACTGTAGCTGTGGGAGTTTAAATCTTAAAAACATACCGCAAACTTAGCAGGAAAGTAGAAAAGGTAGTGAACATAGAAGAGTCAGACAGGAGGCGCTAGTGGAGACTAGGTGTCTAGATGGTTAGTATAGTCGGCACGAAGCAGAAAAGTCCTGGGTTCAATCTCCTGCCTGTGCAGGGTACTTCTGTTTGGAATTTTACATCAATTCCCTGTGTCTAATCTGGCTTACTCCATTCTTAAAAACCATTCGCATCAGTGCCATGATGAAAACACTGGAGATGGTCCCAGCTTGTCTTGGATGGATGAAATGCAGAAAATAATTTCCACTAATTTGATAATATAGTGTAACTTAAGGATTAACTGGGTAATGAGACATTTTTCTTAATGAGTGCCATGTGAAAGCAATCCATCATTTCACATAAGAATACTTTTTTTTATTTTGAACCAGGAATCACTTCTGAGAAATGTATTGTTAGAAAGCTCCCTGGGCCTCATCAAAAAGAGCATGCACAGACACCAAGATTAAGTGAACATTTCCTACCATTTGTTCTTCTGTGTGTCTGTGTTGACAACATAATTGTATGTTAATGTGTATGTCTGTTGTCACACAAGAGTTATGCTATCCAAATAAACAACAGTGATCTGCTAATCCCAGCATTAGTGCGGTTTCAAGGCTGTGCCCTTCCACAAGTCTATACCCCTGTGTGTTTGTGGTTAAATAAGTCTATAGGAATAGCTTCAAAAACTAAGAACACTCCAGCTGCACCGTGCTACTCTGTAATCAGTCCGCCAAAGCCTCAGAGTACTAATGTCGCCTGGCTGACTTTCTGCGCTGTGGGAGATTAGGATTCCCTTAATGTACCATTCTTCTTTTTATCCAAACAGTTTTTGCATTTGTGTCTCATATGAGATGGGAATAAAAACAGTCCCTAAAAGTTTTGGAAAACAAAACTTAAAGTATGATTTAAGTGAATGAGTCATAACGTTTCTGTCCTTCTTGATGTATTGGGGCAGGGTGAGAAAGAGTGGAACAACACTCCAAGCTTTATTTTGATCTCTCAGATGCGGTCTCATAACTCTTAACTCAACACTTTCTGTGTGTTTCTCTGACACTGCTTATATACCCTGATGGCTGTAATCAATAAATGAACATAAACACATTAGATAGGACATAAATGAGGCTTTCTGCTGTTTGGTTCTATTTGGATCTCATTTCCAGTGCTGCCTTCTGTAAATAATTACAGAATTGGCAGCATTGCTTTTGAAACACAGCTGAGTAAAATTAATGCTGGCATGTTTTTTATTTTTTTTATTTATCTAAAGTGACTGTTTGATGTGTTCCTTTGGTCATTGAGGGGTTTACTTTATTTCTTTTTGTCTTCATCAGGTGCTGCGTGGGGCTCAGCTCATAGCGGTGGCGTCGGCTGATGGAAGTGCTACGGCAGTGGAGGGCACCTCCCTCCCTCCTGACATTCAAGTGCAGTACGTCCAGCTTGCCCCTGTGGCAGACCACGCCGCTGCTGTACAGGTAACACTGTGAACACACTCGCATATTGTTTGTGTCAGAGTATCACTCCAGTTTACTGAATCCTGTTGTGGTGCGTTTGAGGAGAAGCAGATCATGGCACTTATCAAAATCGGTCTCTGTGTGTACTGCATAAATCTTAAATAGATGAGTTATCCATCTATTTTTCATCTGAGAGACAAATTGACAGATGAGCTATTGAAAGATATCATTAATCTCCACCCAGGTGATGTTTTGAAAATTTTAAAACCATTCATTAAATAATAATTTTTACAGTGCAGCTGTTCTGGTAAAATGAGGTTTGGAAATAGTTTTATCCTGTGTCTTGAATTCAAATTAATTCATTTTAAAAATCCATTATATGAAGTTATTTTTCTAATCCAATAAACATAATCCCTAAATTACTTCAAATTTCACTTGCTTTCCATTTTACCTCTTATTATATATATATATATATATATATATATATATGATATATATATATATATATATATATATATATATATATATATATATATTTTTTTATTTGATGATGATATGCTTCCAACTTAACAGGTACAACATGTATGCTGTCGGACAAACAATTTAGCAGAATACTCCACAGGGGATGGAGAGTAGTAACTAGTAGATGTGCTTCAAATCCCTTGATGATTGAGCTGGTTGAGCAATGACCACATGTGGATTCAGAGTGGTATGCAGGCTTTTGAAGTGGTCACTTAAACTCTGGAATATAAAACCAACAACACTTTTCCATTGTTGTGTCTGTTTCTGCCTTTACCAAAATGTGGAATATCACATTCTGTTCCTGCTGCTAAAAGCCATCCTCATGTGAGTGAGGTCTTTGTGGTGCCTGCTGTTGAGTAAAAACAGAGAGATAATTTATGGTTGTGTGAAATATTAGTCCCTTCTGATACGGATCTCCTTAAAGAGGTTGTTGTGAGATTGAACATATTTGCCTTTGTAAGACATGCACGGAGCAAGTGTGCCAACCAGTACTGCATCCGTTTTTGGTGTTGGCTCTCTCCATAAAATTCAACCTTGTTGACACCTTGTTGTCTATGGTTGTCCAGGTGAAAAGTACTGAGGTTTTCAAAAAATCCTGATTAGATTTTCTGGAAGTGTGGTTACAAATTGATAGATTCTGCCCTTTAAAGATGAGCAATTTGTACATTTTTTAGCACATTCCAACTCATGCACTCATGTAATTCTGAATGTGTACTCCATGTTGCTCAGTTTGTTTACCTAAGTGATTTATTTGAAGATACGTCTTAAAAGGGCTCATTTATTCCAGTGTTTGATTGTGCACAGACCGTGACAGAAATCAACAAAGTTGACAGAGGCATGTTGTCATGAACGTGATTTCTAGTAAAGATTGAAATCAGAAGGCCATCTGGAAAATAAGGATAAATAACAGATTAATAATAGATGAAGAACGCAAGGTTGTGGTGTACACAGATGATGAAGTGGTCCGTCTGGGAGTGATAAGATTCCTGCCCTTGGTTTACCTGGTAAAGGGCAGGTATGCTTATGGTAAACTCAAATGCCCCTCAGTTCAAAGTTCAAATAAAAGCCAGAGCTGTTTTTTATGTGTTGTATGGCTCTAATCTGTTTCCAGACATGTGGTAGCATTCACTTTCTGAGTTTATTTATCTCTGCATTTTTCTAAAAAAATTGGGGAGTATCTTGGAATAACAGATCTTGAGATGAGTGTTTGGCTACTCAAATTAGAACTCAAGCCTACTACAGCCTGTGTTATGACGATGAAACATGCAGACTAGTCTGATGGATAGTTTGATTCCGTCTCTTTAGTTGAGTTCATATTGTGAACTGCTGCACTGCAGCTGTTCTCCAGTCATTGCCATTGTCTAGTGACAGAAGGCTGGGCTTGGATTGAGGATTAGCTGCTGTAGGTGTGTTTGAGGGAACCTTTGGCTTGAATTTGAGGAAGGAGTGACTCATTCTTTGAGGTCATTATCCAGGACTGAGTCATAATCCTCATCTTTTAAGGGCCTTTTAGCCACACAATACATTTCTGTCTGACAGCAGCCAAAGATGTTGTCAGGGATCTTTTAAAACGCAAGGAGAGCATCTCATGTCAAGTCCCTTTATCTGGCACTTTTTTCATTTGATCAACCAGTTTCCCTTTGTTCCTTCTTTACTGCTGCTCTTCTCTGATCTGTCCTGTCATTCCTTTTCAACTACTGTCTCAACTTCAGACACTCATTGTCAATAACAGTGATAACCAGGACATGGTCTCCTTTGATTGTTAAACTTAAATTTTTTTTATCTTTTCCAGGCAGCTGAACTGGCCCTGCATGCAGACATGGAGGTGAAAGAAGCCATCCAGGGTGCTATCCAAGGTGAAAATGGAGAGGTAAAAATGGAGATTGTTACATCTGTGTCTACCTGAGAGCCATCAGGATAACCCAGAAACTGTGTGATGGCAATGCCAGACGAAGTGGCAATGGACACATTTAAAGGTCAACAAATACAAGTACTTTGAAAAGCATTTGAAAGCCTCAATATTTTAGTGGATGACAATTATGATCTCAGAAGTATGCCTTATGTTTTCTGTGAAAGGCTTATTTCATTGTCACCCAGGTGTTGAAAATGTTCACAAAAATGTCAAATAAATAAAAAAAAACATTATACTGCTAAAGCAACAGTAACGCTTATGGTGTTGTCCTCAGCAGAACTGACGTGGCCCACCACTTAATGCACAGTGGGATCCATCTCTGTTAAGGCTGGATGCTGCTTCCATCACCCTGCCACTTCATCAGTACACTTATTTGTTTACTTCAACTTTGGAAAGTAGTGGAGTTAAGCTCCTTGGCCAACCCTGAAACCCCAGAGAGGGTTTATTAAACTCCCATCTCAAACAGCCAGTGCTGTGCTCATTTTCTTGTCCTGGTGGAGTAACTGTGTTGGAAAGTAGACAAAGCTGTTAGTTTTGCATTATGTTTTGTTTTCCTTGTCACTTGATGATTCTGTTGCTTTGTTTTCCAGTTTTGCTTGTTTTTATTTGTAACAGATGCAGATATTATGAGGTGTTTTGTTTGACCCCTTTGTCATTGTAAAAGATTCATGTTAATTAAACATGGGTATGATTGCCATAAAATGTGCTTTTTTGTTTTTGTACTGTCAACTTTATTTTGCAGTGAACAATGTGGCTAGAGATTTTCACTCAAGTCACTTTTGGAAAATCACAAATTCATAGTTTGTTTTTGAAGCTTGGTTTTATGTTCACCCTCATTAGTTTTATGTAAATATGCATTAACCACAGGCTTAAGCTACTGTTCCTGTTGGATAAACTGTCTCATTTATTTGTATTTGTTTTTGTCAACAGTTTCAAGTTCTTCAAAACTATCTGAATCTGTAACAACGTTGTGATTCTTCTTTCAGATATATTTCAAGTCTGTTTTCAAGTGTGCTAATGACCTTAAAATCCAAAATAGTAGATAAGTATAACTTTGAAAGGTTGTGTGACTGTTTTGAAGATATTTCCCATGCTCAGTGTGATGTAATAGTGTATTTTGGAGAGAAGAACGAAAAACAAAATGAACTTGATAAAACAACATTCACAGTCTTGGCTGCTTCCTTTTGTTTCCTTTCAGTCTGATGCTGACTCTGACCTCTTTGTCCATTCTCTCTCATTTTGTCTATTCCCTGTTTTGCTGTTCAAACATTTAACACAATTTAACAAAGTTTTACACTAGATTGTTGTAAGTTTCATGGTTGAAGGTGGTGTTTTTTCCCTTGTTAAGTATCGTGATGCAGCTGATTTCAAATGTTGGCTCGGGAACACTGTCTACCCCCAGTGACCCCTCCATTAAAGCTAAGACTTGGAAGGAAAGACACAACTCATCATGGCCTTTTGCTCTCTACTTTTACAAGCTTGGGCTACATCCAGGAGTTGAGTGGTTACCATAACAACAGCCCCTCTTTCTTAGGCTGCCTCTAAGATAACCTGCTGAAAACCAAAATGAATGATGGATGAAGAGATGAGATTGTGTGGAAGGCGAATGGATGTTTTGGGGGAAGGAGTGGAGTGACCGACAGAGAACAGACAGCATGGCGTTCTTCACTTTTTCTCTCAGCAGCTTTGTCTCGTGGAGTGACAGTAGATCCTCTGGCATATGCTACATTTAAGGAGCCTACTCACTCTGGCGTCTGCACTGCCAAGATAAAGCAGAAGGTAGACTCGCAAATCCGGCATGGACTCGAGATGCAGTTCAAACTTTTAAGAGGAAAAACCACTAATACCATGTAACATATCTTTGGCCTCTTAAACCATTTGTCAAACTTGTACAATTTATAATGCCTACCACAAAACAAGCGTGAGGAATGCAGCATGTTTGTGCATTCTGAACTTAGGGGTTTATTTATTGGGATAGCTGGCACCATAGATATTTATGACATTTAAAAAGTGAAGAAAATGCAAAACAGTGCCAAGATTTGGATTTAGTAAGTGCTCCTTTTGGTTTGTTGGCCATCCAAAGGTCGTTTATTACTTTGTTGGGTGTTATGTCTACTGTTCTTGCTGCCAGCAAGGACTTAGCAAGTAAGTGGTATGAGTAATGTAAATCCTATTAGAACTGAACTTATAACTACCGCCACAATTTTTCCATTAATAGTACATTTCTGAAGAACTAGGCTTTTAGTTGTTGGAATAATAGGTTATTGTGTCTCTAGAAAAAGGTGAATTTAAATAATTCTTTTAGGGTGATCATATTTCCAAAACTCAAAATGACTACTCATTTCATTTTTGCAAACCCACAAACAGTTCTTTAAACGAACACTTTATGTAAATTGTCATAATAAGGCTACAATGCATATCCTCAAAATTATTCAAATATAAACACATTTTTTTCTTCCCTATGATTATTGAACAGTACTATGGGAAATTAGACAATGCTAACTTAATACTAACTAAAGAGGTCCTTTACTGTTTTCACAACACATGCACATTACGATATTGTAATTAAATGTAATGTAAATGCTCATATTGTTGGTTAAATTGTTGGTTAAATGGGAACACTTGAAATTGTGACTCTTCCAAACTGGGACTTTAGGATAATCAAAGCTATTTGATATATTTTTATTTATCAGGGAGTCCTACTAACTCCTTTACAAGTTATTCCTTTAGGGTGGATTCAGTAAGGTAAAGACTTCTAAATTTTAAAACTAGTTTTAGTGCTAGTATGTAGGCTATTACGTATTTAAATTAATTTATTTAGACATATGACTGCTTTTTATTTGGTTAACCTATATTCTTCAAACCCCGAATTTAGCAATCTCCAGAACAAGCACCTGTAGCTATTTGACCCAAATTTCAGGCTTTAGCTAATTGTCAGTGAAAATAACATGGACCACTAGCCTTGCTTTTGTTTGTTTTTTATAGTCATTTATCAGGATATGTGGCTAGGACCTTTAAAGTATAACACTGTCCATCGAAAGGAGATGTAAATTTCGCTTTGAAGCGGCGCTAAACTCCTTAGCCTCAGTTAGCACTGAGTGAGTGTGTTAAGAGGCTGAGCAGAGTGGAGCCCAAGTAAAAGAGCGTGGATGGGAGGTACTCCTGCAGTTTGAGGACCAGATGTGATCCAGAGGAGGTTACTAACATTCAACAACAACTAAAATACTTCCTGGTGATCGACTTAGCTGAAAACAAACTAAATGAGTTAGCACACTGGAGCTTTGATTGAATGCGTCAAATATTAGCGCTACTGGTAAGTTTAAAGCTGCTTCACTGTATTTTTTTTATTCAATAACTTGCCTCGACGTCCTGAAATTAGATGACGTGATGACGTTTATGTTCAAAGCCGTAGGATGCATGTTTTGAAGAGGTTCACGCGCATCAGATGGTATCAGTTTTGTTTAATTTATAGATGAATGGCAGGTGCATAGCTGAGAAAACTACACCAATATTTGTGTGCTTTGTGAAAGATATAACAGTTAACTATTGCAAGCACAACATAGAAAGTAATGACACACATTTTCATCACAAGGCTGAGTTTTATTCTGTTCCTCGTTTGTACAACCCCAGAACTTGGCAGTCCATAGTAAAAGCAATCTAATGTTGCCATCTTAACTAGAATATGAGCCATTTCTTAAGAATGCTTTTCTCTATGGTCCACTGATTAAAGTTTTGAAGTGGAATCAACGCACTGAGGTCCTGAAAAAACATTTTGATTTCATTATTGTATATTTAAGTCACTTAAATATGATGAAGCAATTCTGTTTTAAAAAGGGATGCAGAAGTCTCAAGAGCATGGCCACTTTAACAAGCCTCTAGACCACAAACATCAAACCAGTCTTTGAAATTTATGTGTTAGATGTGTTGGATGGATTTATTAAATAATCTTTGTGGTCTGTTTGAGCAAGTAACTCTTATTTAGTTTATTAGCACTTAGGTTACATTTCATCATAGGTTATTAAATGTCTACTGGCAATCTGATGGTTTGGAGTAAACTTGATAACATCAAGGACAGTGCAGTTATTAAATTGTTTTGTTTGATAAAAGTTTTTTAAGCTCATTAACAGTAATCCTGCCTATTCACAGACATTTTGGACTGGGTGAGGCTGTCCAGTTAAAACTTTGATTCCATATGAGAATCAAATTGCATAGGAGAGGAGGATCTTGTGCAATAATAATCTCATGCAATGAAAGGAAACTTTTCATTGAGAGGGTGAAGTGCTTTGAGACTAGTGTTTGCTCCTTTTATAGCTGTAATGGTTATCAATATGATACATCATGCATTGCATCCAGTACAATTCTTTGTCTAGAGCTGTAAAAGATTTATATCTAAGAATGCGTTATCCTCCTACTCAGTTGTACTGTGAGGTAAGAGTAGGACTAAAGGCCAGTGTCCGACTCAGCATCCCACCAATATTCAAACATTAACACTTCAATCAAGTGTCACTGAAGGGTGTATGCACCAAACTGGCTGTTATTAATAATAATAAACAATTTGTGTTTCCAAGGAAAAAGAAAGAGGAGGATACATCTGCCCACCCTTGTTTGGTCCTGGAGCAGCTGATAGTGTCTATTTAGTTATTTTCTGCTTTGCCAACAAGATTTATTTTTTCTGTCTTGTAACGGTGTGTGGTCTCTTTAGACCTGTTGCTTATGTCCTAATGTGCCGAAAGGCCGCTGGAAGTCGAAAAATCCAAATTGGTTTATCTCTTTGGTCTGATAAACCTATGCTCTTGGATATTTTGAAACACATTGGTTAAAGCTAAAGCAAAAACACTTTCTAACATATCTTGTCTTACACCTTATGTATGATAGGGTTCAGGGATATCAATTCTATTAAGATTTGTTGTATCAATAATTGTCCAACTAAAGCTAAATTACCCCAAACCCCTTTTCTAATGGTCCCAACCCCACCCATCACCCCCCACAACAGCATAACCAACTGCCTGCTTTTATTTTATTTAACAAATTACGAAACTAAGTCCCTACCGCAAAATACTAATATGTTGTTTCAACAAACGGAAGTTTAGAGCTTACCTTCAACTTCTCACTCTGTGTTCAGCATTAGACCACTGCAATCCCACAGTATCTCTGGTGTACAGTGAATGTACTGCCATTATTTATTGTTTCACCTTTTGTATCCCTTTTCTCTATTTCTTTCTTTTGTTTTTCTGTGTTAAAAAGATGTAGTCGGCACTGGAATAGATCCTTTTCCAGTAGGATGTTTTGGCAAAGATTTTTACAAGCATGTGATTGGCCAAGGCTTGCCGGTACTTTCGGCTAGAACATTATTTTATTTTAAAATCCCTGATAATAAAGCCAAGATGTGTTATAATCTTGGAATATTTGTATTTTTTTAACAAATCATTACTAGTGAAAGTGTATTTCATAAGAAAACAAAATTGGTTTGTGCTTAATGAACTCCGGGAGATTGCAATATTGATTTTCTTTGCTTGCTTTTTCCTACCAATATGGTGTGCAGTTCTTGATAAAATTGCAGTCTGCAATTCCTCCACACCTCTCACTCCTTTTAGAGTCTGTGAGCAGTTATGGTATCCCAGCAGGGACATGCTGAACACACCTCATACAAAACCTAAGCCTTAATGCTGGATTGTGTGAAGAAACTTCAGTGTGTTTTTTCAGCAGTAATAGTAGTAGTAGTAGTAGTAGTAGTAGTAGTAGTAGTAAGAGAAAGTAATAGAAATAATAAACTTCACCACCTTAAGTATTGTTGTGATTTGCAGTGTGGTGGTGTGTCTTCTCAATGCGATGCTGTGCACATGATCAAAGTCCTCAGTGAGATGTGAGTGTCACTCTCAACACATATGGTGTGTTTGTCAGCACCTTCATGCCTCTTCACCCACTTATCAAGTCATGACATTCTATTCATTTTCCTTAATGGCCTACACAAAGCATGTGGCAAACCCAAGAGCGGAGGAAACATGAAGCAGATCCTCAATAAATTGCACACAGAGAAACACCAATTTTGCAAGCCATTTGGGTTTGGGTTCAGTCAGGGTACGTGCTGCATAGACAATGTTAAGGGATTAGGTTCAGTTATGATGCAAGTGAAGAAAGTGTAGGCGGAGGATGACAATTTTCTTTGCAATCAGTGCTGAACAAGAGCCTTTTTTATCTGAAGAATGGGCCCTCCTCTCTGCCTTACTCAGCTTGAATTGTACACAACATGGGAAATACAAGGCGAATGTTGTTGTACCCATCTGTTTCTTGGCTCTATCATGAGTGTGGAGCAATTGGAGAGTGAGAGACAAGATCACAGAAACACCCACGGGCCGCTTTGTCACTGCAGCCCAACATGATGAAGTGAGTGTAGCTGTCCGTGACCCTCCGAAAGCCCACAGAGAGATCACATGTAAACTTCAGGGCTTCACAAGGCCAACAGTCAGCTCGCAAACAGTAATGGCAAGAGACAGTGTAGCATCTGTGAGAGGTTCTGCTGATTGTCACTGGATGCAACAACAGTCATTTGATGGATGTTTTCACATAGTAGATGTGTGAGAGTGGGAGAGAGAGAACAGCGGAGTTCATTTTGACTAATTCCCCGACATCTGTTTCCGCTCTCACACGATCACATGATCAGCTGCGCCAGGAGTTCGGTTACAATACAAACTCATTCACATAGAATTTTTAAAGGTCAAACAGTGTGTTATTCCTCAACATGCTTATGAGCAAGCCAAGCATATTTTGTTATTTAATAGCTTAGTTATATAGTTTTCTTTGCATTCACAAAATATTCACTTGCTCTAAAGATCCTCATTGCTTTTTTTGATACGATTACTGTTAGTGGAAGTATCTCCCACACATTTTGAATTAATATCTATTGAAATATAACAGTATTTCTGTCTAAAGAAACATTACTTTTATTACACTGCTAAGAGGTTATTCACATTTATAGGCACCAAGAGGCAATTGTGGAGCCATGGATGAACCATAAATTAAAAGTTACAAAGAAATGTTTTATTTTCAACAGTAACTTATTGTTTAAAGGCTGTCAGAGGCCAAATAAAATCAAATTATGTGAAAATATAAACCATGTTTGGGAATCTCTTCCAGATTGTAAACAATAAACACTATACATTTTTGTAAATGGGAAAAGGTAATATAAACTATGTTTATGCTCTCGATTGTTTGCTTAACAATCTAAAAGTTTTTTCTTGAATTAGATTACCAAACAATCATTACACACAATACACTGGACCAATTTATTAATTAATTAATAGAACATATTGCAATGGAACAATCAACTGCTATAAAAACAATGAACTATCATAGTTTAACAATACATGGGACATGTTCCTGAAATTTTTCAACCTTAGTTGATTTAGATATTAGATGTAGAAATTACAAGGATTGTAACAACAATAAATATTGTTACTTTATTATTATTATTATTATTATTATTATTATTATTATTATTATTATTATTATTAATAATAATCAGCATAATATTATTATTAATAATATTATGATTATTATTATTACTTATTATTATCTATTTACAATATATATTATATAATATTATATATATTGTTAACTTGATTTTGCTTGACTGTATACTTTTTTTAAATTATTTTCCCCTTTATACTTTATAGCCACATGCTGGGTAGCTGGGTAATACTAGCAATAGTAGCTTATGATCATGATGATATGCCAGATGAACTTAACTTTTTTTTCTCTCTCTCTCTGCCCCAAAATGGACTTTTGTATTTCCTCTGACACCGAGTCTTGTCTTTCTCAACAGCACAAAATGACAAAACCCACCCAACCCCGGAGAGAACATACAAACTCTGGGCCTTCTTGCTGTGAGGCGACAGTGCTAACCACTGTGGCAGTGGCATTTTTCATGCAGCTGCATTATTTCATGTTATACCAGTATGATAAAGCAGAAGGCTATACAGTATTGTCATTTTCATGAGCTTTTATTCAGGAAGCTCAGATTAATTACCAATAAAGCAATTTTAGTAATTCATGAAGTAGGAATTGTTAGGGTTTTATGTGAAAGATGTGAGTGTTAGATGAATTTACAAAAAGATCCCAAAAAGATTCATGCTATTGTCCTAGCCTAAATATTTGTTGTCATAATGGCTGAGGTTATCAGGTCACAGATGGTGTGGTGTCTAATCAGGTCACAGACAGTATAGATGTGTGAGGATCAATGGCTGTTTGGCAAATAGTACAAAAGGTATGTGGAGATGAATGATGAGTCAGGATTATAGAGCTGGCGTTGTCTTGTCACTTTGGCTCGGAGACATTCCTAGTGTACGATGCATGGACTGTTACCTGAAGATATACTGAGAGAAAGATGACTCTGGATTCTTGAGAATGCAAATACAGCCTTTATGCTCTGTTCAGTCTGTGTGGGGGTAAGACTGTAAAACCCGCTTTTACCTGTTTTCATCTGTTCACAGAATTTTCACACTAAAACTATCTGCACATCTCTAAACAAAGGATTTCTGTCACCAGACCCAGATTATTGATTATTGATATACTTAAAAATATATATGTTTGGGGTATGGGGTTATAACGATCAAAAGATTTAAGACATTGTTTTGAAATCATGCAAATTTGTTGTATTTTTTAGGTTTTCTTGAGGGCCTGTTTACAAGTCCTAGACCCAAAGTTGAACTGTAGTGTTTGGTTAAGAACATACAAGCACTACTGTTTGATATTTTAAAACCCTCCAATGATTACATATTTGACCATTTGGATATACAAACTTTGTTGAGGAAATGTATTTCTCTGAATTGGCTAACCTTTTTTTTCAGAAAGCATTCAAGGAAAGTCAGATTAGGATGTCCTCACTTGAGTTTTAAAGGTTAAACTGTTTAATGTCCATTGAGTATTAATTTTTCACCTCACTGGAGCAGTATACCCATGCATAAAGACAGGTTCAGTTAACACGTACATTGGAGGTAGAATATTACCTAATCTTGCTCATTATGAACCATGGACCCTATTCTTCAAACAGTTGAAGTCCCTGCTTGTTTGGAGTGAATATATTTTGATTAGACATAAGATCCTGGTCATTACTGATCCTGCTCTATATTAGTGCTTTATCTAATTCCATTTCTGTACGGTGATTGCTGCCACATGTCAGGGTCTGGGCCCCACACATGTACATACACTAGTAAATGTGGCCATTGAGTTTGGTGAGCTCATGTTTATAAGATCCATTTCTAAAACAGTTACATTTAATGAAAGAATGATGGACTGATCTTGACTCAGATGCCACTGCCTTGGTTTATCCCCAAAAATGAATTACTAAATACAAGGATTAATACATGGAGCACAGAGCACAATAGAATAAACCTTATAAGCTTTTTCACATTAGCTCCTAGAAATATTGTGGGTGTTATAGCTATGATAGCAGACCAACTTATAGAGCAGGTTTACAACAGATGACAATAAGAACAAACATATTTCATATGTGCTTTTTCTTCAGGGAAAACGGATCAGTATGAAATAGTTGTGTGAGATATTCCTCTGTTACTTGCGGTTCAGCAGTAAGGGCGTGTGATGAAAGGAAACCTGTAATGTAGCATGGTTCATTTAGTGCTAAGAGATTAGGTTGTCATTGTTGCCCGCAGGTAATGCATGTCCATAAATGGTCAGTTAAAAGGAAAAAACATCTGCAAGCTTTTGTTAAATTACTAAAGCTGTCTTGCTGCTATTTTCCACTGCAAATGGCCTGCATTCTGATCAAATAACAGACAAACCATTTGGCGTATTCCTCGGCTCTTGGCTAGCTCCCCTGGTAGTGGCAAGTCAGAGGCGTCAGCAGTGAAGGAGGCTTAAAGCACAGAAGGAAGCATTATATGAAGGAGAACATTTTCATCTCTCTGTATTGATTTGTTTCATTGTTGTTTAGACAATTTAGTAATTTTTTTTCCAGTCATGGTATTACTGACTATATATATAAGCTTCTTTTAAGCTTTGTGTTGAAGTAAACCCAAACGGAACACATCAACAATTTTTTATATGTGTATAATCATATTAAAAAAGCTGCTTTGTGGTGGAGAAGTTAGTACACCAGGTTTGGGTGCAGGAGACAGGGGGCTGGAATTCCCTGGGGAGCAACTCCAGGAGAGGGTTGCGTCAGAAAGGGCATCCGGCGTAAAAACATTGCCAAGCTACTCATGCAAACTACTTCGCTGTGGTGACCCCCGGATGGGGATAAGCCGAAAGGCACTTACTTACTACCATCATATTAAAACAATACTCTGCATTTGCAAATCTTGAAAAAATAAACATGTAAGCCCCCAGAGGGCCGTGACATTTAAAAAATCCATCACTTCCTGAGCCTGTTTTTTGCAAGCAAACTGAGCACTGCTAGAGAAGAAGCACACTAAGAAAAGTTTGCTCTGAACTTACCTGGATCAATACCTAAACTGGCTTCTAGCAACAGGTCTCTGATGTTTACTCTAGAACCAATGTACTCTGTTTTATACATTTGGTCAGAAAACATAACATACACTCAGGTCCATAAATATTGGGACATCGACACAATTCTAATCTTCTTACACATCTATACACCACCACAATGGATTTGAAATGAAACGAACAAGATGTGCTTTAACTGCAGACTTTTAGCTTTAATCTGAGGGTATTTACATAAAAAAATCAGGTAAATGGTTTAGGAATTACAACAGTTTGTATTTGTGCCTCCCACTTTTTAAAGGACCAAAAGTAATGGGACAGATTAACAATCATAAATCAAACTTTCACTTTTTAATACTTTGTTGCAATCCACAGTCTGAAGTCTGGAACTCATAGACAGCACCCTGGTGCTGCTCTGCCAGGCCTCTACTGCATCTGTCTTCAGTTCCTGCTTGTTCTTGGTGTGAAAGTGAAATGCATGCTCAATCAGATTCAGGTCAGGTGATTGACTTGGCCCTTGCATAACATTCCACTTATTTCCCTTAAAAATCTCTTTGTTTGCTTTCGCAGTATGCTTCGGGTCATTGTCCATCTGCACTGTGAAGCACCGTCCAATGAGTTCTGAAGCATTTGGCTGAATATGAGCAAATAATATTGCCCGAAACACTTCACAATTCATCCTTCTGCTTTTGTCAGCAGTCACATCATCAATAAATACAAGAGAACCAGTTCTATTGACAGACATACATGCCCAGGCCATGACACTACCACCACATGCTTCACTGATGAGGTGCTATGCTTTGGATCATGAGCAGTTCCTTTCCTTCTCCAGGCTCTTCTCTTCTTGGTCTCATTGGTCCATAGGATGTTGTTCCAGAACTGTGAAGGTTTTTTAGATGTTGTTTGGCAAACTCTAATCTGGCCTTCCTGTTTTTGAGGCTCATCAATGGTTTACATCTTGTGGTGAACCCTCTGTATTCACTCTGGTGAAGTCTTGTGGAAGGTTTTTTTTCTCACCAGGGAAAGAATTCTTCGGTCATCCACCACAGTTGTTTTTCGTAGTCTTCCGGGTCTTTTGGTGTTGCTGAGCTCACCGTTGCTTTTTTTTTTTTTTTTTTTAGGGATGTTCCAAACAGTTGATTTGGCCATTTTTGCTATCTCTCTGATGGGTTTGTTTTGTTTTTTCAGCCTAATGATGGCCGGCTTCACTGATAGTGACAGCTCTTTGGCTCTCGTATTGAGAGATGACAGCAACATTTTCCAAATGCAAATATCACACTTAAAATGAACTGTGAACCTTTTATCTGCTCCTTGTAAATGGGATAATGAGGGAATAACATGGAACAGCTGAGCAGCCAATTGTCCCATTACTTTTGGTCCCTTAAAAAGTGGGAAGCACAAATACAAACTGTTGTAATTCCTACACGTTCACCTGATTTGGATGTAAATACCTTCAAATTAAAGCTAAAAGTCTGCAGTTAAAGCACATCTTGTTTGTTTCATTTCAAATCCATTGTGGTGGTGTATAGAGCCAAAATAATTAGAATTGTGTCAATGTCCCAATATTTATGGACCTGGCTGTAATGTGGATTGGTTAAAAGAATGGAACAAGCTTATAATGTAGTTTTGTGGAAGGGGTTATCTTTTTCTCTGAATATTTAAACACAAAGATTTTAATGGTTCTAAAATGTGTTTAGTTTCATTCAAAACATACAGATGAGAACTAGTGTACACTAAAAACTAATAGTGGTAATTATGGACACTAGGATGTCTCCAGAAGTACCAAAATGTTTTAGTGTGTTCCACATTTCTCCTGTTTTCAATCAGTTCTTATGTGTCTCCCATGTCTCTAAAACCAATCAAAACCTGGCTTGGGC
The DNA here is from genome assembly GCA_024416835.2 of Perccottus glenii. Taxonomy (NCBI): domain Eukaryota; kingdom Metazoa; phylum Chordata; class Actinopteri; order Gobiiformes; family Odontobutidae; genus Perccottus; species Perccottus glenii. Next base: position 19,480,612 of record CM044563.2, on the reverse strand, counting down.
ACAAAGAGGCATGTTGTACCATAGTCCTGTTTGCCAGAATGCTCACACCAGCTTCCCCCCTTTTAGAGCCCAATAAACGCTGTGGCTTTTCCTGTGTACATATTGCATAGCTTGTTCAAGTGTACTGAACTACTGTACTGAAATTGCCCACAATCTTTCCCATATGTGGATGTGTGTTGTTTTCTGCCATCAGGTTTTCTCTCCTCAAGATTGTCTCAACAAAAAGAAATTGCTCTTATGAATCAGAGTATGGCTTTTTAACTGATACCCCCAAACTTCACTTCAGCTCATTCTTTTTGATTGCGGACATTTACTGTATTATGTTTAGCTTGTGCTCGTATTCATTGACCATTCTTTGTGATAAAAAAGTGATTCCAGTAAAATTGGCGGAATCATTGATGTAACTGATGACTGGGCTGCTTTTAATTTGCTTGATTAAATGGTTCACAGTGTTTATGTTGACAAAGATGACCAATATAAACCAATGACTAAAATTTTCCTTATAATAATTTGTATTTTCTCCTTCCAGGGGTTTCACCAGAAAGGGGAAGGATGCCAAAAAGAACAAAGTAAGTACCTGATGACTGCAGTGGCACTTGTTTACGTGTATACTCTTCTATTTACGTGTGGTGATGTGTGTAGTCTCTGGTGTTCATCACTTACTTACTCAGAGTTTTCTTGGCCATGACCATGCTGGTGCATTGCTGAAGTGTAAAGAAATACACGTAATTGTGTCTGTTTTTAAATATAGCATAAACATTTCCTGTATTTTCTGGCTGCTGGCCCTATTTTGTTTTACGCCAGAGTATCAGAGATAAAATTATGTTTTTATAAAATGTATGTCTATTTTTGAGTGTAATAATAAAAAATAATTAAATTCAGGGTTCAATTCAGGGTATCCATAAATAGGCATAAATGTCTGACATATTTGGTATTTTATGCTGAGCTGTGTTCCTGGTCATTTTTTTGTCTGATTTGTCTGAACTGGGGCCTAGGTAAGCTGTAAGATTTTGTCAGTTTTCCTGTCATAAAGTAGCTTGTGTAAATTTAGTCACATGAGTACATCTCTACTAATTTACCTGTAATAGATTTGAATGGATGAGACTTTTATGCCAACTTTCTCAGTTTCACTGTTACAGATACAACAGACATTGGAGGACAGCATTTATTATACACATTGTGGGCTAGTGCAAATGCCTTTATCTGTGATGTTATTAAGCTCCACTGGGGGGCAGTACTCTTGTAGTCATAGGGTTTATTCACATTGACATACACTTAGGATCAATGAGAATAGGTTTATGCACATCTGAAGAGTTTTAATTTATAGGTATAAAATAATTATTTGGTAACAACTGCTGATTGGTTGACTCAGGTCCTTGTACAGTAATCTGACCTTGAAAATATCAAACAGATACTCGAACGAGAAGTCATCACAATATGTAAATAAGATGTGCCTCTTGCACAGATTGCAACTAAGTGCACTCTTATGTCCAAGTGTTTGTTTTAAAAGGTAATGGTCTCAGTGAGCTACAAATACTGCGATGTGGTCTTCACTTCAGAGAGCAGCTACACCTCTCCTCGGTGGATCATTACTCCAGTGTTTGGAGTGATTTATGAGCAGTATTGCAGATGCTGGGAGCAGTTTGAGATTTGACATCCTCCCACTGATTGCCTCTATTTGTCCATGTGCATGTGTCTTTATCTGACACAGCGCTCTCAGAGGCCTGTCAGATAAAATAGAGCCTGTCTGTTTGTGTGGTATAGTGATGTAAGGTACACATAAGGACGTACAGTAAAGACATGCAAAAAGCAGCTGTTTTCTTTTAGGTATGTTGTGGCAGTGTGTTAAGATTTGTGTCTTTTGTCTGTGGATTAACACTGTCCTGCTTGTCTAGGGCGAGGCTGAACATGATTTTGTTTAGACAGGTTTGCATTATACTCACTAGTTTGTGTCACCTCTCGTCTATTGGCAGGCAGCTGTGGAAAGCTCACAGTATCTGTTATTATGTTTATAGACATTACAGTGAATATATCTTTAAATTTTCAAATTGCCATGGGGTCATTTTTATCCACTTTACATTTTTACCTTTATGCAATTTTGTTCATTTAAACCCTACCTTTTTTCACATCATCCTTATTAATCATACAGGCTCTTGTAAGTTTACTGGAATAAACAATCATACCATTAGTATTGTTTATATCTAAAAACACCACTCATTTTTGCCCCATATGGAAAACATATTTTGTGATTGGTGACAGCAACAATCAAGCTGAAGCTGTGTCTGCTTCCCATTTAAGTAAAAATGAATACAAAGTTGATAAATGCCTTTTTTTTATCCTCCAGCCAGCAGCAGGAACAAGAGTTTTATAAGAGGCATATTAATAGAGACTGAACAAGGTATTTATATAGCAGTGGAAAATAACCAAAACAGTGCTTTGTGACATTGAAACCAAAAAGCACATGGCTAATTAGCATAGGTCAAAGGGAGAACTGATGTCTCATGTGACATTGTTGACCTTAGAAAGAAAAGAAAAACAGACCAGACTAGTTTCTTGTCTGGTCTGACTATGCTTGAATAGAGACAAACCAATAGAGGGATAATAGAGAGATAGGAACCGTAACTCCTGTTGAGACCACTTCAGACCTGATAACATTACAGAATACAATCCATTGTGTTCATATCTCTTTCTAATACATGTATTGACCTACACTTTCTAAAGAAATGTAGGTCTGCATGACTCTCATTGGTACAGTACAGTGCATGCTGTGTGCTGTATGTAATTGTCTTGGCTTTTTTTTTTAAATAAACATACATACACCTAGGTCCAGGATATTGATTTTATTAAGTAATGTGGAATTGAACGGATTTTAATCCAATTAGCACACTCTCCCTTCAAGCTATACAACAACTATTTCTTTCAGCTGCTCCCTTCAGGGGTTGCCACATCTAATGGTTTGCATATTTAGTCTGGCATAGTTTTTACACCGGATGCCTTTCTGGACACAAGCTTCTCCATTTATCCAAGCTCAAAGGCACAAAGGCACACTGGCTTGTGGCTGGATTTTTGGCTCCTCTTTAGGGAATCAAACCACGGTCTTCCGCGTGACAGGCGGGGGGAAGGTGTCCTATCACAATGCTATACTGTATATAGTATTAAACCTTACCTCAAGCTATACAATGAAAATAAAAGATAAATATATAACATAAATGTTAAATTTGATGTGACCTGGGTGAAAATGACCCTCTGATAGTGGTAGGGGTCATGGTATTTGTTATAAGTTTGCATTTATATTTACTGTAGATATGTTATTGTAAACACTGTATTGGTTGTCTGAGAGAAACCACTATAGGTTATTAGCAGAAGTAGCTAATCTATGTATATGAAAGGAAAGAACAGGTGTATTTTGAATGGTTATATTTGTGTGTCTCTAGTCGTTTCTTTTTTTCTAGCTCTGTTTCTTCATATGAGTGTTTATGTGGACCACCCAAAACTTTTGAGGTCATAACAATAACATCCCGTCTTCATTGCAGTGATAAGGCACAGTCCTGGGTCTAGGATCAATATAATCAGTTCACATCATGGCGACAGCCATTCCAATGTTTGCAGGACACAGCTGTGGGGAAACTGGGCATGCCCGCTTTTATCTAAATATTATTTATCATTTTTGCAGAGTTTAAAATGTTATTGTAGAAGTGTATGTTAACATCAGAATAACACTTAATAGAAATAGACATGTAAAGAGCTATAGAACCCAAATGGAGAGGGACATTAAGTTCCATGACTTTCTACAACTGCTGAATTGACAAAATGAGCACTGCTGGAGGAGAAGCACAGACATTTTCTTTTTGAGCACACATTCTTGCATGAGTGACTGATCTGTTCTTTATTTTTTTCCTCAATGAAATCACCATTAACCTTTGAGTTCCTTAAGCTTGATTTTGACAAAGTACAAGAGCACCTGCGGATTGTCCTGAATGCATAGAAAAACAAACATATGTTTTTCTAAACAACAAAAAACACCAAATTTGTCAGAGAAACTCTGTACTAAAAATGGTCAGCGAATTGAGTTGGTATCTAGATTTAAGTTTTTGTTTTTTCTAAATGATGGTAAATTGTCTTTTAAGCTGCACATCCAGCATGTGATAAAAAAGCTGAGAGTTTTATTAGGATTTTACTATAAAAATAAATCTTGCTTTTCTTTTACTGTAAAACAGAGGTTGGTGGAATCTACATTTATGCGTGTTATTGATTGATGTGCCTTTGCGCAATGTCTAAACATGTTGGACAGTGTGTATCATGGTGCCTTGAGGTTTATAACAAACTGTCGGCCACTCTTCATTGTTTACTCTATTCTCAAGTGAACTGGTCTTCTTTACTCGACAACTTTCTCACTGGTATGTTTTTATTTAAAAAGCATTTTTAGGCAAACTCCCTGAGTACTTGTCATCTTTTTTAACCATGAAGCCCAGACAGCATAACATCCGTTCTGCTGATGTTCAGCAGTTTGTTGTGCCCAAAGTACAGGCTGAACTGGGAAAAACAGCTTTTAGGTTTTCTGCTCCCCCTGCATGGAACAATCTTCAAAATTATTTGAAGATTCAGAACATTGTTTCACTGAACAGTTTTAAGTCTGTGGTGAGGTCAATCCACATTGTCTTTGTGTAAGTACTTTATGATTTTATGGGATGTGTTGTCTGATTGTTGTAACTCTGTTTCTTAAAAAAGAGATCTGGAATATCAATTGGATTATCTGGATAAATAAAGGCAAAATAAAAAATACTAAAAACCTATTTTCTCTGGGTTTGTTCATAGATAACAGCAAGGCTACCGTAGTTGTTCACATGCTCAACAAAGACAGAGCCTGAGGTGTGGAATTGCAGTCGGGACTTTTACCACCAGATGTGTTTAACAGATATGCTGGCTTTAATTATTAGAAGACTTTTCTTCCAAATTCAGCAAAATACTGCGAAAATGTACTGTCATTGTTAAATATTATCTCGCATGAACAAATTCCTGTGGTATAAGAACACATAATTTTTTTATTCTTAGTCTATGATTAGATCTAATCATCTCTTTATGTGAGTAAGAACACACTGCACCAATTAATTAGATAATTTGTGTGGCGATGGCACAGTTTTCCATGCACTGTGAGCCATGTTAAACTGAGGTCTGAGTGTTTTGTTGGAAACATAGAGGAATGGTACAGCAAGTCTATGTCTAGGCTTGGCAGGTTTAGGGGCAATTATTATTTATTTCCCCCACAAAGAACTATCCTTATTTCAGATAAATGTACGTGTTTAGTTATTTTTTTTTTAGCACAGTATTTATTTCTTGAAACGCTGTCTATTAGTATTTTTCTCATCTGCAGCTTCAGTATAATCCAAACTTTTCTCATCTTCTAAATTCAGCCAGGAAACAACCCAAATTAAAAGTGAGGGGCTGAATTTCTTTGTCAACTCTTAGTGATTTACTGAACTGCATTTGTAGCCTGAGGAAACATTGTCTTTGATTCAAATGGTATTCCGTTGACATGCTCCACATGCTTTAAAACCCTGTTTTTAGATTATGCTTTAAGTTGGTCTCTGAGCACCTCAACCTGTATATGTTGTTTATGTGAATGAAACTGATTTATGTTTTTAAATGACAGTGGGGAACTCATTTGTGGTTAAACACAGCGCTGTGTATTGCTTAGATGCCAATAGCTTCCAGGCCCCCAGTCTGTCTAGACGTGGTAAACACTAGGCTTTATAGTCGTGCCAACAGACATTCACTGACCTTTTGTAGGTTCATTCTAAACATCCTGATTCACAAATGTTAAAAAAATCAGAACAGTAACACCTCCATAAGCTGATGAGCACCTTCTTCAATGGCAAACATTTTAGTTTTTACATATTGATTGCTCATGTGACCTTCCTGGCTTTGTTAATGTCATGGATCACACATACAGTCTATAAGAAATATATTAATTTAAGTATTTTTAGTATTTCCTGTTCTGAAACTTTCCAACTGATGATGATGATGTTAGGAGCAACAAATCTTAGTCTTTATCTATCAATGACTTTGTTTTTAACATTGACTGACTGTTTGCTGTTTGATATGGCCTGGACAGTTTAAATGATTGACAACATGTGGCATTTGTCAGGAGGCCTCCTCATGGGGGTCTCCTGCACAATGATCAACACAAATAGTACTGGTAAATGTCAGGTGCATCGGGAAACTCTGATGTAAGGCCATTTATCTACTCTGTACTTGTAGGTTATGAGATGAACCTTTGTCTGAGCCAACAATAACACCCCCATAACAGCTGTTGAATCATACTGCTCCGAAGGCAGATAACAAAGGACCTTCTGGGACCTTCTTCAGAAAGAAGAGTGTTTCTTTGCTTTGGAAGATCCTCTGATCACATGTCTCTGTTCTGTGTTGGGTACTCTGGCGATATAAATTGGAGGCATTGTTATTATTTTGGTTATTTATGTGTATAATTGATATACTAAATTATATATTGACACAATTTAAGAACTCACACTCACAAAAGGTTTTCCCAGTTCTACAAAATGCAACCATCAAGTGAATACAATTAATGTAGGTTAATTAACTGATGTTCAATTTCTTGCTATGAATTTGAAATGAAACAAACCTTTGATCACCATCCATACACTATATTGTAGACTATGTGTTTGAGAATAATAGAAGGCCATTCATTTATTTATCTTCAACCTCTTATCATTTATGGGAACACCCTAGGCTAGAGCTGCATGAAATCATAAAATGTGCATGATGTGAAAACAAGTATGACAAATATTACACTAGGAGCTTTAATAATAATAATAATACTAATTTAATAATGGTAGGATATTTGAATGTTCCCTTTGGCAAAGTACAAACAAGATGACTTAAGTTATAATACATACAAAAAATGCTGGCTCTGATGGTTATATTGACTGCTCACTTTGATATTTGGTTACTCCACCGTTTGACAGATTTTATCAGAGTTAGCAATAGGCCAATTATGATTACTTGTTCAGTAGTTTATAATACCTGTTTGACCATATCCTAACAACGTCACTACTTATTTTATCCTCATGAAGCTGACAGCACTTTATTTGACAAAAGATCAGATGCAGTTGATCCTACTTGCCTGAGTTTGCACATCACTAAAGATACACACTGGTATGTTTTTAATAAGACGGATCTGTCTTGATGTGAGTTTGAACTTGCTAAACTCATCTTCAGATTCATGCTCCTCTGATTCATACATCAGTCCTGGAGTTGTGCCAATTCCAATTGACATCAGTTTTTCCACCCTAGGGCTCCATTGTGAGATTGGAGTATGCTTTTACAACATAATCTCATATTTAGGTGCACAAAATCCTTTTTTGTGAAACTACCTGGCATTGTTCCCACATGTTTTGGAAAACCTGTGTGATGTCCCCGTGGCCGTTGGGCGTGGCCGCCAGGGAAGCTGATTGGGATATATATATATATATATATATATATATATATATATATATATATATATATATATATATATATATATATATTTAAAAGGCCATATATAGCTAAAGTAGTTTGGGTTTTGACCCTCTGAGGAGATTGAAGTTTTTGTAATGGAATTTAAAACAACAGAGATACATTTTAATTAATTAATGAATTTATTTATTTGATTGGGAAAGTGGAATGTTAATGAACATTAATGAGACACAACCACATATATGTAAACATGCCAGATTGTAGCCGTAGGCTAATTTCCATCCGTTGTCCCAACATTCTCACACCATTCACCAGAGCAACAATCACACACATTCATACACTAGTGCTGTGTCACTGGAGGCAAGGAGGATTAAGTGTCTTGCCCAAGGACACAACGACAGTATGAACTGTGGGGAGAGCGGGAATCGAACCGCCTACCTTCCGGTTGAAAGACGACCGCTCTACCACTGAGCCGCCCCTAGATAATAAATAAGCATAATATTTTCTGGCTTCACATGTATATTTTTAATAAATAAAAAAAATAGGTCTATCTGAAATGTACGGTGTGTGGTCAGAAATTACATAAAAACAAAAAACGGTTCGTTTTCAATATAGTATTTCAGTTACTGATTCAAGGACAATGGACTACAGGCTATTTAAGTCTGTTTCGGGTGTTCTTTTCAGTTTAGGCAAGTGGAATTTGGAGGAGGTGGCTCAGGAAGCTCCAATCATTCCATGGTTATCTGGAAAAATGATATTAATGCAGTTGTCCTTGAACGGAGAGAGGGGACTGAGTGCACCTGGACAACGCCACAGAACAGTAGTCCAGCTCCTGCTCATGACAATAATATTTAACTACTCCGGCTGCAGGATAGTGGCTCATTATGCCAGCTGCCACATGGACTCTATATCTGTCAAAGTCAAAACAGTTACGCTATAATGAGCAGAAGAGGGGAACTGTCTGTAGAGTGGTCATCTAAAAAATAAAAAGTGAAGGAATTATTAGAAACTCTTAGCATATTTTTGTCAGAAGCAACAACTCACTTGTGTGCACAGTCTAGATGGTTTATTTGAGTTTTTATGGGAGAGGAAAGCATGGAAAGTATCATATTTCGACAGAACTGCTGGCTTCTCTTCTCCAGCTGGCTTAAATGTTGACTTATATAAATGTATGCTATTAAACTATAAGATACTGTCTGTTTTTGTATAATTGCATTTTGCTTGGACTGCCTGTCACCTGATTCTGTGGCTGGTAAGGGAAGATGCTTGTAGAATTTCTGTTAGTTTTTTGCACTTAGAACTGTATTTTACTGTGAAAAAGTTGTGAGGTAGAGGAGTTGTGCTATTACTCTCCACTAAATTCACACAATGACAGCAAACCTAATTGAGGAGGCTAAGCAAAACAGTTGTGCAGAATATTTTTGGACGTTTTCCAGAGAATATGAATGATAACACAAAAACCTTTTTTCACTCATGTGAAACTCCAGTACCTGTAAATTCTTTATTATGCATGATTATTTGGTGACATAATCTGCTCGGGCGCTCCACTAGTGGAGGTGACGTATTTCTGCTTGGCAGTAAGCCTGCAGCCAGATGTCTGGTGGAGATGTGGCAGCCATTCTCCAATCAACACTGAACATACTCACACATTCATACACCAGTGCCACAGACACTGTAGGCAAGGAGGGTTAAGTGTCTTGCCCAAGGACACAACAACAGGATGAACTGTGGGGAGAGCGGGAATCAGCAATCTTCCAGTTATTGGGACAACCACTCTACCACTGAACCACTACGCTCAAATAAATCTGGTGTGCACTGTTAAAAGGCTTGGCCCCAAAAGGCCAAATCTACTATTGACTGGCAGGTCTGCTCTGCTTGTGCCAGACGTGAAAGCACAGAGCAGATATCTGGTCATTACAGATGATTTAATGGCTAATTTTACTGTGAACATGAAGAGGATGTCTTTACCTGCACCAGGTGAAAATGGCAAATCAACCATGCGTCAATTATTGTATGTTGTTCTGACTGAATAGGTTTGATTGTATATGTATCTAAAATATATCAAAAATGTAAAAAGCAACATATGCTCTTAGTGCAAATTGGAAAAATAAGGGAAAGAGTTAAGTGCAGATGATTGTTCTTATTAAGCAGCTCTTAAGTTCAGTAGTTCAGCCTCCTCCACTGCTGGAGTCAGGGCCTGCATCAGTAACTCACTGGCAAGAAACACAAGGGTGTGCCAGGTGTAGCTAGGCTTAAAGTAAAACAACTTTTACAAGAACAATTTAAAAGAGCAATAGAAACATTTGCCTAACAAGTGTTCTTTTAAATCATTTTTGATTCTGTTAGTTTACCTTTTCTATTAAGTTCTGTTAAGGCTGAGTTTAAAAAGAAATTATTAATTGAATTATTATTTATTATTATAACGTTAAAGTAAAAACAGACATTACTATTATAATGTTTGTGATGTTGGCTCACTTACTGCAAAAGCATTCTCTGTTGGGTTTCCTAATTTAATAAATGGAAACTTGTGGTTAATTATTTGTATAACAACATCACAAACAGATGTCTTCTGTTTACTGAATAGATAGAAAAAAACGAAATTACATGTAAGATATACTGACAATTGAAGGCAGTTCAAAATTGCTTTTCATTAAATGCAATTGTTCTTGAGTATCTAGTTACAAGAAGGAAAAAAAATGGGGCTGCTCTTAAACTTAAACATCTTTTTTTTCCTTAACCCCTGTCCTAGTGACACTAAAGAGCAATAATCTCCATCAAATCCACTGTTACTGCTTGAAATTTAATCAATAATACTTAAAAGTCACAAAGTTGATCCAGTTAATTTACTAAATAACAATAGAGACTTGTTGCTCACTAAAATATTCATGGAACCACTCCACAAAAGGTTAAGGTTAAATGTGTTATTAAGGTGGTAAACAATTGTGAATCATTAATAAGTTCGGATAACGTGTTAAAAAATAGAAATAATGGCCAGTTGCCTGCCAACAGCCTTATTTCCTATAGCCACTTGTGGAATTACTTTTTAACAACTTATGCACCATTTTTCTAAGATACTGTTTTATAATAGCCAGTTAAAGACTTACACTTATTACATTAACATATTAATAAATCTGCTATAAGGGGACCTATATTGTAAAATGGCAACCTAATTACTCTACAATTACTCTGACACTTGAACTCCAGTCTGAGGTTACAGCTAAGTTGTTTAGGTTAAGTTGACATTAGACATTCAGTGAAAGGTGGGGCTAAATGTGCTGTACAGAAAATAAGAGCTTGTAGATTCAAAGCCAGGCTTGTATTTTGTTTGGAGACTTTTGAATGTTATTACATCAGTCATAACTGAACACCTGACACATTCATTGCTTCCAAGCATATATCTTATAATCACAGCTAGCTTTGTTTGCTTTGAGGACTGACTGTTTCTTTTGTAAGAGAGAAAGGTGCATGGATACATATAGGGAAAGAAAATGATATTGCATATTAACTCTTATTTTTACAGTGCTGTGTGAGGCCTCTGTAAGATGTGTTTTTGCGAGAAAGTATTGACAGGTGACATTAGGGTTTCAGTTGTGGTTAGAGGTGTGCTTTGAAGATTACTTTGACATTCTCTGCAATAACATCATTCTTTATCTGCGCTGTTATTACAAGTTCTGTTTGGGGTATTGGGGCTCTCCACATGGAAGCCATTACCTTGAGGGCTATCTCTGCTCCAGTGGTCCAGGCCGTTTTTCTGTGGCTTAAGCCCCAAATGTTTTGAGCGTAGCCCCAGACCAAAACGGACAGGAAAATCCAATGTGAGAAGTGTTGACAGTGTCTCCAGACTCAGATAAAGCCACCAGGATCTGTGAATCCTTTTTGTCCCGGATCATAAACACATCTGCACGTCCACATCATGTCTTAAATAAGCATCTTTTTACATCCAACGGCGCAGCAAATCTGTGCACACTAGTTTCACTTTAGCAATGTTAAGGCACTGTTTATGGCAACATGGTCATAATCATTTCAAATTACGTGTAGCTATGAGTCTGTGCTTGGCATTTTTATGGACATGAGCCTGGCATTCTTAGCTACTAAATAGAATTTAAAATGATACAGTTACCAACAATTTGCAAAAATTCAAATGTGCTTATGGGTTGCTTGCTATTGATTATGGAAACTGTGGTGAAATTTGCAACCCTCAAAACTTCATAAAAAGAAATAAAGATTTGCTCGCTTAACAAGACAAAAACAAGACAAAACTAATCCTCGATTGAATATATAAAGAAGTAGTGGAACTGCACACATAGATTACAATAATACAGCAGTTAAAAGTGATATCAGTAGTGTTTAATCACTCTTTTTGTCTATCTTTAAAAACATTTAAAGCTCCAAATAGAACTAATTGGAAGAAACCATTAGTTTAAATACTAAACACTACTGAAGGAGAAATACACTCATGTTTCTAAAAAAATGCAGTGTAAGAAGTCTGCATCCTAAAGAAAAATTTCAGCAACTTTTTTCTCTTTGTAACATTTCATTACCAAAATTTAGCTTCAGCAAGAAGGTTCGGGACCTTTCTGTGTGGAGTTTGCTTGTTGGGAATGTTAGGAATTTTCCCACGAGGATAATATAAAAATCTTATAAAAACCTGGCATAACTAAAAACCTTTGGTTCCAAGACACTAGCTGAACCCTACTCTACCATTCTGTTTAATGTCTTTCATACCTGTCCAAAAGCCAACGGCCATACTATTGAAAATAAAGCTTTACCCTAGCTACAGGTTAACCCTATTTTGCTTTGTGTGAAAATTGTCTGAAACATTGCCCATAATTTTCGCACATAAGTCATCTCCAGTGACATCTCCATATAATCCTCGATCCCTTTCTGTGCCATCCAGACTCCAAATTACTGTAAACCAAACCAAAACCACACCATTTCAACAGAAAGTTGTCAGTTTGAACAGGAAAGAATTTATTTAAACATGACTAGGGTTTCTCAGCATCAGTTCCCTGTTGGGGATGTGGAGGAGCGCTGTCTCTGGTTATGTTGTGACATCTGTGTCTTTGCCACACGCTCCACAAACAATAGATGATTCATCTGTCTCATGTGTTTGTTTTTGGCGACACGCAGAGAAGACATCGAGCAAATCAAAAGACTCATCAGCTGTCATTAGTAACAGATAACAAATACTAAACATATTTCAATATTAGTTTATGTTTTAAATTCCTTTCTATGCCATGTGTCTGTGTTGGTCCTCTTGTTTTTTTTTTCTTATTCATGGGTTACCAAATTGATTTTCTGTGCCATTTTGTTACATTTTTTATGTACAGAAACATCTCATTTTAACCATTATGACCCTTTGATTTACAATTGTCACATTTTGGACAAATTTGTCTACAATAAAAATTTATCTGAGGTCAAGACCAGGGTGACCTCAACCCTGGCTATGGATAGTCCCAGTTAAATTGGGATGTATGGTCATCTTACATTATGCTAACATTACTTTGTTTTTTTGTTCCAATCAGCTTTGTCTGTAGCTGTATGCTAGAGCATCTCAAGCAGAATTCCTTTTTCTTGTCACCAGATCATTGAATAGAATATCTGTAAGAACTCTTGGCTTTTATTGTTACAGTATAACCTCAAAAACCATAAAATGAAATCCAGAGGTCTAACCGTTACACTAATACTGTTGCTTTGGCTCTGATTTTCCAAAAAGTTCACATAGACTTATTCGTTTCTCAAGTAAAAGTGCAACCTTGGCTCAAGAGATGTCATCCTAGCTCCTTCTACTGTCCAAATGTCCTTGGGCAGGACACTGAAAACCATCTCCTACCGTGTCTGCACTAGTGCTTTGTTAGAGCGTAAATGGGTGAAAGGATGCTTGATGTAAAGTGCTTAGAGTGCAGGCTATGGTAAAAAAAAGTGCTATATAAACGGTAAATGGTAAATAGCATGCATTTACAGTATATGGTGCTTTATCAACCAACACAAATTCCCCAGTGGCTCTGAACAACCTGCTCTACCTCCTGAGCCTTTGCGCCCCAGTGATTCACAAGGTAGAACAGACAAAGGGTACAAATGGAGACAAATTTTAAATGTTGTAGCATGCAGTTGAATCAAGTCTCTCCCATGGTACCTCTTAAATGGTCCTCGTGTAAGGGCGCCGCCATACGGCGATTTTACAGCGAAATACAGCAATATACATCCGTCCACCAGAGGCCAGGCTCCAAAAGCGGAAATATAAGGAGAAACCCAATGGCGACTTTACAAGAGTAAAACTCATGTTTACAGCCTGGTACAAAAGATGGCTCCGGTCTCTAGAGCTAAGTTTTTACTACGTGACAACTCTGGGGGGGGTGAATTTTTGATTATTACGTTGGTTTATGCTATCTAAAAACTATTGTTTTACTATGGAGTAAAAGCCGAAAAGCCCGGATGTAACTGCCATTTTATTGCCCATTCGTAATGACAATATTGGTGAATAGTGGACCAATGGGCGGATATCATCCATATTTATACAATCTATGAGTTGAATAAATGTTGTCAATATGTATGACTGCCACAACCTTTGCTTTGCATTTGTCCATCTTGGAAAAAATGACATTTTAAGCTCCATAAAACCCAGGTAGTGGTATTACTTCTACTTCCTGCCCAGATTAAGCAAAGTGAGTTCTATCCTGTTATTACTTCACATTTATTGTGACGTGGCAGTATCAGTACCTGTAGCTTATGAAGTCCTGGTATGACACCTCTTCTGGGCATGACACTCCTGCTTGAACTGTGGGGTTGTTTTTAATGCTACTACTGGAGCACAGAGTAGTATTTGCTTCACTGATTCTTCTGTGGCAAAATACTGTATAGGTTCTGTGGACACCAGCCAATGGGTTTGGTCACACTCAAATAATAAACTCACAGTGTGGTTGAAAGTGTGAGATGTGTGGGACAGGCCCCTCTGAAGCTCCTTTCTCAGGGAGCAGAGGAGATGATGGCCCCTGAGCTCCGTCTAGGCCTCACTGACTGGTCACTCTGAATGTCTGTCTGTTTTCTGACATCTCCATCTGTCATCGCCACCCCATCAATCCTCTGCCCCTGTGGCTATACCCACGAGACACGGCAACACCTTGTACCAAAACCCGCCCCACCTTCTACAGCATCAGCATCCTCTAACAGTCAAATACCAATGTCTGCCCATCCCTGCACACTCACAGTGGGGCCTCTACCTGCTTTCATCCACATCAAGGTCCACTGACATAGTGACCGCCTCCAGGATCAAGGCCCATTGGGGAATAGAGGTGCATGTTATCATAGCATTCCAGCCTGTGTGTAAGAATTCCAATTAGCATAGCTGGAGAATGTTGTTTTGCTCTCCTCTTTCACAGCGACATGTGAGGGAGGTGTACAGCCACCAGTTCAAATGATGAAGAGCAAATGTACAATTTATTTAAAATTGCTACTCAAGAAACCATAAACCCCCCTATGTAAGCTTTCTTTGCCGAAAATAATTTTAACCTTTTTTTTGTCCAAATTGTTACTAGAGACTTCCTGTTATTAGAGACTTAGTACAGTATGGAACAAGTTTCCAGTGTCAAAAGGGATACCAAGTCCCCAAATAAGTGCACTGTACCATACTATTTCTTTAGTACACTGCTGTGGTTCCAACAGTGTTGTACGGTCACTAAAAGGTGGAGCTAAACATTGCAGTCTGTTGAAGAATTTGTATAGACCCCATTCTCCTGTACACCGCACAGTAGAAACACAAGCCTCTCAGGTTACTGTTCCAAACCATGCCATACTGAGCCGATCTGCACCTCTTACCTTGTGGATTCTCGTGAGATGTGTGAGTTCAGAAACAGACTAAAGTCCATCTTGTACTGCTGCTGGCAAAGCAATTTCATTTAACCTGCTGTATGTTTAGACCAATGGTGTGGCAACACTGGCAGTAATTTGTGTGTTTTAGGTGTGACGAGAGGTTTGACAATGGAATCAGACAAATGTCATGAGTCTTTATTGTGTGAGTGAAAGCTTTGTGGTAGATCCACAGGCCTATCAGTTTTTAAACACCACTATACATCCATCCACTGGCTGGTTTGTACCACAAGTTTTATGACGCAGCTCTGCTTATTAGTTAAAATACAAATTCCTAACCCTGTACTAATATATGTTTTCCATGAGTACTTGTATGGAGGTATGGAAACAGTAGTGTCACATGCATCTGTTTTTCATTCAATCTGCCTCCAGATCCTCGGGGACCTGTGGTCTAGTGTAGTTTAGGCTCTGGCCTCTCAGTTCTGCTGGCGGAGGGATATATGATAGGAGAGATTGCAGTGTGGCTGTTGTTGATGTTTTTGTTTCTTTGCTCACTGCTGCTTGATTTTCCAGAAGTGTGACTTGGCCCTTGGATTTCATAGCTACTGGTTTTGAGTGGGATGTTGGTTTGGATTACAGAACTATCCTGATGTGTCCAACAGATTTGCTGCAAACACAGGGTTTGTAGATCATATTTTTAAAGTAGTTTACTTTACGGACAATATGAACATCTGACACAAATCATGAATTGATTTTTTTATTCTTTTGTTGTAGTGCTGTGAGAAAGGTCTAAACAATAAAGTATTTTTTTGTCCATCCTGCATATTTTTTTGCAGAATGGACAGCTTACCAGTGTCCAGACAGGAACTACTGTTAGTTATGTTGTGATGATATATTATCTCTGTGTGTGGCAGCCTGTGTATCCAACACAATTCTCCTTTGGGAAAAATAAAAGAAATCTTGATCTTGATGAGGCTGCTTTCTGTGCAACAAAGGCTTATGGTGAGAACAGCAAGAAATGATTACTTAAAAGAACATTGTGTTTACTCTTTTTAAATCATAATTAGAACAGAAACTACCCGAATGACCCTGAAACCCTGAAACTTTACTTTAAAAACTTTACATACCCTGGTGATTTTGGCCTGATAACATGCACACAAGTTGACACATGGTCATGGATCCAATGGAGGTGGATCACTAATGTTTTGGGGATGTGTGAGCTACAAAGGCACAGGAAACTTGGTCAAAATTGATGCCAAGATGAATGCAGTATGTTATCAGTTATCAAATACTGGAAAAAAATCTGAACTCATCATTCCGGAAGCTGCGCATGGGACGTACTTGGACGTTTCAACATGACAACAATCCAAAGCACAAGGCCAAGTCAACCTGTCATTGGCTACAGCAGCATAAAGTGAAGGTTCTGGACTGGGGCGGCAGTAGCTCAGTGGGTAGAGCGGTCGTCCTTCAACCGGAAGGTAGGCGGTTCGATTCCCGCTCTCCCCACAGTTCATACTGTCGTTGTGTCCTTGGGCAAGACACTTAACCCACCTTGCCTCCAGTGGCTGTAACACTGGTAATTACATTAGAACAATGTAAGTCGCTTTGGATAAAAGCGTCAGCTAAATGAATAAATGTAAATGTAAAAACGAAGAAATGCAGCGGGGACCAGTCAGTTGCTGCTGTTGACTTTACAACCATGTTCACACTGCGTTTTCTGATGCACCTCTCTTTCTCCTCCTTATTATAACATGGCTGCATTACTCTCGCTCTTGGTGTGGTATTTACAGTCCATCGCTTTCAGTGACAGTTCTTTTGAAGTCTTGCCAGGCTGATGCAATTATTACAAAGAGTTATTGTTCTCATATTGATAACTGATAACTGTAACCCAGTCAACATATTTACAACAATGATTCCAATGTGTTCACAATTAGGACTCTAAGCATTGAAGGAAAACTGGAATGTTCGCCGTGCAGTGGAGCAGTGGTAATCATTTTTGGTTCACTACTGTGTCTTGGAGCCAGGGTTTTAGATTAATGTGTGGGACTGATACACAGATGGATAGTGAGGAAGAAAGAGAAACAGGACTAATAATAGGGCATTGTGGTTCAGTCATGGCTGCACTGTGTTTGAGCACTGGGATCGGCTTCTTTACTGAGATGTCGAATGGTATCATTTTTGGGAGTATGTAATTTTTACTTAGGGCTCATACAGGTACAACTGTGAATAATTTTGCACGCCCAATTTTTCAGTTTTTTATTTGTTTAAAAAGTTTGAAATATCCAATAAATTTCATTCCACTTCATGAGTCCCACTTGTTGTTGATTCTTCACAAAAAAATACAGTTTCATATCTTTATGTTTGAAGCCTGAAATGTGGCAAAAGGTCGCAAAGTTCAAGGGGGCAGAATACTTTCGCAAGGCACTGTAACTATCACACTCTGGCCAACTGATTAACAATCCCCGAGACGGTTGGCCATCAGGGTACTTTGACCTTCTCTCACCGTCCTAATTCCCACAGAAAATTAATTTGAGAGTGAATGGTCATCTGTTGCATTTAAGTATTAGCCCTGTGACCAACTGGCCATTGTCTAGGGTGTGCCCTCAAGCCCAACGAAACTGGGATAGGCCCCTGTCACCTGTAACCTCTAGATTCATCTCTGCTTCCTTGTATATGACTGCATTTGTTAGTTTGTTTTTCCTATTCAGTACAAGCATCTACTGCATTTGTTTTTGGTTACTGTAGATGAGGTTGCACACAACCTATGAGGTTATTTTTAGACAATGCACTATTAACCAATGTGGCCATTTATTTGGGAGGTTGCCTGGCCGGAGCAGACAAAATGAGTCCTGCTAGAGTAGAAGCACTTTCATATTTTCAAAGACAATCTTAATTTGAATTTTTAAAATAAACTCCTCATTAGGGATGTAAAGATTGACTCCACCCACAATTCAATTTCATTGACGATTCTGATCCAACAATTACATTTTGTCACTAATTTATTTTATTTAATGAGTTGAGGCAAATTTTATTATTATTATTATTATTATTATTATTTACAAATCAGAGCTGCAGACTTACTTCTTTCATCATCGTCTCAGTGCTGTCCCGAAAGCAAGTTCCAACAGTCCCTAAGTAAATGTCAAATGTTCACATATTTACTTAAAATACAGGCTAATGTTTGTCTATTTGTGAGTTTATAAATAAACATAAATAAAATCAAATTCAAATGCGTTTAAGGCTCATAAGGCTAGGTACTTTAAATAAGTGGATATTAAAGGTAGTAAAAATTTAAATAAGTGGATATTAACAAAGTAACTGAAAATCCCCAATACATCTGCCTCTGATGGATTTAAACCTGGTTAATTATTTTGTGTTCAATAATTAGTTCGTATTAACTTTAGCTGAGACCTAAAACCACTTTAGATCAAACCCAATAATAAAACACTGGTATCAACAACTCCTATTTGTTTAACTGTTACCTTTTATGCACATTCACCTGTTATTTATTAATAATAGCAAGAATGTATAAACAGTAATAATTAATTTAACATTAATTTAAGTTGGAGACCCCTGTTTTTTACTCTCAGTGGCGGCAGCAGAGACACAGAAGGCAGCACATGATCCACCAGAACCTTATTACACCTTATTACTTATTATTCTCTCTGACAAAGGCCTCAAACAGGTGAACATTTGGTTTAAGACAGGTCAGACTGTTATGAAATAATAACTTATGGTTCAGACTCAGGGCAGCAGCCTCCATTTACAGTTTAGCCTCTTTGCTAAACACATATAACTGCTCACATTCTCTCTGTTCTACGCCGGTGATGGGACATTTACGTGACTTTTTGTCCGTTTTGGAGAGCGAAAACCTCACCCTCAGACAGACTTGTTTTTGTTGTGCGCTCGTTAAGTCCATGCAGAGCAGACTCGGCCCGGGACCCTTCTGTGCAGCAGCAGCAGAGAGACACACAATGAGCGAGTGAACACCTTTCACTAAAGTGGATTTATTTATGCTGCCACACCTCTGATTTGAATGAGAATGAAACTTCCTCAATATCAACATCCACACACTCTCTCCACACTCTCGTCGCCATGCAAACAAACTGTTTTCAAACAACTTGTTAAAAGCGAGTTTGCAGTAAACAGAGTGGCCCTTGTTGTTCAAAACATGAATCGCAATTGAATTAACATCTCAATCGTCTGGAAACGTCACATGTATGAATCAATTTTCAACCGGCTCACTGTTAATCGTTACATCCCTACTCTTCATTTAACCAATCTCCACTGGGGTCATTCATAGACAATAGCATGTCCCTGCAGGGCTACCATAGATATGCACAGACAATAGAGAGGAAGGGTTTGAGATGTGGAATTGCAACCTAAGATTTCACCACCAAATGTCAACAGAAAAACACTGTGCCTTTAAGTGAGCGTACCCATTGACATTTGTTACGTGAACTGTTGCTACCATGTCAAATGAAACCAGTGTTTTGTTAATAGTTTTCTTATCCTGGTTTTGTGGTTCTTGTTCCTGGCCTCTGTGTGGGTATTTGTCAGCACTTGAGAGAGACCGGTAGACAAAGAGAATCTGTATGTGCCAAGAAAAATGTGAAACTAACCAAGGAGTTCATTGAAAACAGTAAGGCCTGCTTTTCATTGCCGTTTTATAAATGTGTGACTATAGCTCCGAGCCATTAAAAGCCAAATTTAATGCCCTGTAGAAGCACTCTTATGACATCTGCATCACACTCAGTCACAAAGAGTTCCAGTTGATCTGAGTTGGCTTTTCACTGGAACAAATGGACACAGATTAAACTACCTATGAATGCAATTGGAAAGATATCTAAACCAATCAGAATTCATATGCAGTCCACACAGAACTGCTTTAGGACTAGCACAATAAAAAAATGAATGGCAAACCGGTCACTTTAAGCGCAGGGGCATGCAACTGAAAGTGTCTGTTTAGCAGCAAACTTGCCTCATCTGACAAGACATGAGGGTAACATTTGCACTTTTTATCAGTGTCAAATCCTAAATTCCTAAATCAGGTTTGACATCTTGTTGGACATCCTAGTTTTTGCACTATGGAATGAGAATTCCCACAAGTACATACGCCATTTGTATGTTGCAACATCATTGTAGTAACTCTGGGAAGCTCACATTTTCCACCAAAAACAATCAGACCAATAAATAGTCCATGCTTTTTTAACACGTCACTGTCAGGCAAAAAGCCACTCCAGCTTCAAACTGTTTTTTTCACTTCGCCCTTTCACTTATTTCTATTTTCTGTCTAACTTAATCTTAGGTTTCAGCATAATTTATGATGATATACCTTGATGCAAAGTGAAACAATCCAGCTTTAGAGTGTGTCCACTGCATACAAATGGTCCCTCATTATGTTGAGTTACACTAGACACCATGATGTGTCGATAGCTAGTCTCCTTTGTTGCATGGGTGTAACTGTACTTGTGCACAAAAATTAAAATAAATATTTGTTTACATTATGCCTTTTTTCATGTAAACAATGCGTGGCTATCAACTAACAATTAAACAAAAACATTACAGTTATTAGATTTTCTGTCATACTTTTTTTGTAATATAAGCCAATGTGAAAAGTGACATACATATGCAACTGAATAGTTTGTTACAGTCACAGACCATGTATTCATCTAAAGGTGAGAATAGTTTGCTACTTTATATTTATCTCATAAGTTTGACAGGCTGCTAGTTTGGTTTGCTGACGACTTAATTAAAACTTTCCCAGTGAGTCAGTTAAAATGAGAAATGTGTTGATTATGGCAGCCAGCTTTGAAATCGGCAAGTAAAAATGAGAAATTGTTGACACATATGGTTTGTTTCTGTGACCATAGACTATAAATCACTTGAACTATGTCAGCCCACGTCTGGTGCACACATTACCATTTATTCTGCTTTGTTTGCATCGGACCCCTGTACCTCTTGTTGTGATACGCATCAGCATACCAGGAAGTCATTCCTTGGGCTTTTGTGGGAAATGGCAGCATGGTTGAAGAAGCCAAGTTAAGGAAAATTGTAAGCATCCGTCCATGTTGGCACGAGGTCTGTTACGCTGAAGCAGCCAATCTCCCTGCCTTTAGGAAACAGGTCTTTTACACTTGTTTTTACAACCAATTTATATTGTTATGAAGTATTGCTTCATGACTTTATAGATTCAATGGGACGAGGAGGATGTAGTGCAGCAAAGGTTCAATGGGAGCTAACTGAATAAAAGTAGAGTAAACAAAATGGAGGAAGGAAAGAATCGAAAACGTATATGCTTTTATTACCGTGCCAAAGAGCAGTCTTGATCTGGAGAGAGACCATTTCTCATTTAATTATGGGTTACATGTGCTTTCCAGGGCTCCGTGCACTGGGACTCTAGCTGGCCCGATCTTTAACACACATCCTTTTTTCCAACACTCAGTACCTATGAAAACAAAACTGCACCACCATCACTGCTTTGAATAAAATAGTGTTTGTGTTCTTCAGATATTTGTAAGTGTCGTCCCAACAGTCCATTGTGATGCTGTAGAAATATATTAGACATATATTATTACAATTGACCAATTAAAGGCATGCACAAAAGTTGATTTTAATGTGTCTGTGATTGCTGGCTGTAAAATAAATTGGCGCACTGGAACAAGAAAGATTTAGCCTGTGTTTTATGCTTGATGGTCTTGCCTAATGACATTTTCCACATTAGTAAGGCCGTTTCCAACATATTCATTTAACAGCGGGGTTTATGGGTTTGTGTCTGTTGGAGTCTTATCTCAGAGTTTGTGGAAAGCCTCGGAACTGGAATAGACTTTGGCCTGGCTGTTCAAGTCGAATGGACACAAATCCACACAGCAATAGATTTATGGTTTGTGAGAACCTTAGCTCATTCTAATTTGACAAGACTAATGTTTCAAATAGATCTGCTAAATATTTTACAGCTACTAGATTGCAGTGTTGTTTTTCATAAATAAACACAGTAGATAGATAGTACTGTATATTGATTATTGATTAGCTGGGATAGTCACTAGCCCCATTACCAGCAAAGGATAAGTAAAAGTAATTGAATGAAAACTACAATACTAAAAACTGCATAACTTCATATTTTCTATTTTTTTCTAGTTCCAGAATGAGTTTTCATCTGATCTAAGGGCGCCCAAGTCAAATTCTCCAAAGAGGTAAGTGTGTTAAAGCTTCTTGCCTCTGCACAACAATAAACACAGATAAAATGATGACACATGCTCTGCTCTTGAGTACTTGATTATTTGAAACAATAGCTCTCTGTTTGAATCCTGTCACACCCTTGCTGTTTCTGGCTTTGTTCATACATTTATAAAGTGATGTAATACAAGAACTACACAATACATAACAGATAATCACATTTTGTGTATATGTTTATGCCATTTAAAAACGCAAGTAAAACCTTAAAGGAAAAAGGTTTACCTCTGCAAAAAGTATAGATCGAAGAAATGTTTTTTTTTTTCAGTTTATTCGTAGCTTTCTAAAAACTCTAGAGCACTCTGCATTTGTTTTCAACATTTATTAGACTCTCTTTTTCATTTTGAAAGTGCTGTTTATGTTTCATGCACAAAGGCAATTTTTTTATTCTAGAGCTGTAAGAAGCCTTTTCTGTCTAAATTTAAAAACCGCTGTTGCTAATAAATGCTAGCTTTTTTGAGTTAATTTGAAAATGTAAATTAGCATTCTCATGTTTGTCCATGGTCACCAAAGCAGAATGGTATGCTCTGTAGTAAAAAGGTTAGTAAATTTGGCTCGTGTGGGAGATTGGAGGTTTGAATGCTCTGGTGAGCAACTTCAGCCACAGGTTTATGGAGAGGGTAAATGGAGAGGGTTGTGCCAGGAAAGACATCTAGCGTAAAAACATTGCCAATCTACTCATTCCGATTTACTCTGCAGTGGTGACTCCCTGAGGGGAAAAACAAAAAAAGCACTTCCCATGAACATTTTTTGACAATGGATATCCGCTCCAGTTTAAACATGCCTTTTAACTGTAAACAGAACTATGGGACATTTGTTGCTGTTTGATCCATAATGCAGGCTCCTCTCACCTTATTGATGCTGACTGCTGTACAAGGCTTGTGTTTTTTTCTCATGTGAAAGCTCGTGTGAACAACGTAACAGAGACTTGCATGTTAACTGAACAGGACTCGTTTAGAAAAGTGACTGAGCCCAGGAGGGTTGTCTCTGTATCACAGTGGAGCCATCAAGGGGATTTTTCCTGAAAACCAGCAGACATGTAGACAGGCCCAGTGTGCTAGTGGTACTGAGGGGATCAGCTAGGACGTCTTGAGCTTTGTTGTTTTCTGTGCTGTTTTAATTCAGAGCATTGATTTTGTGGCAGAAAGAAATGTTACTATAGTGTTGTATAGAAAAATGATTGTAGCATTTTACTATGTGCTGCTCCATTTCAATATTTTTCTCAGAGGGAGGGGTTTCAATACACTGCAGCGTAGACTACTCTTGTCTTTAGGGTGGACCAGTTTTTGATGCAGAGTATTGCCAGGTTTGAAGTGAAGTAGAATGTTGTGTTTTTAGAAAATTTAAAGAAATTCTTTACATATTGTAAAAAAGGTAAAAGCATCTTGACTCAGTTTTCAAGGTGAAACCGTTTTGTCTCTAATTCCAAGAGACTTTATCAATTCTGAGATCAACTGGTAGGAGAGCTGAGCTTATATCTCTAGAGGGAGGAGTTTCCTCTGAAACCAAACCTGATGGACCAGGCTGTTCTGGTCTCTGGTCTTTGGCTCTGAAAAGACAGTGTGACTCCTGATGTGAGAGTCGTTAAGGCTCAGGAGAGTCGTTAGTGACACTGCTCCACTCATGTGCTGTGTCTGTTGTTCTAGGGTGCAACTCTAGATATTGTGATAATGATTTGTACATTATTTCCCCTTTGGCAACTTTTGGCAAGCAACAGTTGGAGGACAGCTGGAGCAAGGACAATATAAGGTTGATTTTACTGTTCACTCTGGTGCCACTAACTTTTACATTGGTTACAACCACATTTTGATTTAAGGCTCTGAATGGCCATTTATTATGCCATTTAAAATCTCGGGTGTCTGTTACTCATGAAGGAGCAATTGCAATTTAAGCTGTCCTTTTTATACTGTAACTGATCATTAATCTGCCAAAGTAGGAATGAAGGTCAAACATTGTGTAAAATAGGACACAGTAACAATAATTTCCATAATAGTATATCATTGCATCAACATAACACTTTTTACTTCACGCTCCTACATATGTCTTTCTAAAGCAGATACTTTGGATGTTTTTTTTTTTTTTCGGCAATTATCAGATGGATAAGAATGCATATATGTATTTGTATTGAGTTTCCCCCTTGCTTGTTAAAGTCCTCTGCCCATTCACTGACAGCACACACGCATGAGTTATTTGTTTGAGTCATATTGTTTATACAAAACTTGGTGAATTCGTGGTGGCTAATATTTCTTCGTGCACAGTAAAAGTTTTTATTGTGGTGCTTGGATTACTTTACTAATCACATTTCTATGAAGTACTTATTAACTATACTGGAATACCTTTTGATATAACCTCCAAAACCCTGAGAAAAGATGAATGGAAACTTGAATGGAGTGGAAACTGGCCCAGAGTCCACTCAGTCAATCCACCTTAACGCTGCCAGAGCAATCAGCTATCGAGCTTTAGAGAAGGAACCTTTTGCACTGAGGAAATTCTGCAGGGTTTGTAGGGATTTGGCCGGTTTCTGGGGCTCTAATGTGGGGATGCTTTGGGAAGTGAAATCCTCTTGTTTTCTGGACCGAGTGCTGAGGCCTGTCTGCTTTTTAATGGGATCACAGTAGGAAGCCCCGCCAGGTGAAGAGATTCCTCGCTCTTCCAGCTGTGTAAACATTCCTCTTCTTCTGTCTGGCTGTATGGAAGTGTACATGCAGCCACATAAACTATCACTTTAAATTAATGCTCACCTACGGCTTTTTCCAAATAAAACAAACCTCATATTCAGCTTTTTGGCCAGTTGTTGTGGATGTTGAATGCATTGTTCTGTGGTCGTCTTCTCATGCTGGACTCTTCTTTTTATGTTTTTGTTCATGCATTATCTTTTATTTCACATCACCTAAATGTTCTTCCTTTAAATGCTGGCAGCACATCAACATTTTATTAATATAGTTTTGTCATATTATCAATAAAGTGACATGTACTTCAAATCTTTTAATATCCGTGCTGACGTCACGCCTTTTGATGTATTGACCATGTGTATATCCACAATAACAACCGTAATAAAACCGGGGTTTATTCATATATGTTTGTGAACTTTAGGACTAATGACATTTACGTAAACCATCATCGCATCAGTGTCTGATACTTACAGTAATTCATCTGTAAAGCAAAACTGTCTGTGCATTCTGTAATTGTTCCTCTGTGTGTTTTTAGCCAAGCATTTACTGCCATCTTGTGGTCTGGAGGATGCATTTTTATGTTGGTGTTGTGTTGAGATATTTTGACTAATGCTTTCGTGTGGACTGATTTTCTTTTAATGGAAAAATCTTTTTATAAAGATATCTGTGTACATATAGTAAAGGCCTAAATATATAAAATTTTTATGTCGCAGCAGATTTCCATCTGTAGTCATAGGGCAAATAGAGTGACCCAATAAAAATAGCTATGTAAACAAGCGCTAATGACTTATCCGTTCTTTTTTGCAACACTGAAAAAAAAGTTTATCTCTTTTTCAAAACTGTATGGCTCTGAACCGCACTCAAGTTGACACTAAGTGATGTTGCCTGTTTTTGGACCAAAGTTGTATGGAAGCGTCCGACGCACTTGCCTAACTGCACGTGTGATGGCCACCGAGACGCAGATCATAGCTGATTGAAGCTGTACTGTATCACATGGTTTTATTCCATTTTGTGACAAGGCCTTAACATACACATAATATAATTTGAAATCATTTTGTTGTTGTGTTGTATAAAATCACTTTTTTGTAGTGGTTCCTTCCTAAAGCATAAAAGACACTACTGTTTGTAGTCTCATTTTGCTTTTTCATAAAGTGTAAAACATTCAAACTCAGAAGGCACTGTGGAAATCTTGCACATTGCCTGGAATGTAAATATTTTTTTTACCACAATGTTGTGCACAGAAAAGGTTGAGTAGGAACAGCTCCAATGTTAAAGACATTTGGACTAGAAATGTCATTGTTTATGTAAATAAAGAAAAGCCAGGCTCTTCCATTTTTTTTGAAAAAAACAGATGTTTAAGTGGCTAATTTCCGACTGTGGAGGTTCACAGATATGTTTATCATCAGTCTTTTCTCACTTTACACAAATCAGCCCAGTGATTTTACTGTTTGAAACAATATTAAACAAAATAAGTAGCCTAATTTGTAAGTAACCGTGATGACCTTTCTGCAATGGGGAGTTTTGGCCTTTTAGATACATTTATTTAAATTTCTTCATAATTCCTTTGGCCAGAACAATGTGTTAGTAAATACATCAAATTAATTCAAATTCAAAGACATTTTAATGTACTTGTAATGTAAATCACGTTTTAATGTTTATATAGACGTGTGCTTTTTTGTCTATTTTTATTATACACATAATAAATAAACACAATGGGGGTGGGTTTTAACATTACACTTGTGCTCTGAATGAAGATGGAATAGATGACACCCATTCATCTGCAACATTAAAAGGTATGGATCTTTGCATACACATTTTTTTCTAGAAAGCTAATGGTAGACGGAAAACTTTACAGTCATTTGTCGAGCTGAATTAGCTGAATTCTAAGTTACTTAATTGTCTGTTGAAACCTGAACATTTAAATAGAAAACAATTATCTCATTTTAATCAACAGTGCTGTGCATATTTCACAGACATGAAATTATTTGACTTAGTGATTTAATAGTCTAAAAGTTCAAATATTGTTGATGAATTAAAGGGAAATGTATGACCACTTTTTTTAGGATTTTAGGGAAAGATAATAGTTATTTTAACTTGTTTTGAATCTGTTTCAGATTTCAGAGATTTCTTTGTTGGAATGGAGAACTATTTGAGGACTCACTCATGGTAAAAACAAGGTGTGTCTTTATAATTTAGTAACTATTTAATAAAACATAGCAATGGTTGCAGCAATGAAAGGGTAAAGATATTTATTGTCCACTATGTATGTGAATATATTTGTTTGTAACATCCTTAAGTTTTGGAGTTTGGCTGTAAACTCAAATTAATTCATAATATTTGACTAAAACATATTGAAATACATTGGATTCAGTCAAAAAAATAACGTACCATATTGTTGAATTAATTAAAGAAAGCTGATTAATATATACATTTAAACTCTGTTTAAGGCCAAAACTAAAGTGAATGATTTGAAATAGGTTTATAGTTTAAAATTGAAACCTTAGTGGTGCAATTAATCTAAAAGAGTTTTTAAAATAAAATAATACAAAATATTATAAAATTACAGGCAAGTAGGCAAGGGTATGAAATTATTACTAAATGAGTAATAGCTAATACGGGTGGACGATCTTTAGGATCTTTAGGTTTGCTGTATCGCTGAAAGACATTCTCCGGCAGTTTACGTTTTCCCTCCTACTATTTGTTAGTCCGAGTCATACTCTAACTGAGTGACAGACACATTTAGGTGTGGGAGGGGCTCTGGCCAGTCCCAGCTAAGACACGTTGACTGCTAGAGTTACTCCTCTCGCTGCCTTCGTATTCGGTTCATGTCAGAGTTGAAACAGTGGAACAAATGAAAGGAAGACAATAATAAAAAACAGGTCTAAATCAGTGTGAAACGTCTTTACTGTCAAAGTTACACCCATTGATTTCTACCTCAGGTGAAGTTCTGCTAAATCTTAAACACACCAGAATAATGTCAATTAATATGGATTTGATGCACAACTGTCTGCCTCTGCTAAAAGCCTGATGTGTTGATTTGAAAAAATTGACACTTCCTAGACACTTTTCATTCACAAATAGGCTACATCTGTTAATAAACTTTCTCAAACTATTTAATATGTAAATTATAGTTTATTGCCAGTAACTTGTGAAAAATCTGTATGTGTTTTACTAGAGGCAGTAGAACATAGTAGTAGTCCTCTGTGTGAGAGAACAGGCATTAGAAGAAAATAAACATAAATTGTGATGAAATAGAAACTGTGATCTTGACATAAGAAAATCATGAAATGAAATTATTGCCATATTGCCCAGCTCTGAGTAATATTCACCAGATAACGGTTGTAATATTACCATAATAATGCTTTTGTTTTGAAAAGCAGTAGTCAGTTGATATAAGTGTGTGAGTGTAGTGTCTGTGAGGCAAAATATGGACTGATAGATTTATGAAAAATAGCCATGTGCTTAAAAATGCTTTTAGTGTTCAGACTTTTTTTCCATAAGATAAAAAAATATTATCAATCAGCTATTGAGAAAAACATATAACAAAATTAGAGACTCATGGGACAATCTAATTAATAGAAATTGATGCTATCAATAATTTGCTATTAATATTTGTATTGTCTATTGGATTTTAAAGCTACAGTAAATATAAATACATTATGTTGATCAAAGAGAATTTCAAATAATGCCATTCCAATAAGAATCTGGTTGATAGGCAACAGATAGTTCTAGATTCAGGGTCACATAGTTAGGAATTCTGGGCTCAGAAAGTTAGTTTTAGACTAACCTTGAGTGGAGGAGCCACATTACGAGAGAGAAGCACACGTCGAGAGAAAACGCACTAAAATCATCATGTTTATGGTGTCTGAGAAGAACTGTCCAATGACAGGTAAGAAACAACTGCACAAACTTTCACTCTAAACTCAACTGAATTTATAATATTCAACAAAACCTACTGAAATAGATGAGGATTCACGTTTTCTTGATCCCTGGAGATTTGTTTATAGTTATTCTGTTAAATTTAGTCCTCAATTGTGATTCCACACAGTATTAAAACGTACTATATATTAAATAAATTACTAAAGTTGGGTTTAAAAAGCCAATACTGCTCTTAATGCTAAAAGTTATTGTAGGCCAACACATGAAAAGGTTTTTTTTACAAAAGAAACATGTTATTTGTATCAATATGCATTTATAATCCGAGCTAATCTGTGTCTAAAACGTTTGTACACTTACACATGGAATAAGAAAATAGCATTGTAACATTACAGACATACTATATATATATTATTTTTTCTGTTCTGTTTAAAACAGTGAAATGTTTTAAAAACATTATAAAATTACCTACTACAGTTTTGTTTAGGTGATTATACAAGGATATCTGTAAAATATGAAATTATTTATACATTTCTTCTAAGCGTTGACACCAAAAGTTATGTTTTATTACATGAGTTATCTTTTACCAAGAGTCTCATGTGTTTATATTCCAACCATAAAGCCTTAAGTATTATTATTGTACTATTATCATTTCACATAAGAGCTGGGTGATCAAATAAATTCATTTCAATAATTGGACATTTTGATTTTAAACAATGTCAAAATTGTCACCGTATTGAATACAACAGAAAGCACTACACTGTAAACTGTGCAATGGTTAATGCTGCTCACAACAGATTACATGACCACGTCACTCTCCAGGGGCTAAAGACAATCCGTGAGACTTTAGGAAAGAAACAGAAACACAGGACACACTGAGGACTTATTGTCTATCTGGAATCAACCTAGTGCTTTTGTCTTTTAACCAAACTTAATCACATGAGTTATCATTGATCAGACGTCTCATAATCAAATCCAAACACTATGGCCTTGATTTAACCTATGGACACACAAAGCGGAAAGCACTTATAGTTTCATGTAACAATGGTTTATTTTATTTATGTATTAGCGCTGGGTAATTTATTCATTGAAGTTTTGAATAATGCCTCTCACCACTGCGCTGTTAACTGTGTGATGGCTCATGCTAGCGCCAGAGCAGCTTTAATAATGACCATAGTCACACAACAGGCGCATAAGTCGTAATATTACCTCCTTATTGCCTTGGTTTTGAAAAAAGACATTGACATAAACAGGAATAGTGTAGTGTCTGTAAGACACACTGTGGACTTATGGATCTGAAAATCAGAAGATGTGTGGAAATGATAATAGACCTGGCGTTATTTGGTATAGTCAGAGAGCAAAATATCTTTTATTTATTTAAGGTTGTAAATTATATAAAGATGTATTCCTAAAACCTACAGATAACATTATGCTTTGATTTAAAATTGGTTATTTTCTTGTTCTCGGGAGGTTAATTAATTGTTAATTTGTGAAATATAGTCCTCAATGGTGATTCCACACAGTTTTAAAACTATATCAGACAAATTTCCTACAAAAAGTTATTACGTGCCTTTTATCCTGTTGCATGTTATGAAATGTTGGCATTTAGTCACATTTAATTATTTAGTTGTATGATGGTTATTTTTCCACTAATAACCAAAACTTTTCTGTCTTGACCAGAACTGAGGAGAAGCTCCCGCCTACAGAGTTCTGGATATTACAACTCCAATGGGACTCATGTGATCTCCTACAAAGAAACACTTACAAGTAGGCTGTTGTTGTTGTTTGTGGTACATTTAGAATTTTCACCTGCTGTTTGTTTTCCTCATAACACCTGTCTTTTGTCGTAGGGTGTTCAAGTCGAGACGCTGGAGACGCTGGAAGAACCATGCACAGCCTAGTGAACAACTTTCAGATGTCCACGACTTTGCGAACAGAGATGTGTCCAGAGGATCGTCCTGTTTTCTGACAAAACCTATTATAATATTCCTAATTTTCCTGTTTTTGTTGCTCTCTTCAGGTCAAACATACCGCATGTTCATGGACGAATATGCGAGAAATGCCTACATGAGGCTAATGTCAACTAATATTGACAGAATGCAAAATTATGCACTTTTATCAGATGGTATGTTTTTTTTTAATATATAAGCATTGCAGTTAAAAACCTTTTTAATTAAGATGTGAGATTTTTCAATTGTTGCTTGTATTTATACACAGGTGCAAAGATTGTTGAATATCAGTCATCAAAGACATACAACCCGCCTGGATTAGTCCAGAAGACTAATTGGTGGTGCCCCAAACAAAATGTGATGATACAGGTAGGACATACTCACACTTTTTCAACTTAACCTAGGCCTTCTCTTTTACATTTATGTTGTCACTGTCATTTTGGTTTCGTAAAAAGCCGAGTACGGTGTACCAGTAACTATTAAGATACGAGATAAGAGGTTAATCTAAATCTTGCAAAATGTCTTTTATTCCTGTAAAGCACTTTGAGTTACCCAGTGTATGAATTGTGCTATATGAATCAAATTGCCTTCCCTTGCCATTGCCTTAGGCTAAGCTCTACATGTGTATAAAGGTAGTTCAGATTATTGTCAGTGCATTTCTTTAACTCTATCTTTGTTCCTTCAGCCCAACTCCCCTTTGATCCCTGGAAGGTGCTGGCCTTTCACGGCGATCACACAAATCCATATTCAGCTCACCAAATCCATCCACGTCACCCATATAACTCTAGGTCACATTGGGAAGATTCAGTCCCCAACTGGCTATATCACAAGTGCACCCAGGGAGTTCTCTGTTTTTGTAAGTTACTCTCTTCAACCAAGGCATATTACACATACTTATTATTACACATTACTCATAAGATGATGCCGATGATTAACTAAGTGTATTGATCTTTTAGGGCCTAAACACGATTGATGGTGAGGGAAAGCTGCTGGGGACGTTTATATACGACCAGGAAGACCAGTCCTTTCAAACGTTTCTTCTGCCGCAGCAGAACAGAAACCGTGAAACATACAAACACATCAGGCTTCAAGTTGACAGCAACTGGGGTAATCCTGAATACACCTGTCTCTATAACATCAGAGTGCATGGATATACCCCCAACTACTCCGGCCTGGAGTAACCTTTCCTTCTGACACTACCCTTGATGCGACCAGACTTGACCAGACTTGACCAGACTTTGGACTTAATACAAGATTTAGAAACTGAAAATTCAAAGGAAAAAGGCAGCGAGATATTTTAAATGTAAAGCCATATTAGGGGGTTAAACCCCATCTAAACCCCATCTAAACCCCATCTAAACCCCATCTTAACTCCATCGAAACCCCATCGAAACCCCATCTAAACTCCATCTAAACAGCATTGTTTATTTTAATACCACCTTTTCTGGCATTGGGTTTGGATTTCTCATTCATATACTTGCTTAAAGATTACATCACCTGGTTTAGTCCTGGTTTAGTCCTGGTTTAGACCTGGTTTAGTCCTGGTTTAGTCCTGGTTTAGACCTGGTTTAGTCCTGGTTTAGTCCTGGTTTAGACCTGGTTTAGTCCTGGTTTAGTCCTGGTTTAGTCCTGGTTAGTCCTGGTTTAGACCTGGTTTAGTCCTGGTTTAGTCCTGGTTTAGACCTGGTTTAGTCCTGGTTTAGTCCTGGTTTAGTCCTGGTTTAGACCTGGTTTATTCCTGGTTTAGTCCTGGTTTAGACCTGGTTTAGACCTGGTTTAGTCCTGGTTTAGTCCTTGTTTATACCCCATCTAAACCCCATCGAAAACCCATCTTAACTCCATCGAAACCCCATCTAATCCCCAGTAGCCCAAATTGTCGAGGCAGACGACCGTTCTCCTTGAGCCTGGGTCTGCCGGAGGTTTCTGACCGTTAAAGGCAGTTTTTCCTCCCCACAGTTGCCAAAGGGCTTGCTCAGGAGAGCATTACTCTCAGGACTGAACTAAACATTTTTAGTTTAGTTTACTAAACTAAACATTTTTAGTTTAGTCCTGTATTAAGTTCTAACTAGTAGGACCTTCCCTGTGAGGACAACAGGTAATTAGGTAAATAATTGACCAATGACTAGGCCTTCCAGTTAAAAAGGTCTTTTCCACAACCACACATTGATTGGACTATGATAAATACTCTATCTGCAGAAAAGGTGGAAGCCAAGGCATCTGGATTTAGTTGAAACCTTGAAGACCTTCATCTTGAAAGCTAAGTCCAGATGTTTCACTTCAACCTTTTCTTCAAGATGACCTTCTGAGAACCGTCAAAGACATCTCTATCTACTCTAAATTTTAGTGAACTTTAAACAGGGGGATGGTAGTTAATCTTATCATAATTAGGAAAAGCAACCAAAGATGTAAAACATTCTTGATTCTGCACAAAATTACAATAAATTGATTAAAACCCATATTTTTCTTCTGGATTGGTTTTTATTTTGCCTTCAAAACAGCATGTTTTATTAAAGTTAAAGTTTGACTCAAATGACTTTGTAGCAAGAAACTCAGTAAATGTCAGGATCCCAGTCTTTTCCTTGTGTTCTCCTGTTTGTCTCACCCTCCCTTCTGACTCCTCTGTTTGGACCTGGGCGGACTCCCTGGAGCCTGCCTTCATTCCCACACACCTGCAGCTCATCAGACTCATAACTACTCACCAACAGTATTAGAATCCTCTTCAGAAGAAGAAAAAACCCCACCCACTTCGACAAGATTCTCTCATGTTTTGTTTAGGAAGAACTTCAGCAGAGACAGAGAAGCAGTGCAGTGGTTCATCTGTGAATGTTATAAGTCCTGATGTTTGTAAACCTTATATTTGTATAAATAAAGAAAAAGAATGTCATATTAATGTCTGTTTATTTAAAATGTAACTATTTTTATTTGCAAACATTTAAATCACATTAAATTAAAATTCCGAAGTTAATGTGAGATCTTGCTGCAGATCCAGTTGTAAATGTCTTTAAAAAAATGGACGTCGCTGCAGGTGACGCTCCTGAGGAGAGAGTTGGCCCATTGTGCTAAACTCATCTTTCCGTCTTCTCTCCTTTCTTCTTTCCTCTCTGTGGCTCCTCTGTGGGTGGGACTAAGTCACTGGGAGAGGAGGGGAGTGGAGAAATTGAGTGTGCACGTTTAGAGAAAAACAAAGTAGTATAAGATCTGCCTTGACTACAATCCTTTCATTGGACAGTGGAGGTATTGCAGCAAAAATACAACTCATTATTTTTAATTTTCATGGATCATTGTTAAAAATTCTTTGATTGGTTAAATAATAACTTTTTCACAACTTTAATGTGCCAGTGGGCAAAACACATGCACGAGGTCCTTAGTACGTTTGGTGTTTGTGCCATTAAGCATCTTCCATTAAAAAGCAATGACCATGGTTTATAGATGAGAATGGTCTCATACTACTACACCATCTCTGAGTGAAATAAATTATTTATTTAAGAAACTGTTATTTGGAGGAGATTCATTATTCTACATGTCAATGAAAGACACAGATGAGGACCACATGGTCTCGTTACCGTTGCTTATCTGTGGGAGCAGAACGAGAGAGTTATATAAGGCCTGTGTCACAGATCTTTCTCATCATGTGAGCATACTTCTGTGAGTTGTGTGCAGTCATTGGTTAAATTACATTTGCGAGGTGTGATGGTTTTAATTAAAACTAAGCAGCCATGGCTTGCAGCTACAAGAGGGCGGGTTAAATCATAGGTGTCAACTTGACATGAGTCTTTGCAGGTGAAGACAGTCTGTTTTTTCCTATAGTTTTGACGATTGAAGTGGTTGGCTTTTTTGTAGCTGGAGCCTTCAAAAAATCTATGAAAAACATTTATTATTTTACTCAATACCTTGCCGGTTCATTTATAGTAGCAAAGTGTAATGGAAATTATGTCTGTGAATTCATTTTGAAGCCAGTCATCATACTTTTGGCTAAACCTCAGGCTATCTGTCTTCTGTATTGCCTTTTTAGAGACAACATGCCAAATCCTGCCCTTCTAGACTGAAGGTAACTGTTAACTAAGAGCATACTGTATGTTCCAAATATCTAGACTGTTTGCTCAGCTGGATTACTTAAAGCTCTTCTGGTGAGTATTCAGCTGCTGTGCCACCAAAGCTACTGAACAATCTTTACTGTCTTACTTTACTGTCATGCTCCATGTATGAGGTTTACTGCATATGTCATTCATATGGCACATCCACATCAAACAGTCTACTACTTTATCATATCTTCTCAAAACCCCTCCCACAACAACAACAAAATCACACACAATTATTTTATACAATTAGATGATTCCAGGTATCCTCGGTTAAAAAAAGGGAAGAAAAGCACACCACGTTTAATGCACAATGTTTTACCTGGCATGAAAAAACATTGCATATATATAGTGTTGACCAATGTACACTCAGAAAATATATCTGTGTAGCTGTGATAAATATTTATGGTGTGAGACATTGCTGTGTAATTTGGCACTTCATTTGCAAAAGGCATTCCACCAGCTCCACTAACATTAGGAGCATCCACGGTGATACGCTAGCTCATCCGGGGATCACTCCGTCATTTGAGATCAAGTTGTGTGATATACAGTATGCATTAAAGCAAAGGGCGTTAAACAGGAGCCAGGCCAACAGGAGTAAAAGCTACAGTATATCTGTCAGGACGTGTCTGTAGTGGAGCACTTTCTTTCTACGGCCAGAGGATAGCGTTGAGAGTGCTATTGTGAGAACCAGCACATTTATATATTTCAAAGCCAGAGTCTGTCCTCACAGCGTGATCTGATTTATACTAAGATATCATTCTGTTCCAGTTGATGGGCTAGCACAAGCTGTTAAGCAGAAAATCATCCAATGAACTGTCATACAATTTTCTACTACCATTCATTCAAAAAAACATGACTAAAAAGAATGAATATAGAAAGAACCGTGCTGCAACAGAGGCATCTGCATTGAATTCCTTATGCTCTTGAATTGACCTTATTTATCCAGATTGAACAATCATTTAGCCATGTCTCTCTTATTGGAGACTACTGTGGGATAAGTCACTGACATTCACCAGACTGGAATGCTTTTGTGGCTATCAAGTGGAAAATGAACTGATATGGAATATTTTTGACAAGACTCTTGTTATATTCATGTTAATGTGGAAAAGCATAGAGGCAGAAGGTCAAGAAATGCTCAAGTATTATCCAGATGATTGTATATGATACATACATATTTAATATACATTGTAAATTGAAAATTGTGTACATGTCCCAAACAGGCTGGAGCTAAACCTTTAGATGGATATATACACACATGGACAAAATTGTTGGTACCCTTCGGTCAATGAAAGAAAAACTCACAATGTTCACAGAAAAAACTTTATTCTGACAAAAGTAATAATAAATAAAAAATTCTATGAATGTTAACCAATGAAAGTCAGACATTGCTTTTCAACCATGCTTCAACGCAATTAAAAAAAAAAATTAACTCATGGAACAGGCCTGGACAAAATTGTTGGTACCCCTAACTTAATATTTTGTTGCACAACCTTTTGAGGCCATCACTGCAATCAGACGACTCCTGTAACTGTCAATGAGACTTCTGCACCTCTCAGCAGGTATTTTGGCCCACTCCTCATGAGCAAACTGCTCCAGTTGTTTCCGGTTTGAAGGGTGTCTTTTCCAGACGGCATGTTTCAGCTCCTTCCAAAGATGCTCAATAGGATTGAAGTCAGGGCTCATAGAAGGCCACTTTAGAATAGTCCAATGTTTTCCTCTTAACCATTCTTGGGTGTTTTTAGCTGTGTTTTGGGTCATTGTCCTGTTGCAAGACCCATGACCTGCGACTGAGACCAAGCTGTCTGACACTGGCCAGCACATTTCTCTCTAGAATCCCTTAATAGTCTTCAGATTTCATTGTACCCTGCACAGATTCAAGACACCCTGTGCCAGATGCAGCAAAGCAGCCCCAGAACACAACAGAGCCTCCTCCATGTTTGACAGTAGGGACAGTGTTCTTTTCTTGACATGCTTCATTTTTCCATCTGTGAACGTAGAGCTGATGTGCCTTGGTAACAAGTTCCATTTTTGTCTCATCTGTCCATAGGACATTCTCCCAGAAGCTTTGTGGCTTGTCAACATGTAGTTTCTGGGCTCTTCTGTTACCATTCGGATTATCCGTCTCTTTGATTTGTCATCAATTTTCCTCCTGCGGCCACGTCCAGGGAGGTTGGCTAAAGTCCCATGGATCTTAAATTTCTGAATAATATGTGCAACTGTAGTCACAGGAACATCTAGCTGCTTGGAGATGGTCTTATAGCCTTTACCTTTATCATGCTTGTCTATAATTTTCTTTCTATTCTCCTGCGACACCTCTTTCCTTCGCTTCCTCTGGTCCATGTTGAGTGTGGTACACACCATGTCACCAGACAACACAGTGACTACCTGAAGCCCTAGAAATAGGCCCACTGACTGATTACAAGATTGTACACACCTGTGATGCTAATTAGTGCACACACCTTGAATTAACATGTCCATTTGGTCACATTATTTACAGTCTTTTCTAGAGGTACCATCAATTTTGTCCAGGCCTGTTCCATGAGTTTATTTTTTAAAATAATTCCGTTGAAGCATGGTTGAAAAGCAATGTCTGACTTTCATTGGTTAACATTCATAGAATTTTTATTTATTATTACTTTTGTCAGAATAAAGTTTTTTCTGTTACCATTGTGAGTTTTTCTTTCATTGACCGAAGGATACCAACAATTTTGTCCACGTGTGTATGTTGAGAGGGCTTTATTAAAGATGCATTTTGTTAAATGCAAGCTTTAGCTGGCAGCTTTTGGGTTTTTATTGAAATTAATTTAATAAAACTAATAATAAATTGACTCATTTATTGGCTTCATGTGTTTTAGTTCAGTGTGGCTTTGCTTTGGAGGAATTTTCTTTCTGGAATCCCTTTGTTTTACTGCAATTTTTACTTATTAAAAATCCTGTTGGTCCAAATTTGGCCATCTTTAAGCAATGCTACATTTCTGTGGTTGGTTGTAAGTTGAATATTAATCCAGAAGTGTCCAGAGGAAGTTTCTTCTGCAACTTATGGCATTGTCCCCTGGAAATGCAACTCAAATACACATAGACCAGATTAATTTGTACCATAGAACAGAAAAAACAATCAGAACAGCTAGCCTGGCTAGTATTTTGGCATTTAAGTGGAGATACTTTTTTTTCTTCTTTGGAATTATACAGTTATTTTTCATCTTATTCTGAGATTCTCCTTATTTTTTGGGCCATGTATCTGTTTGTCATTTGCATGTGATAGTCTCCAAAGCCAAAATCTCACTCTCCTTTGTTGCTTATTCTGTCAGATCCTATCATTATAGTCCAGTTTTGTTCCCAAACATGACAGCAAAGCTACTCTGGGGTTTCTTCAACTCTGTACCTCCTGTAGGCCAGACTGATGTTAATAATCTACTGCTGGATCATGTCTCAGAATGAAGTAGTTGTATTAATTGTGCACTGTTCCTTGTGTGAGTTGATCCCTCTTGGCAGCAGGTGGTAATATTGAGTGGGTGGGTTAACAAATGCATTAATATTGTTCAAGAGTTTGCACTACAGTGATGCCAAAAAAACACTCTCTCACACAATTACAAAAATAACTTTCTTTCGCAGGGGCAGCAGTCGAACCATGGTCTCAGACTTTCCCTATCTGCAGTACCTTTTACAAATGTGTTTTTATAATGCCCAGGTTTTCAAGGAATGTTGTTGGTTGCATTTGTGGCCCACATATTTGTGATTGATTGTGCAATGGTGAATCATGGACTTCACTCAAATCAGAAAAGTCTAATACAAAGATTACTTAAATAACTATCCACACAACACCTTTCATTACATTTTGGTTTGACTAAATGTAGTGACACTAGTGAGACCAAAAAGTTAGTCTAGAATCAGTCTACAATAAATGAGCAAATGCTGTTTGTTTGGATGGCATCTTTCTTTCAATGTGAGCTCTCTCTTTTTGTACAGACACAAATTAGTTAAGTTAATGTCTCTATAGGGATATTGTTTATTTGTAGTGGTTTGTAGTTTATTTCAGGTTTCTGGAAAGGTCGTATTCAGTCTGGTGAAGCTAGCACACTAAACACACTGATTAGAGAGGCACATATGTTGTTGGACTAAACTGGACTGATTCTCGAACCCCAAAAAAAAAAAATAATAACAGGGACTGCTTCAAGAAGTCTTTCATGTATGTATGTAATGTATGTTGCATTTTTATTTTCCTCTTTTGCTCAGCTTGCCTCCAACAGATTAACCCATTTACTACAGCCCTCACGTCTGACAGAGGTTTTTCTAGTCTTTAAATACCCAGTCTCCTTGACATCATTCGTTGAAAGTTGTGACAAGTAGCAGTCCCACTTCCCAACAGACTCATGGCACATGACTAGGATGAAGTCACCATTGTAAAACAACACACACAGTTTCCTAGGATTGTAAAGGCCTGTCGCTCAACATTGTGTGTGCTCGGGGAATATGGCCTGCATAATTGATCGAATAATTTCTGTCGAGGCAGCTGAGGTCAGGCATGGGCTTCCTTCCACCTTCTTCCACCAACCATCCGTAAAGTCAGTATGAGCAATTTCCAAACTGCCAGTAGCATTAGGATTTCACTGCACCAGATGTTTCTCCACACTGGCCTGTAGTGTAATGATAGTGACTCATTGATTATCCATTTGATGAAGTGGAGCTGAATGTTGGTACCAAGAGTTTGTTGTTGCCTAGTTATGTTTAGGTTAATGTCCAATGTTGTCACAATGTTTTGACCTTTGGTTGTTTGCTTAGTACTTTTTGTAGGTCATTCCATCTTTAAATATGCCATGATTTATTTTTATTTATGATTTAAACAAGAAGGTCATCCCACTGGGTCACTGTCACTGGGTGACTACAACTCTCCCTCTGCCACTCTCTTGGTGAACTAGGACTTCTGCACATTGACCCAAAAACATACATGTATTGGTGAATATAAATTTCCCATAGTGAAAAATGTGAGTGGTTCTGAGGGCACGCACACTAGGATCTGTGCCATGACTGAGCACCCTTCCCTGTCCCTCACTGGTCTGCATCTACAACCTGGCTTTCTGCTGCTCTTTATTTCATTTAAAGCATGGTGTATGTGTGTACGACAGAAAGCACATTTAAACAAAACAGAGAACAATAATAATAATTAATAAAGCATTAAAAGCTAAAATAAACTTTTCATTGTTGCTTTTGTCAGGTCCTATTGACAAAAGCAACAATGAAAAGTTCAGTATATTATAACAATATGTGTACTGTCCCAGTTGAGCAAGTAAATAAATATAGAAAAATAAATATAAATGAAGTGTCCACAGTCTGTGCTTGCTTCTCATGCTCATAATCATGCCATGCCTGGGCCTACTTCTTCAAATTGTGCCTGAGCAAAATTGATAGCACTCACATGCCCAGCAGTTACCTGGCAACCTATACCCCACCACACACTAACAGCAGATGGGATAGGTTTAAGCCCCACTCCATAAAGAAGCAGCAATTGTAAATGGATAAATATCTGGTTTGTATAGTGTTATATACAGTATTTGGTTGCAGTACTGTCTCAAAGCATCCCCTCAGGCTACGACCAGCCTGTGCAGAATGTTAGAGATGTGCTCTGTGTGTGGGATGGAGTTGCATGCGAGGCACACTTCGGGCCGCATGCTGTGGGCTCTTCAGAGCTTTAAATCTCAGCACCCCTCTTTTTACTCGCTCTATTTCTCATTCTCTCTTTTTTGTGTCTGTTCCTTCAGTGAGGGAAAAACTGACGGTGCGGTTTATTTGTTCTGGTTTGGTGTCGGTTCTCACATGTCCTTGGCAGACTTTCGTACCTCCATGACAGCGGCCTGGATTCAGAGGGATTATCATGATATCATACACACGTGTCCACCTTTGCTGTTCATACCGATGCCACTGTAAATATGTATGTTAATCGTCTGTCTGTGCCTAAACTGCCAGTGCATTACGGTGAAGCTTACGGTTGTGATCTCCGGCATCTAGAGACTCATCTTTCCCCTCACATCACTTGTGCGTTTGTCTTGTTTATGTTTCTCCCCGATGGAAAACTATGCTGACCTTGTAGGAGGTGGCACAAGGCCCACGAGAAAATGAATGAGAGGCTTAAAAGGAGAGGAGGGCTTTTTGAAGAAGGAAAGTCACTCAGTGAAAGCCACAGAGGGAGCTCAGCCACTTCCATGTGACTGTTTCCACTAAGGCTAAATTGCGGCCAGTGTAAGAGAGTGACCTCCTCCTAACATGTGTTCACCATTAATCCAGTCGTGGTGAGAGAAGGCCTGTTGCTACCAGGAGGGAATGATGAGACTGTAAAGGAGTTGCCCGTCAACTATTATATTATTCACACAAGCAAAAGCAAAACTGGGAGTAGTGAGAGCCCAAATAAGCAAATGCAATAACCTGCTCTGACTAGACCTCCGCTTCTTCACGATATGGAATAATAGTGCTTACTGGTTATGGGGCAATGATTTCTTTCAAGGTAGGACTGAAATTAAAAATGTATGTTTAAAACCGCTAAAATTTTCTATCACAGCGTACTGTGCCCTGTCACCACCATTTTGCTTTAAGCTTCACTGCGGCTGCTGCAGCGCTTAAGGCTAAAGTTCAGCATAACAGTAACAAGCATTGTATTTTCAAAAACAAAACATACTGGAGTTCTCTTGTCAGTTTCAGATGGGAACAAAGTTATTGGTAAATAGAGGTGGTTTAGTCATTGCCTTTTCTTTCCGACCACGACTGAAGATTAGATATTCCATTTTATTTCCACAAATATGCTCTGTAGTAAATTAAAGGGGCCGACAAAGAGTTGCCTAGGTTTGCAAAAAGCTGTGACGCATTGGATCTGTTTGGCAAATGATGACCTCTTTTAGCTTTTTTCTTAGAAATGACCGCTGGATTTCAGATTTCCTCTCTCTTCTTGTGCCTTGCTGCTTCATAACCGTCAGTGAGCGGGAAAAAGTGCAGGGGACCCAGGGCGCGTTGACACAGAGCTCTTCAGTGTGATGTACGAGATGGATGTAGTGCCGAAGAAAGATGCCGATCTCGTTCCAGTATTTGAGAAGCACATAAAACATATTACAGAAGGGCTGTGTAAAAAGAGCCAACATTAGTGTCCTAATGTAAAACATACCCCAAGACTCAGCTGTTATGTGCACTGGGGAGCTCTTGTCCCCCTCGTGCTCCTCTCCAAAGGTTTTGGCAGTGGAAGAGAATAGAATAACAGAGGAGAAAAACTGTCAGGCTGTGTATTCCCACCGCGCAGACTTTGTTACGCTCAGACATTGTGCATTGACTTTTGTGTTTGTTGTTGTCTTGCTGGCACACAGAAGACCCACATAATTGTGACTGAGGTCATTGGGATCACTCCGCAGTTCAGTATGTCCCATTTGGGTTCAAGCTTAAGGCATGTTTTCCAGATTTGTGCGGTTATTAACGATGGCTTTGTTTTACATATGGAGTAAATAGACTTTGCAGATGATTATATTTGAGGCCTCACGCCAACAACAACAGTCCTCACAACAGTGTTTAACAAAAAACGACCAAAGGTTTAGTTCAATATTTTGTAATGTAAGTCTATGAGCTACTTGAGGATTGTTATATTTCTTACAGTGTTTCCCACAGATCTGTCTGAAACTAGGTCTGGAGGGGGACCTCCGTTTGAATCAGAACTCAGAGTTATTCTACTCAGACAAGTCCAAAGCAGCGTTTCCAGTTTCATAAAATGTGTTTAGAGTTAGTTCAGTCAACCCGCTGTTCACTCTACAGTTTAGTCAAGAGAAGAAATTATTAAAGGGGGCCAAGAAAAGAAGAGAGTTACCACAGAGCCCATATTCAGGTTTAAAATAAAAGAAGTGATGTAGACATGTAAACCCTGGGTTAGAAGAAGATTAAAAGCATGTTTCGTTTAGTAAGCTCCCACAGTAACTGACTCTGAGCTTAAATTGACCTCTGTGAAACGGAAAACCAGAGTTTCCATGTTTTCCATACAACCTTATGATCGTAGCAGGGACCTTGCTCAAGGGGTCACTACAGTCTGCTATCAGTTTGGAGAAGCAGACAGGGCAATGACACAGGGACTAAACCATGTTCTGCTGTTAATTGAAATACTCCAGAAATGGAAATGCTACATAGAGGATATTTACACATTATTACTTGCTGAGAGACTGTCCATATTATTTGCAGCCACAAATCACATTAAGCCTGTGTCACTACACAAACTAGAAGTAGACTAGATAGAATTAACTATTCATAGCAGTCCTTCTAAAATGACAGAGTAACTCTGACATGATGTGGTTAAAAATGTGATTTAAAAAAACAGTAGAAAACGATGTGGCTTATGTAGTGTTGTGCCTGAACGCATTCATTGAACGATAGTTCATGAACTCGGCGGCGAACTGGGCGGCAGTAGCTCAGTGGGTAGAGCGGTCGTCTTTCAACCGGAAGGTAGGCGGTTCGATTCCCGCTCTCCCCACAGTTCATACTGTCTTTGTGTCCTTGGGCAAGACACTTAACCCACCTTGCCTCCAGTGACTGTAACACTGGTAATGTAATGTAAGTCGCTTTGGATAAAAGCGTATGCTAAATGAATAAATGTAAATGTAAATGTAAACTCGTTCATATTTTGGGCGAACGTGAACTGAACGGGCTGTATTACTGCCTGATGAACGTTACTGTGAACTCGTTTATTCTGGTGTCTGTGAACGGCACGCTCTCTCAGGTTAACTTCGTTCAATAGGGTGCCAGATTTCTATAGAGCCTTCCAGGCGAAAACACGGCTAAACCAAGCCTCTCCCATGGAACCTCTAAAATGGTCCTCGTGTAAGGGCGCCGATTTTACAGCGAAATACAGCAATATACCGTCGTCCACCAGAGGGCAGGCTCCAAAAGCGGAAATATAAGGAGAAACCCAATGGCGACTTTACAAGAGTAAAACTCATGTTTACAGCCTGGTACAAAAGATGACTCCGGTCTCTAGAGCTAAGTTTTTACTACATGACAACTCTGGGGGGGGGTGAATTTTTGATTAATATGTTTGTTTATGCTATATAAAAACTATTGTTTTACTATGGAAAAAGCCCGGATGTAACGGCCATTTTATTGCCCATTCGTAAAGACAATATTGGTGAATAGGGGACCAATGGGCGGATATCATCCATATTTATACAATCTATGGCTAAAACACACCGCAAACGGGTCTTAATATGTAGCGGAAAAACACCAAACCTGGCAACACCAGCCACCTGTGTCGCACCGCCATCCGCCGCATGCGTGACGCGTCATCAAAAAAAAAAAAAAATAAAGCATGGAGGCGACAGCAGCATGTAGCAAGGCATATGATCATTTAAATTCATTCATGTAACTTGTTAGTTGAACCTGTCTGGTCTATTTTTCCAGGATTCCAATATTCTGTTTTAGCATGTGGACAATGGAAAATTATTAAAATTTAAAAACGTTTGCACCTTAGCGATTACTGTCCTGTTTTTCTTTGAATAATTCCTCATTAAAAAAGACCATTCAAGCAGCACGTTTGTCCTCATGTTCTTGAGAATGTACTGTAGCTGCTACTAGTGTGGAGTGAATGGACAGCAACAAAGCATTAAAGCAACAATGGGGAAATGCTGTCCCCTCAATGCTAATGTAAACCCTGGTTGGATAAGGATTCAAAATTGGATATGAAAATGAAATCTGACGCATAGCTTCATTGTTAAAACTGATAAAATAATTGCTGTCTGTGATTCTACTGTATATGGGCTGTGGCAATAATTTTGAAAAATAATAGCTCGCAGCAACATATGGAAAAAAAGAACTATGAACTAGTTCATTTTT
This sequence comes from Perccottus glenii, assembly GCA_024416835.2. NCBI lineage: Eukaryota > Metazoa > Chordata > Actinopteri > Gobiiformes > Odontobutidae > Perccottus > Perccottus glenii. Next base: position 19,435,681 of record CM044563.2, on the reverse strand, counting down.
GGAACTGTGAACTTAGTTCAAAATTTTGAAGTTTGAACTATGAACTGAACTAGTTCATTTTAAAATTTGTGAACTGAACTTTGAACTAGTTCTTGTAGAAAGTGAACTTTCCCAACACTGTGTATTGGCTGTTGTGGATTTGTGGATAAAGATATACTGTGTAGCTTGTGCTCATGTCAAAATGTTTCTATAGAAGATCCCTGCAGCAGCACCATTAACATTAATGGTCCATAATTAGGCTGACACTATTAAATGTATATATTTGCAGGCAACATGTTTAACACCAGAAGTGTTGTTCATTTTAATTGCTTTCTTGATCATCAAACCCCACATTAATTTCCAGGTGAAACAGCCTTCCTTTTGCCCAATGAATGGCCTGTATAGACTTTGAATAAGCAGCAGTGCACGGAGCTTCAAGTAGCAATCCAAATATACAGAGGTATTCTCAAACAACACAGCTCTGCCAACTCTAACACTCCTATTTATTTTTGTATTTATCTGGATTTCCTGTATACTTGTGGAGATGTTGGTGCTGGGGCCTGTACTATCTGAGGCCTGTTTGACAAAGTAGGACTAGCCATGGCCAGCTTCGTTATGTTGCATTAAGGCTGGCTTATTTTTTCTGAGGCCTATAATGATGCTGCTGTCCTGGGGCCAGAGACCCCACCCTTTGGTCAACGTACAGCCCAGAAAACTTACATTGGTTATAGCAACACCAAAGAAGCTCAGTTTCTAAGCATTACATTCTACACAAGTAGTATGTAAGTGGCATGCTGTGGATGAACATGAGGACTAAACCTGTTCTGGACCTTTCCTTGGTTGATCCTTGTCAAAAAGGCAAAAATTACAATTTGAAAGCCTATAAATTTAAGCCCTGCAGACTAGCAATACCTCAAACTCTGACTGACTAATGCTGCAATATATTTTTAAGAAAATAACCAAATATACTTTTTTTTTATTGGCCCTAATTTCCAGAACCCCATAGGCTCCATGTGTGCATGCACAGCTGAACAGTAGCTTGTTTATGATGTTGAATAATCCTTAAACAATCCAAACCCAGGCCTAGTCTCTCATTTTCCCAGGGAGTGTGCCAGCTTGGCACTCTCTTGTGTATTTTAAAACGGAGCCAATGCAACAACACAGACGGCCAATGGCTGCACAGATAATCTACAGAACACAAATGTGCAGGGGTTGGCACAGACACAGATGTAGCAGACAGTTTTACAGAAACACAGAGGCAGCAGCACCCATCAGCACAGCCATCCACACACTTACTGCATGCACCATTTGAATATAATACAGGGCTATTGTGGCATGGACGAATTACGCTCAGTGGGACTATTACCCAGAGACTTTGGAAAGTGCTGGATAAGTGCCATCTTTCTTTCATTAGGAGCTGTAGACTCACCAACAACTCAGACAACTTACCCCCAGGGCTTTAATTACCCACAGAGTGGGGGCTTTGTGCATCCTACAGTAGGCACCTCATGGCACTAAGTAACATACAGCTGCTGTTCCTCCACACTCCTCATCATTCACTCATTGTACAACCCAGAAGCCCAGTCCCAGAAGAAAACATTTTGGAAACAATTCAATAGTTTTACATTTAAAGTGCCTTTCTCAACTACACAACGACACACATTTGTGCACGCAGATGATTTACGTGAGTGACAGGCCTCTCCAGTCTTTACGTCCGGCCACCCAGTGGGAAGAGCTGTCCATTACCGTGACAGACTTGACTTCTCAAAAATATTATTTCATATCAGGCCAGAGAGGTTAGAGAGAGACAGATGCTGTCAGAGAGTGATGGATGGGCCTCTTTTAAATGGCCATCAGGGAAATAATAGACAGTCCACAAAGCCTTGAAAGTAGCAGGCAGGAGGACGGTCGCCATTCTCTCCCTCATCTCCCAACTGTCAAACTGAGAGAGGTGGTCTGAAGTAGTTGTGGGGGCGGAGGTGGTCGATGTGGGGGGCAGTGGCAGGAGGGAACAGGTCATAAAGGTCTGCTTTAGGTATTTAACCTACCCCACAACGCAGCTATAACTTTTTTTTTTTACTGCTATAATGTGACATGTAGTCTGTTATTTTTGTTTTGCTATCTGACACATATTTGATATATTTTATTTAAATATGTGACATCACTTTTGAACACAGAAAACATTTGGCTGCAAAATTGTAACGACGTTTTATCAGTGGTTGGTTTTTTAAGAGGCAGAGGTCCGTGCAGAAGTCACTTGTTTGAAATCGCTTATTTCATTAAGAAATTTGGACTTGACGCCAGAAATTCGAATGTAGTCAAGTTGGAGTACTCAGAAAAAGAAAGAGATAAGGAGAAAGATTGAAGGCTTTAGAGTCAGCACAAAACAAATGACAGTTATAGTGGTAGCATTATTCCCAGATTCTTAAAAGAGGGAGCATGTGTTTAACATTATCATTTGCATTTACGAAAACATAAACTCTCACCATGTTTTATTTGTGTATTACCCATAGTTTGGTGTGGCCCAAGTGAAATAAATACACTGGATAAATGGCTTTCTGATTATGGTCATTAGGAACAAAGATGCATTGTTCACATCTTTAGCCTGGTGATATTATTCAAGAGGAAAGTTCATAATTCAGCAAAAAGCCTGCTCTTAAACAGTGACATCAGTGTGGTCTCCGAAACATCTAGCTGGAGCTGTGGCTGCGTTTCTAGTGGTTATTAAAGTGAGACAAATAGCAGAGCTACACGATCTACTGCTCCGATGCCGAGTCTCTTGCAGCGTATGTTTATGTTCACTTCTTTAAGCACAGTGGAAACAGCACAGAAGCACTCATTCAGGCTGCTGAATGTATACACAGCCAGTAAAGCGCTAAAATGCCACTGCACGCTGATCCCTGTCTGTAGGCATAATCATTACAGGATCCACATTATTGTGCATGCTGTTGGCACATCATCTACCACGTGCTTCCTTGGCCTCAATGTGTCTTTGGCTGCTAATGGATGGATCTGTCTTTGTTTGTGGCCAAAAGTGAGTTTAAAACAGCAGTGTGATTCCTTGATGTAAACGTTGGCAGATTTGAATCAATGACCAGACTTTTCTCACTCAGATGAAAGTTTTCAACACTTTGACATGAAAGCCTTCTACCTCAGGCTGGAAAGCATGTTCACAGAGAGAGTAAACATAAATTAGCCTGAAAAGCTGTCAGCTTCTGGACATTAAAAGTGTATTGGGTATAAATGATAGGAGTTGGATGTCTGCTTCCTTTTGAGTAGGAAAGTTCTGGGCTCTGCTTTTGTCGTCAGAGGAAAAGGAAAAAGGATGGCTTTTGTGGTGATTTTGCGCAGCCAGTTCCTGGACCACTGGCATCCCTGTCTCTGTCTTGTTGCCTCACAAAAACATATTAGTGTATTTGCTTTCTTATGAACAATCAGCTCCGTTGATTTCTTGAAGACTTTAGGGGAAAAACACAGGGACACTTTGATTGGGGGAGGGGTCTTTGTGGGATGATTTTTCTTCCAGATTCCTTTTCTCCCAGCACCACAGCTGATTGCTACCATATTGGTGATGGTTACTGGGAGTGAATGTGCTTGAATGTGCTGGTCAGACTGGTTCATTCGCTCAAAAACATTGTCCATATTGTAAACTGACATACCACATTTTCTTGTTTCCACTGGAGTGTTATGGTACAGGTTGGGTGTGTACGACACACTTTTAAAGGCCTAAATGGAACCTTGCGCTGCACCCGGATTCTTGTGAGATTTGGGAGTTTACAGATTCATCTTGAACTGGTCCAAGCAAAGTATTCATGGCATGACCAAACCATGGCCGAACCGGTCGGTATCACCAATGAGATGGCAGCCCAAGTCTGGGCATGTTTTAAGTTGTAGCGACCATTTTACTGTTACAAACGTAAACAACATTGCGCTGCTCTAAATGGCTAAAACTGAGGTGACTCACAGATGATAAATCCAATCACTGACCACATTTTTATTTAGAGAACCAGCTCTTTTGCAAGTGCCTTCAACTGGAGCTCTCCCAGATGGTACTTCTATCTGGCAGAGTCAGGTTACGGAGGGATTTTTCTTTTCTTTTTTCGAATTAATGACAACACATAAAAACCTCCTTTAGAAACAATTTGTGTGACACTATGATGTCAGTGTTTACTGTATGTTGGCAGATGCTCCTCTCTCCTACACAGCACAGTCAAGATGCAAGGCTCTTCCCGTACCAAACCATGCTGCCCCTGACCTCTGCCTTACACTCAGTGGAAACATGCCTTAAGACTGCAACTCATTAGACGCATTAAACGTTTTTGCTGAATGTATGACAGATCCATAACTATTGTTTTCCTTTTTCCAATTCCTTCCATATTTTCACTCCATGCCCTTTTGGTTATTCTCCTGTCTCCTTGCCTTATAATACGAGCTGCTGGTTATTACATTTTCAACTATATCCTTGACATTTTCCACCCTCCACTCTCTGTCTGTTTTATAAAAGAAGCAACAATATAACGCTGTCTCTTGCAATTGAATCTAAAAACTGCAAGCTATAAAATGGAGTGACTCCATCTTTATGAACTATGAAACTCACTTTGTGTTTGGTGGATAGTAACACAATCCAGGTACGGAACAAACCTTTTTTGCCTCTAGTTATATATTAATTATTTCTTTATAACACATGTTTTTTGTCGGAAACCTCTCTTTACACAGATAAACACTGTAACAATATTTTAACAACAGGTTTCTCTTGGCAGTCAGACACACACAACGGCCTTGTGGATGTCTAAACATAGGCAGTAAGTAAGTGGTTTTAAAAAGAGACATCTGCATCTGCACAGCAACCCACTCACCCCAAGACTCAAGTGTATTAAATCAGCGGTAATAATAATAAGACATTGCCACACAAAGAAAAATTATTGCTTTTAATTGTACTATGGAAAAATATGACACTGTAGCGGTGGACCACTTGTGAACAGCTATTTATACCATTCTGCTACGTGACATTTATTAGGGGGTTTACTGCAGCTACAATCAGGGAACATTGTTAGCACCCAATTATCACTTTAGAGGACTTTCTTCTTTGTTCAAAAGCAGCATGAACCAGTATATAAAACACAACCAAAAGCTAAAAGTACTGTGCATTACAAAGCTTATAAAACTCAACTTAATTATTTTAGACTTGACTATGGTTGTTTATAAATTAAAATAGTACTTGATGTAAATAGCCCCTTTTTTAATTTGTTTTGGCTAGGTGAAATTAAACAGACATTTTCATAAGGGCATTCGCCATCCAAAGTGTGCTGTGGGTGCGTGGGTCGGGAAACATCAGCATAAGGGTTGATATTTAGCTGCTCTGTTTGTCCAACCATTTAGGCTACCCAAGGTTATACACAGGTTTTGGGACCTGTGCTTCCTCATCAAAGACTATGTGACAAGATTATAAGCCACAAAACAATGAGGAGATGGAATAACATGTTTTCTGTCACCATTAAAGTGTCTCTTTCAGAGATTTTACATTGCGCACTAATATAAATGAATGGCAAATGATGAAGTTGTTTGCAGAGGGCTTCATATGTCTTTTAACGAACTCTGTGTTTTTGTACAAGAGGCCATGACTTAAAACTAAAATACAGCTTTTCCTTTGTGAAATAAAAACACGGATGAATATTTATGAGCCACGGCTAAAGAAGCACAACATAGTTTTTGGCCCCAACTTTACTCCGCTCCCTCACTCTGGACTTGCACCTCACTTTAGACATAGCTCACTTCTTCTACAAACAATAGCGGCAATGGGCAGTGAGAAGAGAACAGTGGTGAGATCAGTGACTGTAATACATACAAATTGTTGGGCCAGAACTTGATGTAAACCAGACTGCTTTTTCGAAGTGCAGAATTTATAATTTAATTGGAAGTTATGCCTTAAAACTCGCCAATTTTTCTTTGATATAACAGTAAAAGCATGGAGCTTGTCTTGGAGTATTTTCTCTGTGGTTATAAATGTTGAACTTAATGCAGCTGGGCCACCTTCCAACTCACAGAACTGTACAGGCCACTGCAATGAAGGGTTCAAGGATTGAAAAGCTGTGAGAGACTGCTGCATTTGTTGACATTGAGCAGACAATCAGAGTACTACTTGAATTTATCTTTGTTCTAGGGTTTATTCTCTGAGAAATTATAAAAAATGAGTAATACTGGCGATGAAGCAAGGAAACAATGATGAACGTGGCTTGTCTCAGACACTACATTAAGTGGCTAAGTCCAGTTGATGTCCCAGAATGGATAACAGTGAGGGGGTAGTTTCTGCAGGCAGAGACAGACTGCTCAGTGTGAGTGATTTCTGGGGCTTTAAACGGCTTGACAGTCCTTTTCACTCACTGTTTCCTCAGACTGCTAAAGCCTGCAGTTATCTCATTGTTTTCCATCCCAGGCTGCCACACTCAACCACAGTCCACTTTAATTTACAGCCATTAAGAAACAGAGGTTTCATCCTATTTTAATATTTGTTACTCCCATTGGTGCTACAGATTGTTTTGTTTTTGTGGTCTTCCACGCTGGAAAGACTGAATGTCTCAGCACATATTTAAAAATCTATTGTTTTTTTAATTGATCATAAATTAGTAGAACTTCAGCTGAGGGACTGGCTAACAGTCTAAACCTCATGGAAAATGTTTATTGTTTCTTTAGGTTGTCAGTCATTTCAGTTGTGGTTGGTAATTGTTTGAGTCAACAGACAGTGTGTTTCTGCTGTGCGTGCAAAGGTGGTGTAGTCAAAACCTCCTATGGTGCCTTTCTGTGCGAGTGCTCCCGGAACAAGTTTGTGGGCATGGACCGGTTGTAAACTGGGGACCACCGGTCATTGATGTTTCGCTCCTTTAACTCAGCACTTCTCCAGGTGGTGGAGCGATGGCAGGGATTTCTCCTTTTCACCTTCTGCTGATGCCCTAGGTGTTACTCAGCCCCAGCTCCTATCCTTCCATCGTCAGCCACAACTAGCTAGCTTTCTCTGCCTCCTCTTCCGTTGCTCTTAAATGGCTGGCTCCTGTGGCTCCTGTCCTCGTTGCCAGGTGTTGATTAACTCTACTACTACTACTCATAGTGCAACAAATGCTACTGCAGCTTCAATTAACACTACCACAAACTACTACTGTACCAGTCTGTGTACAGGTAGTGTGTTGAATATCTTGTGGACCAGTGCAGGGAAAACCAACTCTGCATCACTGTGAAGACTAAAGAAATGGTAGTGGACATGGAGGAGAAGCTTTGGAGAGGGTGTTTGATGAATAGCTGGATGTGCATATCTCAAAAGGCTTCATAACACAGCCAATATTATTAAAAAGGCCAACCAACACCTATACTTTCAGAGGTCTCATTTCTCACATACTTAACAGCCTTTTATCAGTGTGTGGTGGAGAGCATTCTGCCATCTACCATCATTATGTAGTTTGGAAACTGCTCTGCTGCTGACTTAAAGGCTCTGACTCAAGCGATTGCCTTGTAACTTGAACTACTTTTAGTTCGACCACTACTGCCACAACTACTAAAACTTTTACTACTATTGCTACTACTTCTCCTGCTAGTAATTCTACTTCTATTATCTTCCACTTCTACTGCTTCAACCTTTTGTTCAACCATTGTGAGGTGGCAATGACAATGTTTGGGCTCAACAAAGGAACTCCACATGAGTTTTTGTTAGGCTTCCAGCTGAAAAAAGAGACATTATTGATGCTAGAGTTTTAACACATTTGGCTTTACAGATGTGGGACAGAATGCTGCAGAATGGATTAAAGTAAACTGTCTGTGTACGTGGCTCTATCTGCAACTTGGCTAAAGGATGAGAGAGGACATGATTGATGACTTGTATACAGCAGGGAAAGTGTTTTAAATGAAAACAAAATGGGATTCAAGAAGCACGGCCTCATTAATGTTGCTCCCTTCAAAGTGAAAGTAATGAAATATGACAAACCTGTCTCAGCTTAGCCTTAGCCCATCAATGCCAATATAAGATCTTTACTCTGTTATATCAGTGCAACAAACTGACCCGAGTTTGAGTGACGATACATGGAATGAACTACAGCAAATAAGCTGTAGTTGTGAATTATCCTCAACTTTATGGGCCAAGCATGTCAAAAGTGCATTTCCTGTAATGGCATTTTCACTGTCAAAACCACTTTGGTCACCCCTCTGCTGTGGTTCCACTCAGTTGATCAGAAATTTACCTTGTGCATCAATAAAGTTCATCTTATCTTCTAGTTTCAGGAAAAAAAAAAACTCTTGAGATTGCATTAAACACAAACTTGTGACACTAAAAACTGACTCCCTAAAATGTAGACAATCTTCTGTCACTGTTCTTTTGCAGCAGTATACCAGCAGCATTTACATACATTTAGATTTCCTTAAAAACATCTTGTAGTCGTGCCATTACTTGAAGTCATTGTTTACAAAGCTAATTCTATCTTGCACACACTGTATTAGAAATGTAAGATGTTTCAGAGGTTACCAAGCTGACCTGCTCAGACTCTTTGTAGTTAACTCTTAGGGTTGTCTCTACTTTAAACTTGCCTGTGGCCTCTGATCTTTAGATTGAAAATGATTTTTCTGCAGACTCTCTACACTTACAAAAAATATGTGCAGAGTAGTCAGAAATCATTGCTGAGACAGGGAATAGCCTTTAGTCTTTTGCATGTAATTATGTCTTAATGGTCGGCATTCATGCATATCCTGCCTGTCCTTGCTCTCTCAGCTGTCATATGATGTGATTATGGCTCTCTTAACCATCTGCAGCGGTGTAATGAAGTCAGTCAGCTCCCACCTGCCTAACTTGCAAGGATAGGGACTTGAGGAACGCACAGGAAGCTGGCTGAACCCCAGGGGTCCAGGTTGAGTATGGCGGGCTTCCTGAACAGCCTCAGGAGAGAACATTGCTGCGTTTGATGTGTTGAGCACTGTCTCTGTTGGCCTCTGCTCAAACAGCTTCTTTGTGAGGAGTACTTAAGGATTATTTAGACACATTACTATTTTTATTAAAAGCCCATTATGCTGTAATACAGTGGAATTCTTTTAAACAAATCCGTCATTTCCTTTTATGCTCACCATCAAGTAAATGTTTTTGTTCCCATTTTTCATGAGCTAAACTCAAAGATCTAAGACTTTTTCTATGAACACAAATCAGTCCAAATCTGTGTTAGTGAGCACGTCTCCTTTGCCGAGATAATCCATCCACCTCCCAGGTGTAGCATATCAAGATGCTGATAAGAGAGAATTATTATTGCACAGGTGTGCCTTAGGCTGGCCACAATAAAAGGCCACTCTAAAATGTGCAGTTTCACTGTATTGGGAGGGTCCAAAAACCAGTCAATAACTGGAGAAACTACCATTTGCCTCACAGAGTGCAACATCTTCTCCTTTGCATAGAATTGATCAGGTTGTGATTGTGGCCTGTGGAACGTTGGTCCAGTCCGACAACGGACTGCAGTTAGGTTGAGACCCTGATGAGGACGACGAGTGCAGATGAGCTTCCCTGAAACGGTTTCTGATAGTTTGTACAGAAATTCTTTGGTTATGCAAACCGATTGTTGTAGCAAATGTGGCTGGTCTCAAAGGATCTCGGAGGTGAAGATACTGGATGTGAAGGTCTTGGGATGGTGTGGTTGTGCAAAAACAAAAGTGTTGCATTAAAAAGTGTAGTGATTAATATGAAGATGGAGGAATACCTGTGTAATATTCCTAAAAGGGGTTGAGGTAAAAAGTTAAAATCCAAAGACTTCTTACTTCAATGTTGAATGTAAATGGTGGCATCACGGTTTTGCTGTTTGAATAGTCTCTGTGTATAAAGAGTTGTGCATATGTGTGTTTGTCAAAATAAAGGCTTGGCTCGAGAAAGGGAAGTATCTGTATCTGCATACTGTGGATGTGGCAACAAGGACACTGTTGGCTAAACGTTCCAATTTGTGAAATGTCTCCAATCATTGAGTCCGGGGATTCAAAATTGATCTGAAACAGAACTTAAAAAGAATACATTAGACATTCCTCAAGACTGAGACAAAATTTCAGCCAAGTCGATAGACCAAGCCAATGGGCCTGTTTTTTTAGGTGAGCTGGCTTTGGTTTGGAGCAAATAATTGTTATATGAACTCAAGTGGCAGGCACAAGCCATTCAGATTACTCTGAGTGTTTAAATGCATTCCTCTGAGTTCACATGGAACTGGAACTTACTTCCTGCTTCATATGCAAAACTCCTCATGTCTAAGACCTGGCAGACCATTATTGTGTACTATTTAGACAGAGACTAAGCCACTGTAATTACTGAGATGCACAATGAGCACCATTAGCCACACTGAGCAATCTTAATTGTGCTAATGAATATTGCTTTACATTGCACCGTGTAACCAAAGATTGCCTGCGACAAATACTTTCAATTTATTCATGCCCTGAAGAAGGCCAAGAAAGGCCAAACGCGTTGGGATTTTTAATCTGAAACAATAATCATAAAATAATAATGGCTTTTTGTGTATTTGTATAAGCCCATTGAGTGCCTGAGACGCTGCTTTATACTAGTTGATCTGATCCCCAACTTGAGGAGCACCTGGGTAAAACCCTTACCACTGCTAGCAGTCTCAAGCAGCATTCCATAAACCAAGTAAAATTGCCTGTAACCAGTCCATCCATCCATCCATCCATCCATCCATCCATCCATCCATCCATCCATCCATCCATCCATCCATCCATCCATCCATCTTCTACCGCTTATCCGGGGCCAGGTCGCGGGGGAGAGTCTGGGAATCTTTAAGCAGAGATGCCCAGACTTCCCTCTCCCTCTCTCTTGGGATACCAAGGCGTTCCCAGGCCAGCCGAGAGGTGTCTCTCTTGTCGAGAGACCTCCAGCGTGTCCTCGGTCTTCCCCGGGGTCTCCTCCTGGTGTCCAACAGGCATCTGCCACCCTGCGGAGAAAGCTCATTTCAGCCGCTTGTATTCGGGATCTTGTTCTTTCGGTCCTGGCCCAAAGTTCATGACCATTGGTGAGAGTAGGAACGTAGATTGACCGGTAAATCGAGAGCTTTACCTTGCAGCTCAGCTCCTTTACCATGACAGACCGGTGCATCGACTTCTTCACTGCAGAAGATGCACCGATCCGCCTGTAAAACTCACACTCTCTCCTTTCCTCACTCGTGAACAAGACCCCAACATATTTGAACACCTTCACTTGAGGCACGAGCTCTCCACCAACCTGATGGGGGCAAGCCACCCTTTTCCCCACAGGGCGACCGCGAGGGCCACAGTTGAATGCCTTCTCCAGATCCACAAAGCACATGCGGACTGGTTGGGCAATCGCCCATAAGCCGGAGAGGGTATAGAGCTGGTCCAGTGTTCCACGCCGGGACATAAACCGCAATGTTTATGCTAATGACTCTTACCTCAAACTCTGCAACACAAAACTGACCAGACTGCATTCCTTTTTTTGTTTTCTCTGTTCTCAAAGTCTGAGAGTTTTAGAGACTTTGAGAAGCAGTACATAGTACTGCTTACATAAAATGCAAATATAAAATAAATCTAGATTTAGCATGATGTTTATTGCTACTGCAAGGTCAGGTAATTAATTAATTAATTAATTAATTGATAACTATCATGGCACCTTTTGGTGGGACGTAGTATTCATAGCCTGGAAGGCAGCGTCAGCGTCAGCCTCTCCCCACAGGAGAAGCAGTGATAGCGGGTTCTTTTCCCTTTGGTTTGAAACTGTGAATGCTCAGATCACCTTTACCCAACAGTAAAACATTTATTTATACATAAACTGCAAATTTTGGCCACTTGAGATTACACAGCCCTGTCTCTATATTTCGGTCCTTATAATTTGAACCCCGTGGGTTCAAAATAATCACAAGAACGGTGAGCAAAAATCCCAGAAGCACGCAGGGGATCTAGGGAATGACTTGCAGAGAGCTGGGACCAAAGTAACAAAGGCTACCATCAGTAACACACTACGCCGCCAGGGCCTCAAATCCTGCAGTGCCAGACGTGTTCCCCTGCTTAAGCCAGTACATGTCCGGGCCCATTTGAAGTTTTGCTAGAGAGCATTTGGATGATCCAAAAGAGGATTTTGAGAATGCCATATGAAACCAAAATAGAACTTTTTGGTTAAAAACTCAACTTGTTGTGTTTGGAGGAGAAAGAACACCACACTTACTGTGAGGTATGGGGGTGGAAACATTATGCTTTGGGGCTGTTTTCTGCAAAGGGACTAGGACTGATCCGTGTAAAGGAAAGAATGAATGGGGCCATGTATCGTGAGATTTTGAGTAAAAACCTCCTTCCATCAATAAGATGAAGATGAAACATGGCTGGGTCTTTTAGCATAACAATGAACACATCGCCCGGGCAACAAAGGAGTGGCTTTGTAAGCGGCATTTCAAAGGTCCTGGAGTGGCCTAGCCAGTCTCCAGATCTCAACCCCATAGAAAATCTTTGGAGGGAGTTGACAATCTAAAACATCACTGCTCTAGAGGAGGTGTGCATGGAGGAATGGGCCAAACTACCAGCAACGGTGTGCAAAAACCTTGTGGAGACTTACAGAAAACATTTGACCTCTGTCATATACAACAAATATATACTGTAACAAAGTATTGCGATGAACTTTTGTTATTGACCAAATACTTATTTTTCACCATAAGTAGCAAGATTTTTTTCTTAAAGCAGTCAATGTGATTTTCTGGACTTTTTTTTAAAATTTTTATTTATTTTATTCTCAATTTGTCTCTCATAGTTGAAGTGTACCTATGATGGAAATTACAGGCCTCTCTCATATTTTGAAGTGGGAGAACTTGCACAGTTGGTGACTGACTAAATACGTTTTTGCCCCACTGTATCTCATAATGCACAACTTAATCTTACCTTTGATGAAAAGGTCAGTGTGCTTCTGTGATAAGATGAGTCTGTATGGCGTAAGCTAGGTTCATATTAGAGCCTAGTTGAGAGAAAAACAAACCACACTTTTGAGAGGAATGGCATGATGAAATGAGAATAAAGTAACTGCTTTATTTTACAAAGTTATTGTTGGACTGTCATCACCAATGAGCAGATGATTTTATCGAATAATAGAACTTCATTATGACTTGAATATAACCTGTCGGTGTGGCTCTAACAGTCGTTGTGTGTTTACCCTCCGTCAGGACTGATGCCAGAGGACAGAGGACAGAGGTAGGGTTAATGACATAAATCCACTCTGGGGTTTTTCTTTGAACAATCCGCTCTCTACACTGGTGGCAGGCGGCAGCGGAATACAGTAGTTGTAGCCCAGCAGGGAACGTTTCACAGAAAATGTGACATCACGTAAATACCCTCAATAATTCTCTCACAGACTCCTCTCTCACCCCCCACCATGCCACTCCCCTCACAGACTCTCCTCTCACCCCCCACCATCCCACTACCCTCATAGACTCTTCTACCCCCCCACCACCATCCCACTCCCCTCACAGACTCTCCTCTCATCCCCCACCATCCCACCATCCCTTGCACTACCGCACCTTTGCTACCAACTGTTCATACAGTACCAACTGTTTACATTTCGCTGTTTGCACTACCTTAAATCTACTGCTTACCTTAAGATAACATACAATTGTATACACCTACCTGCAGGGCCGGCCCTGGGCATAGGCGGAATAGGCAAATGCTAAGGGCTCCGCCCACCCTTGGGGGCGCCCGAGCGCCCAAATTCCCGATTCCCGATTCACCCGAGTGACGCATCAATCTCCCCCGCCCCCGCCCTGCTGAAAAAAAAAAAACATCCGTTACCTGTGTGTGATTGTCACTGACAGATGGCCGAATTCACTGATACTGATAAGTTGTCATTATGTCAAAAAGACCGAAGCCATCTGGTGCCCAGGGAAGAAAAAAAAGAAGAGAAGAGGAAGAAAAACGCGAAAAAGACAGAGGTAGGTAATGATGATCAGTTTATCTATGTTGCATTAAGTTAGTTCAACGATGCCTGTAACGTTCGCTATCGCTAATTTGAATTAGCTTATGACATAGTGTCATGAACTGCACGGTTGAGACAGACAGTGGTGATCCAAACGCAGGCTTTAATGAAGGATGATCCAGAAAACACAACGAGTACACAGGCAGAGGGACATATAAATCTTTATTTAAAATGAGTTCTGCATAAAATGTTGCTATATAAACGTAAATCTTTATTTAAAATGACTGAGTCCTACATAAAATGTTTATGTATTATATATATGGATTTAGCAACTTTCAAATTCAATTTAAATAAAGATTTACGTTTCTCCTCTGTTTCATGGTTATAACATCATAAAGTGTAGTTAGTAGGACATTGCTGCCATGCCAGATATACTGGAAAACAAACACTTTCAAAATAAATTTTGAAACTACTGTAATGTAACTACTGTATGTAACTACTTTATGCTAGAGAAGTGCTCAATGAATAGAGTTTTGTGCATGAATACCAGATGTAATTATTCTTGCTGTTTGTGTGTTTAAGCTATAATGTGGTTTAGGTGCTGCCATATTTTTATAGTTTCACTATCATCAGCTTTTTAATAATAAAATGTAACACCCAATGGTCACATATAATCCTCCTCTTCTCTCTTCAGATGCACTTTTGAAATATCTGAACCCCGTCCCTGCAAATCCTGGGCCACCTGTTGCAGACATCTCCACTTCAGCACCGCCCAGCGATTCAGCATCAGTTTACAAATTCCAGGGGCACAAGGTGAAATCTTGCCTAGGGCAGCAAATTGGCCAGGGCCGGCCCTGCCTACCTGTAAAATTCTGTTTATAGTTAGAGACATCTGTATATCACATGTGTGTGTGTGTGTGTGTGTGTGCGTGTATGTTTGTTTGTTTGTGTGTGTGAGTGTGTGTGTGTGTGTGTATGTGTGTGAGTGTGTGTATGTGTGTGTGTATGTGTGAGTATGTGTGTATGTGAGTGTGTGTATGTGTGAGTGTGTGTGTGTGTGTGTGTGTGTGAGTGTATGTATGTGTACGTGTGTATGAGTGTATGTATGTGTGAGTATGTGTATGTGTGAGTGTGTGTATGTGTGAGTGTGTGTGTGTGAGTGTGTGTGAGTGTATGTATGTGTACGTGTGTGTGAGTGTATGTATGTGTGAGTATGTGTATATGTGAGTGTGTGTGTGTGCTTGTGTGTGAGTGCGTGTATGTGTGTGTGTGTGTGTTTGTGTGTGTGTGAGTATGCGAGTATGTGTATGTGTGTATGTGAGTGAGTGTGTGTGTGTATGTGTGTGTATGTGTGTATGTGAGTGTCTGTGTGTATAGCTCTCCCGGTTTAATTCCCTGTGTGTATGTGTGTATGGTTGTGTGTATGTGTGTGTGTGTGTATGTGAGTGAGTGAGTGTGTGTATGTGTGTGTGTGTGTATAGCTCTCCCGGTTTAATTCTGTGTGTATGTGTGTATGGTTGTGTGTGTATGTGTGTGTGTATGTGAGTGAGTGTGTGTATGTGTGTGATGTGAGCGTGTGTATTACATTACATTTAAGCAGCGCTTCACACCAAACGCAATTGCGCTAAAATCGCTATTCGGCGTAGTTGGACGCTTGAACATTTTGAGTTTACTTTCATTCGCGTGAAATTCATTCGCGTGAAATTCACTCAACAACAGACGCGAATTCGCGTCATAGGAGGGCTTCTGCCAGACGGGTTGTCTTCGGTCTTGTTAAAGAATGGTTGAGATGGATTTTATCGATAAAGTAGCAGTGCTCTATTTACTTTGGAGGACTGAAAAACGGCGTGAACCCGTTCGGCGCTGTGCGGGGGTCCATCGGATGCTTCAGAGGCGGACTTCTCCAGGAGCTGCGCCTGGATGACGGCCGCTTTCAGCGGTACTTCCACCTGACCCGGCCCCAGTTCAATGACCTGTTGTCCCGTGTCGGTGCGTGGATTTCCCGCAGGACAGCAACTACAGACGCTCTATTCAAGTCTGTCCATCTGTCTCCAGTCAATATTTGATGTGATTATGAGTAATTAATATGTGGACAACTACAGTCTTCTGAACACAGTTATCAGTCCTACAGTCAATATAGTATTATGTCTATAAAATCGTATTTAGAATTGTATTTATAACAGTGTGTTGTATCTCTTATTTGTTTTTATTTCTTTAATAAATGGAGCCAGCCTCCAAAAAGAATCTATGACTCATGGCTTGTTTCTCATTAATACAACACTGGTCCAATCATAAATAACTGTTTTCTTACTGTACTATTGTAGATGTGTTTACAATAGAATATAATAAAAATGAACAAGTGTTTACCATAAGTAATCTAGTCTTAAATACTGAACATTATAAACTTTCTTCTATTTATTCTAAATAAATCAGTCTGAAATATTGAAATGTTTGTGACAAACACATCAAAACCTTTGGTCATTATATAAAACATTTATTTTAAAAAAATGGAATTATCAAACTATACACAACTTAATGCACTATTTCTGAGCAGGAATAAAAGAATCCTAAAGTGAAGGAGAGGAGAACAGAGAGAGTCTGGTTTATTCCCTGCTGTGACAGCTGCATCATTTTAAAAACTATACACTGGGTTCCAAATGAAGCAGAACTGTGCTGCTTTCATAGATTAATGTATGTATTTGAAATTTGACAAATTGTTTCGTCCAAGACAGGACCAGACTCAATAGAAGATCCTCTGAACCTGGAGCTACAGCATGTGTTCTGAGAGCTTCTGAACTGGGTCTTCTCCTGGGGTCTTCTCTTTGGTTGCTCTGTATTAAATGACACATGAAAAAGGCAGAAAAACATTATCTTCTCATTAACAAACCACCAGGGTTGTGTTTGTATCTGAATGTAAGAGGCTATGAGGGCTTACTGTAAATGATTGTATATGATATGTATTTATTGCCTGTACACACCTGTGGATACAGCAGCAGATGTGGATGGGGCAGGCTGCAGCAGCAGGATTTCGCAGGGGGGGTGCCCAGGCTCATTGGCATCAAAAGTCAGCTCTGTCATGACAATATATATAATATACATATTATATTATTAAATTATAATACAAGTTAACATTTGAACATTACACCAGTCACAAACAACACATATCCTCTATAAACTCGTGTGGAAAACTAGTTATAAAGTACGGCAAATTAGCTCAGGCTTTAGCTAGCTAGTTGGCTCAATATATACGACTCTAAAGAATTAAAAGGCGTTTTTGCAACTTACCAGAGTTTCCGACCCCTCACTCACTTTCCTTGAGCAAGAACTTTTAAGATTCCTGGCTCTGAAAAATGACGAAGATGTTTCGTATTCCACAGGCTGCCCGATAACCGTCCTCCATTGTTGTTTTGGATTTCTGCCTCTACGGTCCGCCTCCGTTCGTAGCACGTCACTACTAGAGCAAGCTCCTGATTGGTTAACGCGACGCGAATTTCTCCAAAAGTTCAGATTTTTCAACTTGCGCGAATGAAGCGTCGGACGCGTTTCGCGCGTCAAAACGCTCAAAACGTTCAATTCGCGCTATTCGCGCTATTCGCGCCGCCTCATTCGCGCGAATCGCGCCGCAGGACTTCCACGCGCGTCTAATCGCGTCTTTGCATTGACTTAATGTGTAAATCACTTGCGCTTAACGCTTAATTCGCGTTTGGTGTGAACGTACCTTTATAGTACATATTCACCTGTAAATGCTGTTTATAGAGAAGAGACACCTGTAATTATATTTATGGCACACACTCACCTTTTATAGTAATAACCATCTGTATATTTATATTCATTGTACATATTACCTGTAAATCCTGTACATCTCCATATCCTGCACGTATGCAACCATTGTATATATCCTGCACTTTGCTGCTATTGCACTTCTGGTTAGACCTAAATTGCATTTCGTTGCCTTGTACCTGTACTTGTGTAATGACAATAAAGTTGAATCTAATCTAATCTAATCTAATTGATAGTTTTAGCTGTATTGAGCTGTTAATACACTAATGTTTGCTGATAACCCTTTTTGAAAGCCTTACCTCATTTGACATGTATCTTTCATTATCCAAAGATACCCCAATTTGAAGTAAAAGTCAAATGCCCCATTCATGCTCTTTTTTTGTTGATGTTGATATATCCAATTGACCCGGAGGTACAATATCTAGATATTATAGCAAAATTATGTTTTTTTTTTCACCATTCACCGTTTCACCGTCCCTTCCTGTCCCCCTATCCAAATAGTTTTTTGCTCACTGGGTTGAGTGATGGACTAGTGTGTAGGAAACCACAGTTCAAGTCCCACTAGTGTCAGTGGGGTAATCAAAAAGCATTTGCAAAAAAAAATAATAATAATAATTCTGTTGACGTTCTAAGCCACAGTCAGAGTGAATACTTTTTACATTTTCTAAAGATCATATTTTTTTCTTTTGCCTTTCAGGGGCAATAATGAGAAGAAAAAAAACAAACTGAGAAATTGATACGCAGATTTTTTTACTGCCTTTCATAGGTCATTAACAAGAGAAAAATATTTTGTATTTAGGAAATGGAGCGCCAAATTTCATATACTTTTTTCTTGCAGTTCAGGGCTTTCGTACAATCATGTGTCTACATCCCATTACAAGTGACCACATCTCAATAATGTTCCTATTGTCCTAGGATGCATCTAGCGCATCCACGCCTTCTATTTTTATTGGCTTGAGTTAGTTTAATGTTAGTGCTGCTCTGAAGAGGGCCTTAGTCTTAACTGTATGAGCCCTGATCCTTGAACTGCTTCTCTGTGTGCAATAGCCAACAATTAGGAGACTATGTGTCCAGAAGGTGTGAAAACATTCCTGTTATCACTGTGGAAAACTCTTCCAGCTGTCATCAAATGGGTGAAATATTATGAGTTCGTCTGCTGGCGAGTGTGTGCTACTCTGGGACAATCCTGCTATGTTTATTTTCTGAAACAGTAGACGTTTTACTTCCACATCACACAGACCAGGATCCCTAGGCCGCAGCAGCGACCTCACTACTGTTTCCGCATGTGGATGAGTTTAAGGAAAATTCCTATGGATGTTTGACAGAGGGGCAGAGAAGTTAAAGGTTTTATTTTCTCTGGGGTGTGTACGAGGCAGACGAGATTGACTTTGGGGATTAGCTGGGATCAAAAGATGATGAATATAATTACAACAACATGGAAAACCTAATGTTAAAACCTCAAAATTTACAAGATGGCTGTTGTTTGTTTAGTCTAAATCAGCTGATGAATCAGACACGTTTAAAGGCCCTGTCCTCTCAGACTAATGCGTCATTAGTGACTTGAATGTCAGTATTTTTTTTACAGTATTCTACTCCTTGTTTGATTTACGATACACTCGTTGTTTGCCTCATCTGTAAACAGACAGTTCTCAGACATCACTTATGTGTCATCTCATACAACAAACAATGCCATCATGGTTTACTTTTCAATCTTTATTTAGAATATAAAGACAAAACTTCCCTTCGGAAAAAAACTCTCAAATATCAGAGAGACTTTGAACAAGCCTCAGTAAAAAGTGTGAATATGTTGATCCTCTGAGATTGAATTTGAGAACACTGGGGGTGGCCTGGTTCACATTTCAGATCTCTGAGAAGGGCTGTATGCATCCTGTGTTGCATTGAAAAAGCTACACCAGTGACAATATAATATAATTATAAATGTCGGGTGGGCGGTTTCGATCCCCGCTCGAAAACATCATAACATCCCGCTCTCCCCCACAAACTGTCGTTGTGTCCTTGGGCAAGACACTTAACCCACTGTGCCTCCTCCCTCCCAATACACACATTGGGGGGCCAGGACTCCTGCAAAAGAGATTTGTAATCTCAGTGGGACTTTCCTGGTTAAATAAAGGTTAAAAAAAAATAAAAAATAAATAAATAAAAAAGTGACTTAAAACAGTTTGAAGTGTGAGGCTAAAAATAGAGAAAACAAAACACAATTTAAAGAGATACTTGCTTCTGTGTAGACAGGGCATAACATTTATCAGTTTATAATAGGAAATAACACAATGAATGAACATAACTTTTGCAAATAAAGCGGGAAGGTGAGAACTAATCCACTG
Organism: Perccottus glenii; assembly: GCA_024416835.2. Lineage (NCBI taxonomy): Eukaryota > Metazoa > Chordata > Actinopteri > Gobiiformes > Odontobutidae > Perccottus > Perccottus glenii. The sequence goes on along the minus strand of CM044563.2, from coordinate 19,415,665 downwards.
CAGACTGGGGAGGATGCAGAAGGAGTCGAGCTGGCCACATATGTTTATAGAGCCAGAAGACGGATTACATTACAAGGTCTGAAGGGGACCAGTGTGAAACATTCTGAAAAAAATTGCCAATGTTGATTTTAATTTTCAGCTGTTCTCATGGAACTTTCCTTTGTTGCTCTGAATGATCAAACGGACAGTTGGAGTTGAACCAGCCTCACTATTTAGAACATTAGAGCATAATAGTACACAGAAGGAAATCTGCAATGAAAATGCTCCACATTGGAATATGTTTTTTTTTGAGGAGAATAATAAATGTTTAAAATCATGTGTCAAAAACATTGCGTCTCTTTGTTTCTGCCCTTGTTTTGATGTTGATCTTCAGCATCAGTTGCTCTGTAGTGCTGCTTGCTGGGTCTAGCACATGCAGAATATATCCGTCCCATCAAAACACTTGGACTTCTGGCACACATGGAACGAATTGGGCCACACGACTGGGCATTAGAGCAAAAACACACACACATATGTGGGGCCACACAAATTAGAATGGAGAGAAAAAGGTAAACGAAGCTTCCAGATGACTATCCTCTCTAGGCTCTCGGGTTACAGGAACAAATTTTCCAAAGCAACATTCCCATTTTACTTTTTCCTTTCTGCGTCTTGTGTGCAATTCAAGAATCCATCACATTTTCATCAGGACTTGGATTTGTATTTGCCACTCGCTTTATATTTAAAATGTTTTTTTAAATAAGGCTCACTCAAGTTATGTCAAAAGCAATATTTTTCTTGTATTTTTTGTATTTTGTGCACAGTAGCTTTCTAAATAAGATACTTGCGGTAACTAATCTTGGGGTAAGATAACTGTCAGCACAATCTGGAGAAGCAGACGGGAGCAGTGCAACAGGCTTTGTGTTACATATGGCAGCTAATGGGGCCAATGAAAACAGACAAATCTACAATTAGTTCAAGTATGTATTGCATAGAATGTATAAACATGGATAATTTTTCATCATATGACTGCATTTTAATCTGTTTTTCATTTACTCTCCCCGTACAAGCACATTAATGTGGAAATTGGAACCAAAATTTTTCCCATTTTTCAGCAGTGGTGGAAATTAGAGTTGGGGTGATATAGTGGCAAAATCACATTCACATATATGAAGAAAATTTGTGATAATTTGACAATATAGAAAATACTGAACAATACTGTATTGGGTATTGCAACTTTAAGGGCCAAGGGCGGCACCATTATTTTTATGCTGCAGATAAATCTTTAAAGTACCCACGTGTAACGTTTAGCCAGCGAAGGGCGCAGATCCCTCTCTGTGCAACCTCACTGTTGGCGGCAGCCATATTTGTTTACTAGTAGAGATGTTTAAGACAGCAAGTTTGGAAGAAACAACATGTTCTTCTGAAACAGAAACAGACTCTGCTAGTGTCCTCCAGTGTTGGAAGTAACGGCGTTAGAGTATAATGGCGTTAATTTTTCAGTAACGGAGTAATCTAATTAATTACTTTTCCCATCGTTGTAACGCCGTTATCGTTACTGAGAATGTAAAGTGTCACGTTACTACAATTTGGTTGAATAAAGCGCGAGGTGTGATGCTTTGGCTACACATCAGTTGCTACTGGAGAGAGCAGGGGTGTGTGGGCGGTGCCCTGCTCACGCGCTCTCACTGCACGCGCTGACTTCCACTAAACACAAGACAGCGTCAGCGACAATGGCAACGAGCCGGGGAAGTTCAAAGGTAGCATCCTCGAACTGGAAGTACCGGCACTACTTCTCGTTAATTGAAATTAAAGGTAAGAATGTTTCTGTAACATGCTATGTCCAGAAAAAAAGTCTGCCTCAAGCAACTCAAACCTTTTGAAGCACCTCACATCAACACATGCTAACACGACACTTGTTGCTGCTGCTAACCCCAAAGGCAGCTAGCGTGAGTTCCAGTGAAGGAGACAAAGCCACTGTTAAAACAAGCAACGCTCGATTTTACGTGTCAGCAACAACCACTGGTTTAGTTGTTAGATGAGGAGTATTTTAGAATTGATTAATGTATTATTAATTTTCTTTGAGAAAGAACAACATGTTAATCTACAGAGAGTTAGATTGTGTTCTGTTTATTGTGCAATAATTTATAGGTAGAGAGATTTGCCCTACTTAATGGCCAGATCTCCCTTTGTTTCTTTTTACACAGGTTTACATTTATGTGATTTAATTTTGTACTTGAATTTTATTTTCAATATTTTTTCAATAATTTTTTATTTCTATGTATATCTTATGGCAGACTGCAATCTATTGAGTTCAAATAAATACCAAATGTTCTAAAATACCATATATACTGTTTTTATTCTTCAGTTAATCAGTTGATTTAAACATCTTTGATATTTAAGCTGTTATAGAACGTAATACCCTTATAGAACATAAAAAAATAACTTCAGTTACTTTGCTGAGTAACTGAGTTACTTTTACAATGTGGTAACTGAGTTACTAACTCAATTACTTTTTGGGAGAAGTAATTTGTAACTGTAACTAATTACTTTTTTGAAGTAAAATGACCAACACTGGTGTCCTCATGTAATCTCCCGCCATATGCTACCGTCTCGGTGACAGGAAAGTTATATTGGAGATTTCTGTACAGCTGGGGGTCCTGTGTCAGTGAGATAGGCATGGTTCTACTGATGTCATGTCTAAGAACCATCAACATGGTTTTGAGAATATTCTGTATATTTTTTGGGATAAAAGTTATGCAGTGCTAAGTTGTAGTCTGACTTTATAGTAAACAAAACATTTACAGCTTGGTTCAAATCTGTTTCTAGCAAGAGGGAACACACATTTCTTTTTGGATCTGATGAAGCCTTAGTGTACATTGGGAGAACAAGATGTATTGTTCATGATTTTTAATGACTTTTGACTTCTTTTATCATTGATATTGTGACCATTTTGTATCACCAGTAAGCAATCCTTGTGAGTCAAATGATATGGGACAGCTCTAGTAGAAATATCCTTAAGTGTTTTAAACGTTAAGTGATTGAGCAGTGCTGAGTTTGGTCTTGTTGCTCCTGTCTGCTTCTCCAAACTGGGAGCACTGTAGGGAATCACTTAGCTATTCAAAATACTGAACTAACCCTTTAAGTATTATTTATGTGGTGGCGTGTGCACTCTCGACAAACAAAGACTGTTACAGTGGTGTTGATGCAGTCGCTCTTGAGCCTTTATAAGTATGTTGAAAGCTCTGCTAGTGGGAGGCAGCAGATGAATAGTGGTCAGTGGTGGCTACGGGGCAGATGACAGCAAGGCCCCTGTGGGATGCAGTGCTGGGAGTAATAATGGCCCCGCACAGAGTTGTAGAAGCAGCTACTGTGTGTAAACAGGGGCAAAAGGTGAACACAGCCCCTCATTGAAGCCCTTGACCACGCTTGTATCCATCTTAATCTAGTGTATGAACGTATGGTGTCAGGCTGCACTCAGTATAACCCCATTCATTTCAAGCTATCCTGAAGCAATAACTCCATTACAATCAAGTGTCCTTTGCTGATTTCATTTTGCCTTCATCATTTTCTTCCTAATGCACTGCCTCAGGGAGGAAAAAGATTGGGGGTTTGACTCAGACCTCTCCTTGACTGTTAGAGACGTGAGAGCTGACTCTTTTGGTGTTAACAACTAATTCATCTTTTTCCTTGTCCTTCATAACTTTCTGATGGCAGTGGAGACTCATAGCAGGCTGCTACATTTATTTTGTTACACATTTGCTGTAATTATATCACAAACGTTTGCCTTGTCAAACATCGCTGTGTCTCAACAGTAGCCATGTGTCCTGAAGTACACTCTGAGACAGGATCTTCCAGACATTTTAACTATTTTACACATTTTACAGTCAAGAGGAAAAAAATCCACACATCTGTTAAAAGTAGGCTGGCAAGCTATAAAAGAAAATTAAATAAACATTTCACTGAACAGAAGACAGAATATGCAAGATTTTGTAATTCTTTAGTGGTCTAAGGATGCATTCAACTTCACATTGCTTTGGAGGTCTATGAAATAGATTTTTTTTCTCTTGCTTTTAAAGAAAACTCTAGCACAGGGGTGTCCAAACATTTTGCAAAAGAGTGCCTCATTTGATGAGAGAAAAATTTCCAAGGGCCGACAGTCCTATTCAACAGGTTTTAGTTGGATCTAAATGATTGAAGTTGGATTTAAACAGGTATTAGTTCTATTTGAACTGGTTTTGGTCCCATTTGAACAGGTCTTAGCCAGATTTAAACAGATTTTTGGCAGATTTGAACAGTTTTTAGTTGGATTTGAACAATTTATATTTTGATTTAAACAGGTTTTAGTTGGATTTGAACAGATGTTAGTTAGATTTAAACAAGTTTTAGACAGAACTGAACATGTTTTAGTTATATTTGAACAGGTTTAGTTAAATTTGAACAAGTTTTAATTTGATTTGTCCAGGTTTAAACAGACATTGTATCTTCAACTGTTTAAAGCTGTTTGACTGAGCTGTTGCTGTTTGGATCATAAAAAATAAAATATTATCTCTGGAGCCAAGGGCCACATAAAATCTCACTTTTTGCCATGTTTGGTCCCCGGGCCGGACTTTGGACATATCTGCGTCAGCATATTGACACATGTTCAGCCTATGACAGAAAACTTTGGTCAATCACATGCTTGCTTCTGAATAAAGGACACTCTCATTGGTTCACACCAATAATGAAGGTCAACAAGGAAGTAATGACTACCAATATTCTTTTGCTAGCTTTGTTTGTTTACTCAGAGATAAAAGAAAAATATAAATAGAGAAATGAGGCGGAAATAATCGCAGGATTGCATTGAACACTGAACTCAGAACAAAAAATTGAAGTTTGAACTTTGATTTGAAAGAATTTATCCTTTTTCTTGTGGTGACAAATTTTTCCAGTTTTACTTTTTTAATAAAAGAAAAGCTGGTGGAGGGGGGTGGGGTTGAAACCTTGGGGAGTGGTGTGTTAAGGCAGAACTAAGTAAGATTTGTGCAGCTCTTCCTACAGCTTCCTTCACTGTCATAAATACTCCTAGCTCTGGACAACAACACTCACCAGCCACACTAGTTTTGCAAAAATAAATGGCACAAGAAGTCTCGATAGAGGTGGGTAATGTTCAAAATTCTCTTATAAAGTGTATAATATATATACATTGTTTTATTGTTTTATTCACTGTCAACCAAAACGTTATATGTAAAAATGTATTTCTGAAATATTATTTAATTTATTGTACATTTTATTGTCATAACAATTGAGTAGCCTTGGCCTTGTGAAATCTTGCATGTGTAAACATTATTCGGGGCATTTAGTATAATATTGAAACTACTGTTTGAACTATTGTCTCACATAAAGCCCGTAAATGAAACAAACGCTCCTCACCGCGTACTAACATAGCATGCAGTTAGAGTTCTGTCTCTGAGTTTGCTTTTTGCTTGTGTGGTAAGCTAAGGCTAAAGCTTATGTATAATGTTCTCATTGTACAATGCTTTACTTTAAAAATGAGCTAGAATTTTTTAGGACTTCAGCTCACTAACATGTAGCAATAAAAAGGAATTTATTTGTCACGGATTGTTTTTGTCTCTATTAGCCCCAAGAATAAGAATACTTTTACTAAGAAATGATAATATTATTATTAAATTACACTTAGAATCAGTAGCTCTTGTTAAATCAGACAGATACAGTTAGATCTGTTTATTTCTACCAGTGTGGGGTTTTAGCTTGTTTGAAATTTACCCTCTTATCCCAGTCTTCAACATCATCTTCAGAGGCAGGCCCAGAGTGAGGAGGAGAGGCTGCAGCAGCTGTAGGACAGAGACACAGCTCAGAGGTATGTGTTTTATTTGTCAAAACTGTTTTAACTGTTGTAACTATAGTTTTATGTCCTACACCAAACTCGTCCAGGACAACTCTAGAATGAAGAACAAGAGGAAGAGAGCACTGCTTCAGAGATAAACATCACACTTCATCCAGACCCAGCGACAAGAGAAAAAGTGTCATGATGCATGAAGTGTTTATTTAGTTTATAGCATGTCTTTGACTTGTTTTAAATAATCATATCAGGTACAGCTGAGCAGAACTGGATTATCCACAAAACAGTGCATTTAATCTAACTGTAGAAATGCTCACACTGCCACTACTTTTCTGAAACACACATGTAAAGTGAGTCTAAATGTAGTGTAAAAACCCCAGTCAGAGCAGCAGTGCATCTGATGGAGGGAGCAAGTAATATGCTCATTTTATCTCATAACATTTTTTTACTTTTATTTATTTAACCAAAACACATACGTTAGCGGCACCTATACTACAGAACTAACATAACGCTATAAACTACAAAAACAAGTCATTCAACAGGTAAAAACCACACATACCAGAAATGTTTCGATTTTGCACAGGTCATCTGTTCTTGAAACTTTCTCAACTAGTGTAAATCCAGGCCAAACATTGTCTCTCAAATCCTTTTTCTGTTGCTTTTGTAGTTCTGTGTTTTTGCAGGGGCTTTTTTAAGTGTTTAAGAAACATATCACCAATACAGCAAGGGAGGACACTTATTCTCCGCCACAACGCCCCTAGTCAGGAGACAGTTATAACTCAGGTTTTCCGACTTATTTGCCCTATTTTATGTTAAGAATTATCTCAAATGAGTTGCTTTGTTTTTATAGGTCAGAAGTTACATATGGGGACTTTAACCAAAGTACATTTAAGATCCATGAATGTGTTTGTTCCAGGGCCTGTGTTTTCTTCAGTAAGTGATACTTTTTTTGGTCTGCTCCTTATTTATAACAATGATTAGTTTACAACGCACTAAATGTGAGTAAGGTTATTGACTTTACCTGGGGTGTGTTGTCCCCAGCTATTAGGCTCATGTGTTTTAGATCACAGTATCCTCACTAAGCTTCTTTAAAACCCACCTAATCAACATGGCTAAAATTGATTACTAGACCAGTACCAAATAGCATGAGACATCATCAATATAATGCACTGGTATAGTTTAAATATGAAGGCCAACCATACAAGAGGGCAGTCTGTTTTGATGTATTACATTGACCTTTTTTCTACGACATGCCTTCACATGCTTACACCTACGCTCTCATGTATAAATATTCATGCACTTTCCAGTAAATCAAAGTTATTTATCCCTTTGCCTTTAATTAATTTCACCCACATTTCTGGGAATTAACACCTTTTATGTCCATGCCATTTTCTTACCCCAGAGAAAATATCCAGGACTCAGACTGTGTGAGAGCTTAAGCACTTGGAAATAGAAGCTGTGTGCCACGAAAAACACTGGCTATCACATGGAAATACAGACTTTTTTGTTTTCCTTTTTTGTTATTTTTTTTTGGTAGTTTTTTTTTTTACTGCGCTGCCTTTATGCTATTCTGTTTTTGAACATGTCTTTGGCAGCAGCGGGCCTCTGACTGGAACAGATGTTATCCTTGGATTGCCGGGGCATTGTTGTGGCGTGGCTGCAGATGTATGTATGAGAACAGTCAGCAATTGTAGTTAAAGTGAGGCTTCTTCTCTGGTCTTTCTATTTTAGTCAGGTTGTGCTATTTACTAATTTGATTAATCTTTTTCATTATAAGAATGTCAAAATGAGTGCAATTGTGAATTTGCAGAAAGACTTTATTGTAACTGCTTGCTGATTTTGTGAAGGCTAACGCTGTAGCTAGCACCTGGAGCAGCTGGAAAGGTTATTTATTTATAACAAATTTAAACTAAAGGACATTTGTCCACCTCGACACTGTCTGAAGACTTGTATCCGGAGCTCAAATCATGCCATATGTGGGTGTGGACTGCACGCGGCCTGACCAAACATCTTCTGGACAAACCACAGTGAACTGTAGGGTCAAAAGGTGATGGTCAGTTGATTCTTTGATCATCAACTTATCTGTAGGACAGATGTTCCCTTTGCAAATAACCAATGGCATGTGCTTCCTATAATAAATATTTTTAACAAATGCATAACACACATAAACAAGTTAATGTGTGTATGTTAAACAGCATTAGTGAATTCATGCAGATAGCTTTGTATATTGCTCTGTGTAAAATAAATATTTGTCCTCCATAGTGTATCTACAGTATACAGCAGAGCAATGCAGGGATTATACATTATAACATTCATTCTACTTAAATGGTAAATGTATTATATGTAATACATCACTTGTCATTTGAGTGTTTACACTTCTTTGGAGTTCTTCATTTCAGCAGAACTCCAGAGCCAGATTAGAGCAGAGATATGTACCAAACCACATCAACTGTACAGACTAACCCCACAGTCAACAGTTAGCTCATGAGGCTGATATCTGATGTATAAAGTATCATACAGTTGTGCTCATAAGTTTACATACCCTGGCAGAATCATAATGACAACAGAAACTACCCAAATGACCCTGATCAAAAGTACTGTGTATTGACACCTTTGACATCAATGACAGCTTGAAGTCTTTTGTGGTAGTTGTGGATGAGGCTCTTTATTTTCTCTATTTGACAAAAAGCCTCCAGTTCCTGTAAATTCTTTTTTCTGTAAATGTGCATGAACTGCACGTTTGAGATCTCCCCAGAGTGGGTCAGTGATATTGAGGTCAGGAGACTGAGATGGTCAGTCCAGAACCTTTACGTTTTGCTGCTGTAGCCAATGACAGGTCGACTTGGCCTTGTGCTTTGGATCGTTGTCATGTTGGAACGTCCAAGTACGTCCTATCCTCAGTTTCCAGGTTGATGAATGCCAATTTACCTCCAGTAATTTTTGATAACATGATGATGCTGCTTTTATTTTTTCCTGTGCCTTTGTAGCTCACACATCCTCAAAACATCAGCGGTCCACCTTCATGTTTCACAGTAGGAATGGTGTATCTTTCATCAGGCCTTGTTGACTCCTCTCCAAATGTAACGTTTATGGTTATTGTTATGGCCAAAAAGTTCAATTTTGGTCTCATCACTCCAAATGACTTTGTCCCAGAGGTTTTGAGTTTTGTCTCTGAGCTGTTTGGCATATTGTATAGCACAATGCTTTGTGACATTTACGTAGTAATGGTGTTCTTCTGGCGACTCAACCATGCAGCCCATTTTTCTTCAAGTGCCTCATTTTGCATCTTCAAACACCCACACCATGTTTTTTCAGGCTTGTATTTCAGTCAGCATGCCTGACCTTGGTTTGGTTTCAACAGAATTGCTCAATTTGAACATTGCTGATTGGTATTCTCAATTCCTTGGATATCTTTTTTATATCCATTTCCTGTTTTATACAGTTTCGACTTTCTTTTCCCATAGATCCTTTGACAATTCTTTTGCTTTTCCCATGACTCAGAATACAGAAATGTCAGTGCAGCACTGGATGAGTGATGCAAGAGTGTAAACTCACCGTAAGGGGTCCAGAAGATTTTTATTAAAAGATATGTGTTTAAATATAGCTTACTTTTATTTAAGTTAAATCTCATTTATTTATTTATTCCACACCTACAGCCTTTGGAACACAGTGGAGATAAATGTAGGTATTCACTGTCCTCTGTCTGTATTTTTTCCCTTTGTTTACATGAAGAGGGATGTTTCTGAGTGACACAGCTCACAGATGAAAAGAAAATGCTAGAAAATCAAAAAAGTTAGAGCTGATTAAAAGCCACAATAAAACTGGATATGACATAAACTATAAGGTTCAGGACATGTTTGTTTATTATCATCAGCCGAAAATCCTTCATAATGCAAACTTGATGGACCAGGCTGTTCTGGTCTCATGGTCGTTGGCTCTGAAAGGGAAGTGTGACTCCTGAAGTGAGAGTCGTTAAGGCTCAGGAGAGTCGTTAGTGACGCTGCTCCAGTGCAGTGTTATAAATACTAGGCAACATGAATCTGAGGCCACCTCCTCGGTTGAAAGAGGGCTTTTCCATTTTCACAAAAATGGCTTCCTTCACCTCTCTCTCAAACCATCTGGCCTCTGGCCAAAATTTGTACATTGCTGTCCTCAAACGAATGTCCTTTCTCTTTGATGTGGAGGTGGACAGCAGACTCAGGTCCTCCAGGATTTTCCGATGGCAGGAAGTGGAGTCCCTGTGATGCGTTGGGCAGTTTTCACCACCGCTGCAATGCCTTGCGCTCAGCGACAGAGCAACACCCATACCACACTGTGACACAGTTCGTCAGGATGCTTTCTATCGCGCAGCGGTAGAAGTTCACCAGGATGGCCGAGGAGAGCTGGTTCTTCCTCAGTGTCCTCAGGAAGAAGAGGCGCTGGTGAGCCTTCTTGACCAGGCTGGAGGTGTTGGTTGTCCAGGTCATGTCAGCCGAGATGTGGGTCCCCAGGAACTTGAAGCTGGAGACACGCTCGACGTCCATTCCATTGATGTGAATGGTGTCGTGTGTGCCTCTAGACTCTTTCCTGAAGTCCACGATGAGCTCCTTCGTTTTGGTGGTGTTGAGGAGCAGGTTATTTTCGTTGCACCATGTGGACAGGTGCTGGATCTCTTCCCTGTAGGCAGTCTCATCGTTGTTGCTGATGAGGCCAATCACTGTAGTGTCATCTGCAAACTTGACGATGGCATTAGATCCGAACACAGGCTTGCAGTCGGAGGTGAAGAGGAGTAGAAATGGGCTTAGCACACAGCCCTGTGGTACACCAGTGTTAAGTGTGATGGATGTGGAGCAGGTGGATCCAGATCGGACATTCTGGGGTCTGTTGGTCAGGAAGTCCAGAATCCAGTTGCAGAGTGAGGTATTGATGCCCAAGTCTTCAAGTTTGGCTATTAACTTGATCGGGATGATAGTGTTGAATGCTGAGCTGAAGTCAACAAACAGCATACGTGCATAAGAGTTCTTATTGTCCAGGTGGGTGAGCACAGAGTGCAGTGCCATAGCAACTGCGTCCTCTGTGCTCCTATTGCTGCGGTAAGCAAACTGATGCGGGTCCAATGTGGGTGGTATGGAGTCTTTTAGGTGTTCCAGGATCAGCCGCTCAAAGCACTTCATGATGATGGGTGTGAGTGCTACAGGGCGGTAGTCGTTGGGGCACCTTGGACTAGAGTGTTTTGGCACTGGCACAATGGAAGTGCATTTGAAGCATGTTGGTACAGCTGCTTGGGCAAGAGACAGGTTGAAAATGTCTGTAAAAACCCCAGCGAGCTGCTCCGCACATGCCCTGAGAACACGACCAGGGATGTTGTCTGGTCTAGCAGCCTTGTGTGTGCTAATCCGGCTCAGTGCTTTGCAGACATCAGTGGATGAGAGTGTGAATGGAGGGTGGTCAACTGAGGGTTTGAGCTTGGTTGCAGTTTCTCTGTTGTCTCTTTCAAAGCGAGCATAAGAGTCATTTAGCTCATTCAGGAAGTTGACATCGTTGGCTGCAGGGGTGGAGTGGGTGGGTTTGTAGTCACTGAGGGCCTGGATGCCCTGCCACATGTGTCGAGGGTCAGAGTTGGAAAAGTGTCCCTCTATCTTCAGCTTGTAGCAGTGCTTGGCCTTTTTGATGCCCCTCTTCAGGTTTGCTCTGGATGTGCTGTAGGCTTGTGCATCTCCTGATCTGAAGGCAGTATTGCGTGTCTTCAACAGGAGTCGCACTTCCTTATTCATCCATGGCTTCTGATTTGGGTATGTGGTGATCTGTTTCTGGGTTGTAACACTGTCAATGGTGGTATTAATATAATCCAATACAGAGGAGGTGTAGCAGTCAATGTCTGTGTGAGCACCACTGGTGGCTTGGGAAGCAAACATACTCCAGTCAGTGTGTAGAAACTTTTCCTGGAGTGTGAAATCTATCCCCGCAGGCCACACCTTGATGGTCTTCACTGATGGCTTCACACGGTTGATGAGGGGTGAATATTTGGGAGTGAGGAACAAAGATATGTGATCTGATTGTCCCAGGTGGGGGAGGGGTGTCGCCACGTAAGCTCCAGCCATGTTTGTGTAGACATGGTCTAGGGTTTGGTTCCCCCTGGTGTGACAGGAGACATTCTGATGAAATTTGGGTAGCACAGTCTTTAGGTTAGAGTGATTAAAATCACCCGCAACAATAAACGCCGCTTCCGGGTGGAGAGTCTGTTGTTTACTGATGGCTGCATAAAGTTCTTTCATAGCAAGCTTGGCATCAGCATCCGGGGGAATATAAGCTGCAGTTATAATGGTGGAAGTGAACTCCGGCGGCAGATAGAACGGTCTACATTTAACCATGAGAAACTCTAGGTTAGCTGAACAATGGCTCCCAACAACAGCAGAGTTTGTGCACCAAGCTTTGTTAATGTAAATACACAATCCGCCTCCCCTTGTCTTACCGGATCCATCTGTTGTTCTGTCCGCGCGGAGCATGTGATGTCCCGTGAGCTCAATAGCGGAGTCTGGTATTCCGCTATTTAACCACGTCTCCGTGAAGATAAGGACGTTACAGTTCAGAAGTCTTAACGGGTTAATGGTGTGGGGGATATTTTCAAACCCACATGGGATTATTTAGTAAATCTTGTATATATTAGATGTGTTGTCTGTTTCCGGCCAAATGTTTAATGTGCTCTGACACTCGCAGATACATAGTGCAGTATGGTAAGCAGATTGTGTCTACGAAAGAGGTTTATTTCTTTCTTCTCCCATTTTGGGAAACATCAAAAGACATTTCAGGCCACATAATTGTAATATGTCATGGTATAAATTTATAGTTACATTATTGGGCAAAAGAACACTTTTATAAACGCATTTATACGCATTATAGTGTTCCAAGTTTCCTGTGCGTTGAGCAGTCCCTTGATGACTTACTGTATGTTCGTGTTTGGCTGGTTCCATTTAAAACTTCCGACGGTCCGACATCGAACCTTGACTGGTATTAAAGGAGTAATGTGTGAGTTCATGCTCTTGTACATGTCCTGGATGGCAGAAACAGGTTAAAGGGCGCAGAGTTGAAGTTGGAGCATGGGATTGTTCAGAGTGCCTTTGTAAGATTTATTAGCACCAGATAAGGCTGATAGCCATCTGCAGCCACGCTCACTTCACACAGGCAGCCAAACCGCCAAAGCACTGCCAAAGCATACAGAGTGATGCATTCTCTAATGTGTCTGCCGAGAGAGAAGGAGAGAAAGAGGCCGTAATGCTTCATGTTTTAAGTCAGCTTCAAAGTCTATAACCCAATCAGTTGTTGGATTGTGTTAGAAAGTCACTAATGAAAAAACATTGACAATGGAAGTCATATAAAATCTGTAATAACATTTACATCCACTACTGTTGTGGTCAGTTTGAATTTCAATACACAGAGCCGTACTGCCTTCACTGAGCCTGAGGTGGAAACAGTTTAATACTATACAGCAGCATTATAATACAATCTTTTTCATTTGAAAATTGCTAAATACCTTGATGCCTTTGATGCTTTGCCACTGATATCAGCCTCCGTCTTAATTGTCCCACTCAGTCTGTCACTAATTGTCACAAAAGATATAACACCTTCATAGAGGTTTATGTCCTTTATGTCCGTAATGCCTGTTCAGTTGTAGAGAATATGAATGATAACACTAAAACTTTTCTTTCACTCATAGTTAGTGGTTGGTTGAAGCAATTTATTGAGCAACATCTGTGTTTACTCTTTTTATTTCATAATGACAACAGAAACTACCCAAATGACCCTGATAAAAAGTTTACATACCTTGGTGATTTTGGCCTGATAACATGCACACAAGTTGACACAAATAGGTTTAAATGGCTACCAAAGGTAACATCCTCACCTTTGATCTGTTTGTTTGTAATAAGTGTGTGTGTTTAAAAGGTCAGTGAGTTTCTGGGCTCCTGACAGACCCTTGCATCTCTCATCCAGTGCTGCACTGATGTTTCTGTATTTTCAGTCATGGGGAAAGCAAAACAATTGTGAAAGGATCTGTGGAAAAAGGTAATTGAACTGTATAAAACAGGAAATGGATATTAAAAGATGTCCAAGGATTTGAGAATGCCAATCACAGACATCCCAAGTCTCCCGGAAGTTGCGGGAGTCTCCCGCATATTGATAGCCGCTCCCTGATGCCCGCAAATTAGTTAAAATCTCCCGGAATCTAAAGCAAGCGTGTAGCGCGCGCACGGAAGACAGGGAGAGGGAGCGAGAGACCTTGCGTGTGTGTGTGTGTGCGAAGCACTTGTAAGATAGAGAGCATCCTGATTGGCCTGTTTCCGCAAATTAATCAGTTATGTCTCTCTAGAAACAGGAGCACAATAGCAGAGGGAGAGTGCCACAAAAAAAAAGTATAAGACAAATTTTACGGCAGACTTAACGAAAGTGTACCCATGTCTTAAGTGTCAAACATAATTTGGTGTGTATGTAAATAGTTACTTCATTGTTCTGTTATATTCAGCTGTATTTCGGTATACAAGTAAAGCCATGTTCTGTGGTGAAATCTTTGGTCATATCCTTGTCCTCCTCCTCCCTGAAAATGACTTTTTGCAGGTTGGGATGTCTGCAATCAGCAGTGTTTGAACTCTAATTAAGAAGTGGAAAATGAGGGATTCTGTTGAAACCAAACTAAGGTCAGGTAGACTAACAAAAAATGTATCCACAACTGTTAGGAAAATTGTTTGGGATGCAAAGAAAAACCCCAAAATAACTTCAGCTGAAATACAGGACTTTCTGAAGTGTGGCTGTTTCAAGATGCACAATAAGGAGGCACTTGAAGGAAAATGGGCTGCATGGTCGAGAAAACCATTTCTACGCCACAAAGCATCCTGCTTACAATACACCAAACAGCTCAGAGACAAGCCTCAAAACCTCTGGAACAAAGTTCTTTGGAGTGAGAGTCCATAATTAACCTTTTTGGCCACAACTTAAACGTTACATTTGGAGAGGAGTCAACAATATACTGTACATATAAGATGCTGTGATTGATCACAGATCATGCTTACTGTAAATTACATAGATGATGAAAACTCAGCACACCCAACGCAATGGCCAATCAAAAGCTTGCAAAGAAGGGGTCTGGAGTTTGGGATGCTCCCATTGGATGGTTGGTGTGCACCACTTGTTAACACTGAATCAATGGCTATTCCAGCACTGATTATGACATAAGAGCAGGATGGCATGGTACAACACTAAACTCAGAACTAGAAGTTTAAGAGCTTTAGAAGTTTGATGTAATGTCTTAGTATTTTGCAGTGGCAAATTGGTTCATAAAATTAAACCCGAAAAGGTTGTTTGAATATTGTTGAATGGCACTGTTGGCACCATGATGGATAGATTTTTTTGGGTAAGGCAGCGATAAAATAGAGAAGCTGTACCCTTGTCTCACGAATGGTATGAAAGGCCTTTCTCTCTGGTATGTCACAGTATGCGCTGGCAATTTTTATAGTATAACACTTTAAAACTTTTGTATACCTTAAAAGGTGCAACCGTCCCATGTCTACTTCCCATAAATAGAAAGATTATTTTCTTCTCGCGCAGGCATTTAAGAGAGGGCAGTGTCTGTTCTGTGAATCCACAGGTCACTAGTATGTGAGTGTGCTCTCTGCTGGCCACATCTGCTAGGAAGATTTGAAGTGCAAGACTACTGTCTCCCTCTTAGACCACTTTTCTCTCAACTCCTTTCTATTTGCTAAAAATAGTCAAAGACATTCATAAATGTCAGCACGACCCTTTATCTCTGCAAAGAGGCTGGAACAAGTCAAATAAAGACTCAATGAAAGGCCTTTTTCTCTGGTCTGTTCCCAAGTTATTTAGGAGCTCTTACCTAAAGCCCTTGTGTCCCACAGAAACTTGGGACCATTCTCTCTCAGATCAGGCTAATATCAAACAGCAGAATGAACTTTCTGCCTCAGTAAACTTTATCCCAAACATACAGCATACATTAGCTCTTTTTTTCCCAACGTCTGCATCACAACCAGACTGTTTTATCCCCAGAAAATACTGTGCAGTTAATTTCATGTGAGATTTAGTGGCACACAAACCACTCAGACTCCGTTGTGTTCATAATCCCCTCCGGGCTGCTTGTCTCTTCTGCAGACTGTCAAAGTGGACCAGGAAACTTAATACGAGAAGAAAGAATGGATGTTTGTGATGAGAGTGTTTGGAAATTGTTGTCATTGGTGCCATAGAAATTCAATTTTGGCATTTTGTAGTAGGTTGTGTTGCATATTTGCAGATGAATGCTTAAACAAAAGCCACATTTCCTCTGATGGTACAGATTGTAGTCAGTACAACATTGTTTGGTCTGGGTGATGCTGAAATGGCTCTTGTTTCCACAAGCTGTGTGTGCATGCTAAAATCAGCTGCATCAGTAAAGTCATAGTTCCACACAAGTTACTTTCTGTAACTGCACTGATTTGTCTGAAATGTATATAATTTCAAATGTACATCACTTCAAATCACTCTAAACACAGGCCTTTTTTTCCTTGTTTGTTTGTATTGGCTTTGTGCTGTGCTGGCTATATCAGAGCATGGTCGGCGCGCTTAGTTTGACTTTAGTGCAGCATAACTCTATGGATGCAGAAATAGCCCGTCTATGAATTGCATTATCCAAATGTGTTAGCTTAACTAATGCCACTATCACACCTGACTTTATCTTGACTAAATCTGGAAAGGCTGTGTGTGTGATCACAATACACACAATCTCTGGCAGGACTGTGTCATGGGCAGTGGTGGACGAAGTACACAAACCGAGTACTTGAGTTAAAGTACAGATACACTAGGTAAAATATTACTTCAGTAAAAGTAAAAGTACTCCCTTTTAACTTTCACTTGAGTAAAAGTACAGAAGTATTTGCCTTCAAATGTACTTAAGTATCCAAGTACTATCATTTATTATGGCTATAATGCCCTTATAATTTTTGTCAGTCTCTTGCCCCCTTTAGGTGCCTCACTTAAAAATACAGATTTTTGAGATCCAAATTTCAAAAGGCTGTGGTTTGAAAATGATAAGAGATAGAGTCTTACTCTAAACTAGAAAAATGTCAGACCTGACCCAAAGTATTTAAGTAAATAAATTTTAAGCATCTAATTTGCATATAATTTTCATACCATGACATTATATATTGGTGGTTATGTTTTTTTCAGTACATACACACTAATAAACATATTAGAATAGTTTCTTTTCTTTTTCTGAAATAAAGAATAACTACAACTTCTAATAAACCATAACTAGTAAAATGTATGCAAATAGTTATGAGAAATATACACATGTACTGTATGTGTGTGGTTGCAGTTGCTTAATCTTTTCTTATCCGTCCATGTGGCATAGTTAGTAGTTTTTTTAGAGTGTGGGACCTCTCATAAAGCATAGCACACAGCCATCACTTTTATTACGATTGCTGCTTTGATTAGTGCATTCTCGCTGACTATGTTTACCCCTGCCTCTCCCTCCTCTACTGGGTAAAGTGTCAGGATGAACAACACGTATTTGTCCCAAACAGCTGTCAATAGAAGCCGCATTATTCCCAAACTCCCTGTCACTACCGCGGCCACGGCAGTACACGCGCCCCGGCTTCTATCACCTGTGCTAAAGGTAAAGCTGCAGGTGCTAAAGGTAAAGCAGCAGGTGCTACGTGCACACGGCTTCCCTTCTCAACCTCCCCTTTACTACCGCGGCCAGAGCGACTAGTTTTCCTCCCGTTTCTTTCACTGATGTTTGGTAAAATGTGGGAAAAACAGCGTGTGCTTTATGAGAGACGCTGAGAAAGGCACGAGCAGCGGCGCTCATTCTCACTTTCACTCGGCTGAAAAGACTCTAAAGGTAGATGTTCTCCCTCAGAATCAGAGACAGCCATTACTAATACCAACGCTTCATCACAGGTGTATTTTTTATTTGTCATTTTCATGTTTATCAGCTCGCGTGTAGAGAATGAGGCTTCTATTGAGCCGGTCCTGACACTCCCACTGAGACGCGTCTTTGAGGTCTTCTTCTACAAAAATATTTAACGGAAACACAAGGAACGACTAATTTTGCAAAATGTACTTGAGTAAAAAGTAAGATATTTGACGTTGAAATGTAGTGAAGTTAAAGTAAAAAGTATCCCTTAATGGAAATACTTAGTAAAGTACAGATACTGGAAAAAACTACTTAAGTACAGTAACGAATTACATTTACTTCGTTACTGTCCACCACTGGTCATGGGAAAGGTGTCAGAAGATCCTCCAGAAGATCTTAAGCTGGTTGATGATGCGTATGCCGTGTAGCTGGTGCTGTAAGTAGAGTGCACAGATAATGGAAGTCTCATACTCCCTGCAGCTAGTTGGTACTTTACTTACCGTAGTTTAGTTATGTAATATGTTTCAAAGTGGTGTCAATATTAGGGCATTATTCACTGTTAAGGAATTGGCCCATTTGCCCGTCCAAGCTAATTAAGCGGGCCCTTTCCATCCTCGTCTGATCAGTAAAACCACTGGACTATTTCCTGTGTTTTTACTGAGCAGCGGGGTCCTGACATCCTACAGACTTCTTGTACATATGTGAACGCACAGGTCAGGAAAAAAAGTAATCTCAACCTTCGAAAGTACATGTGTGATTATGGCTTAAGAGAATTACTGCCTGATTATAGTAAGCTAATAACTAATTTTCCAGTGCAATATATACTAAGCACACTGAACTTCTAAAGTATGCCGTACCAACCCTACCTGTAGAAGCGTGCCTATAGTGACAACCTGTGTAGTTTTTTGTTTTCTTTTATTGTCATCACAAATGTCAGAATATGACACACACCAGTAGGTAGCTGCTTTATAAACTTACAAAGAGAGTACTGTATTAAATCCCATTTGGACATGCTCTGAGCTCCAACACTCCCTCGGCACTGGCAGATGTCCAGACAATATCTTTCCAACTCTAGCCTCGTTGATGTGGTTAATAAATGAAGAGAGTACAATGAGAATGGTGGGAAAGTGTTTTATCATAGGAAGAAACCACTGCTTTTATCTGACTTTCTTTCAGTCTGGGCCCTAATACAGTTTCCAACCACAGACTTTTTCAGACTATTTTTGTGGTGGAAGTTGAAATTTGATCCTTATAATCTGAACATTGGGGTATTACATTCATATAAAACAATACAACTTGGAAACCTCAAGTGTTTTTTTTTATGGGTGAGTTTGGCTGCAGCTGGGAGGGCTTTAAAAGTGGGCATGTAATAATACAGCCACTCTATCAAAAACGGTTTTCATTAGTCTGCTTTGGAAAAATGTGGTGAAATGTGCTGACAAATTAGCTGGGTCAGAATGTCAAGGTTTTTGTTAAGTCCACTTGAAACTTACACGGCCTCTTAACCATAATTAGTCCGACCACTTATTATCCTGTTTTCTCACCATGACAGATGCTCTTTGCTTGAAAGGGGAAAATAATATTTACAGAGTCCTATTACCTCCTGTTTTCTCCGCTACATTTTCAACCATTGTTTTCAAAAGTAATGAAACTGGGATTGTTAGTGCTAAAATGTGCATCTGGGCAGTCTGGAGCTTATTTATAGACTCTCATTGAGTGAGAAAGTCCAACTGGTAAACTTTTACACTCTCACAAATACACACCAGGGAAGTAGATTTATACAGGTAATAGGCCTTGATAATGGCCATTTATGTTACAGATAATGATGCTGAGGATGTGGGCTCGGTTTGCCTCTTGGCTCTGGATTATGACACCAATAAGTCTCGGCCCCTCTTCACTAAACACAGCCAGGGGTGGAAATGAAAGTATAAAATGTACAACAATATTTTGATGCAAAATACAGTTTACAGTGCAAATCTCAGTACAGTTAGGACAGTACAGTGGGTGTGGTGTTCCTAACAGTTAACCATTTCTCATTGTTTTAGTCCGATTGCACTGCATTGTGCACAGTAGTTAAGCACAATAGTAAGTAAATTTCTACAAAAATCCCTTCCCTTTGTCTCACTGAACAAAGCAGTTTGATTCTTGGTCTACAATGATAACATCTCTGTGGAAATGCAATGGAAAAAGCTCAAAAATTGCAGTCTTTTGAATCTTGGGTTTTGAATTTCTGAGTTACAAGCACATGGAAAAAAGTCAGAAAATCTAAACCCTGAACCCTAATCAAAACAACAAATAAGTAAGTGGGCTAGTGGCTTCCCTGGTCTCAAAACGGACGGCTTCTGTGCCAGTCTGTTGATTCACTGACAGAGAGTCTTCAGCTAAAATGGGAATTGGATAGAAAAAATAGTTTTGCTAATAACCTCAGTGGTTGCTATTAGCATCTACAGTATTTCCAGTTTTAGTGACATGGGGTAAGAAAATTAGCATGGCCAGCCATCCTAATTCCTTTTCTATTCTACACAAAGATGGTTTCTGTGGATTCTAGTTGTATTGGGCAGTGCCAACAGACGCCAAATAAACTGCTCCTGGACACAATTAGATAGACATAGAACTCAGAAGCATTACATAAAGTCCACACCAGTGTAGAAATGGGTATGAAGGGAAGGGATCATGGACCCATTTCACTTTGCTAAGTTGCCAGGCTAGAAAACTGGTGTAACTCTGCTTGAAGTGTAAAAAGCTGTGAAAAATATCTTGATAAGCATTTTCCTATTACACTAGTTTACAGCTTTACCTCAAGCCTCAGTGCACTACACACTACACTCACTTTAAAAGCTTGCTTATATCATTTCTTATATAGAACCAGAAGCAGTACTTACATGGCATCACATGGCGTCACCATAGAAGACTCCAATTTGCACGCAACACAGTGGAAACACAAGTATCAAACCACGCCATACTGACCTGACTTGTTTTGCACTGCTCAGTGGAAACACAGCTCAGTGGCTTAAAATAACTCACTCAGACAGAACCTCTAAAGTAATAAATCATTTGAATTAGGCCAAATGATCACTTCATATCACCTTCACTTCATTCGTCATTGACTTGTGATAGTGTGTGTATTTTTATGGAAAGCAGAAGAGAAAATATAGGAGAGGAGTGTTTCAGTGATATGTTAAATGATGTGTTTTGGCTCATATGCATTGACAAAGATAGTATACACAAGTTTCCAGTCTATAGGATGATTTTATTTCCTGTAAGTTTTAAGTGCAAGATATTGATTAATTAAATTTTGCTTAGTTGGTGAAAAAGAAAATGATTATTCTCGTTTCTTAGTTAGTAAGGTATCGCTAAAATATGAAATGAGCTGCACAAGCTTGAGGTAATTTGGAAAGCTTAGGTGTCATGATACAACTATCAAAGACTTTCAAAGGATTCAAAAGGACAAAACCTGACCACCTAAATGTAAGTTAGAAATGTTCCAGACAGCAGTGTTTGTTGACCTGGGAATATTAAACCAGCGTATAAATACATTTTGTGTGTGCTTGTACAACACTGTGAACTTACTGATATCCAGCAGAGTGACTGGAGGCTAGAGAAGGGCGCAGAGGAATTTGTGGATGCAGAGATAGTGCAGGAGGGCTCCACTCTGCAGACAGGTGGACAGGTAGCTACAGAGGCCTCTTTGTCCACGGCTTAATCAGAAAGCAGGTGTGCCACTGTGCCCTCTGCTAACCCCTGCAGTGCCGTATACTCCCGGACCACTCCACTCTCTAGATAGTACTTGTACAGCTTAATATGTCATTAGTCAATGTTTAATATTAGGTTAAAAGAGATCTATTAAATTTAAAGCAACTCCATGTGAGCCATGACATCATTAAAATCTGTATTATTCAAGTCATTTCTTGGGATTTGTGTATTTGGTGCATTGTTATTGAGTTACAAGTCATTCTTTGCAATACTTGTATTGCAAAGAATGATCATATTGCAATAACAATAAATTTGTGCAGCCCTAAAGTGCACTCAGTCATTTTACATTTAATTGAACATAAGTTGGACTATATGTGGAATGTATTGTATGTAACAGGTGTGGAGAGGTGTTTATCCTCACCCTCTCCACATATTTTAAATTTACAAGATGTGTTTGCAACAGTTGCACACAGCCCTTTCGAAGGAACACATTCTGAAAGGTTACTTTGTCTGACTTAAGATTGCCACATGTTAAACTGTCATCTGAAGTGCTTCATGAATTAGTACAAAAGTGGAAGGATAAGAGCGAAATAAGTGAGTGAAATATAGTTGTAGATAGTGTTGGCCTAAGCCAGGCCCAGCTTGATCAATCTGTCAGCTGTACGACAGATCCAGGTTAGTGCAAGACTTGACTCTGTGCTCCCCATCTGGCTTGGACCTCATCCAGAAACTCATACTATATGTTGGAGTGGCTCCAAGCCTCTGCTCTGTTCTTAGCCAGCCTCAGCTCACGCCCCTGCCACTACCAGCCGGACTTCCTTTTGGCACTGCGCCTGTGAGCTGCAGTCTCACTCTGCCTGCACCAGTCTGTCTGCACTACGCATTGATTATAGCTCTCTGATATAGTGGAGTAATTATTACATGGAAATGAGATATCTCAATTAATTTAATTATACAAATTATAGCCTATTATTGATTAAACTGAGGAAAAAATAGAGGAAAGCTTGGAAGAGTTTTAACCTCACTCGATTAAAAAAAACTGTAGAAATCCAACAATAAACTTTAGCTGTCCATTTTGAGTTTTTTTGAAGAGTACCAGAGCCTCAAAACAGTGTCTGCTGCATGACCTTGAGTCTTTGTCCAGTGCTAAAGCGGGATTGTGTTTTGGGAGTGTATTTTTGGGCTCTTTGGGCGAGAGTCTGGTCAAACTCTTGCTTAACCTGTGGTGAAACTATAGGTGTTTCACAGTCCAAGTGAGCGTGTGGCTACGATACGGTACGGCTCATTGTGTTCTAGTGGTTTTTAGAGACTGGTTGTCACATACTGAGTTTAATGGCAGTGCTGTTGTTTGTCTGGCAACTGCTGCATGCATGCTTTCAATCTGCAGGCTTTTTGGGAACTGTTCATTCTCTGTGGTAATTAGCAATTCACTTTGTTTCACTCTTCTAAAAGTATCCAACACTGATGCAATGGAAATGCAACGCTTATATGACAGCCCTTCAGCTCAGTGCTCTGTGTAAGTAGATATTACAGCCAGGGCTCATTTA
Organism: Perccottus glenii; assembly: GCA_024416835.2. Taxonomy (NCBI): domain Eukaryota; kingdom Metazoa; phylum Chordata; class Actinopteri; order Gobiiformes; family Odontobutidae; genus Perccottus; species Perccottus glenii. The sequence continues at coordinate 19,392,732 of CM044563.2, read as the reverse complement.
CAGTTCAAAAAGTATTATCAAAGTGAACACACCTTTAGCAGCAATGTGAAAATGACAGGCAGCTCTCAACATGTTCACCTGCCTCTTCCACAGCAACACTCTGTATTGTCCCTCATGAGCTTCTCACATCATGGGCACTTTTTCCATAAAATGGTACACAAACAGATACACTCAAAAAATGTTTGATGTTTAGAGATTAATATGAAGCGATTATAATATTAACATTAGCAATACGGAAATTGGAAAATTAGCTGTTAAGCTATAGTCTAGTACAAACATCTCTGCTTTGGCTTAATGTACATTGTACGGTGTCCTAAAAAAATAAATAAATGAAATTAAAACATTCACTATGTTCAATGTTCAATGTTCATAATAATAATAATAATAATTGTTATATTTATATAGCGCCTTTCCAGAGCTCAAGGACGCTTTACATATCAATTATTCATTCACTCCACAGTCACACACTGGTGGTAGTAAGCTACATCTGTAGCCACAGCTGCCCTGGGGCAGACTGACAGAGACGTGGCAGCCATTCCGCGCCTACGGACTCTCCGACCAACACCTTCAACATTCTTACACATTCATACGAGGCAAGGTGGGTTAAGTGTCTTGCCCAAGGACACAACGACAGTATGAACTGTGGGGAGAGCGGGAATCGAACCTACTACCTTCCGGTTGAAGGACGGCCGCTCTACCACTGAGCTACTGCCGCCCCTGTTCAATGTTCAATGTAAATAATAATTTTATACAGCAGTAAGTAATTTAACAAATGTATTATGAATTTAAAGGGATAGTCCTGTATTTTGAGTGACAATGAATATGTAACTTATTCCCTACAGTAAATATTTGTAAGCACACCCCGCCCTTGGAGAAACAAATAGGAGCAATGACATAGGCTTTGTGTGATGCATGCTGCCAGTAAAAACACATTTTCAGGCTTTACAAGGCTTCTAAAAAACTACTATTAATACAAGTGCATTACTTACTGAAAGTGCATTTTTGAGATAATTGTTACTGTTTTGTCCATTTTACACAGAGGCCATCTGAACCAAACTTTGGTCCATTTCTCAGCAACATATACTGAACAAAAATGTTAACACCCTATTTTTCATGAGCTGAACTCAATAATAAAGCTCTCTAATCAGAATCTTGATATGCCAGGATTATCTCGGTTAAGGCTCACTAACACAGATTTGGACATATTTGTGTCTTTTGTGTACATAGAAAAAGTCTTAGATCAACTCATAAAAATGGGGGCCAAATGGACATTGATGTCATTTAATCTGTTTTTAGTCTTTAGTGTTGCTCCTCTCTGCTTCTTCAAACAACTATCAATTGTAGAGAAGGAAATATCTATCCAGCGATCTTTGAAGCCAAGAATTGTGGGTTTTGTTCTACAAACATAAATTTCAAATAAAATCAAGACTTATTTGCATCAACACATTGTCCCATGTCCAGAACTTGTAGAGAGCTCAGTTTATTTGAGTTTTGTATCTTGTGGACATTGCCTGCGCACTGTCGTGGGCCTACTGCCCAGCCTTGTTTAGCTTGTTTAGCTTCACCTGCCTATCAAGCCAATGAATAAAGTCTAACAATGTTAAACATGCAATGCCCTGCACATTAAGATCAACAGTTCAATTAATGACAACATAAACAGACAGTAAAACAATAACTAGGAGACCAAGTTGGCAAAAAAGAAACACAAACAAACAAACATCTACAACCTAATGATTTTTCTAAAAAGGCTTTATTGATTTATCATTTATACCCCATTCAGAAATCACACTTTGGGGTTGCTTAAAGTGACAAAAAGAAATTGTGGGCAAATAATTTAAAGCATGTTAGCATTAGGGGGGAATTACACAGTAACACACGATACCATCAGATTATTTGATTTCTGATACAATAGTCATGATAAGATTGCCCTAGACTGGCAAATGGAGGATTTTGTGCATTAATTCTTGCCATTTTATTGTAATTTTTCTTAAATTAATCATTTTCTTTCACGCTGTATTAATTTCTCTTTCTCTAGAAATATATTTCAAGTTTCTCTCTTTTGCCCACAAGTTACATTGTCGTGTTTGGAATCAGATTAACAGTTATGTTACTTTATGTACAAACTTCAAATTCTGTAGTAAAACACAGTTCTCATTTTAGTAGCCATTTAATTCTGACTCACATGCACAACATTTGCCTATGAATTTACATAAGTAATGTTTTTTAACTTGACTTAAACTACATAAACATGAATTTCAAACACATAGAAAGATGCAGGAAAGGTAAAAACATAAATATTTTTAACCTATTGGTTTTGGGGAGGCTGTGGTTCGACTAGAGGCCATTCTCAATGTACTTCCACTCTTCATCCAACTATTTTATTATTATTCCTTTATTTATACAGGTTATTACGATTGAGACACATGGCCTCATTTTTAAGAGAGACCTGTTTTACACAGGAAGACATTACAATCAATCAATCAGTCTGTCCAGATTTACAAAGCAGAATGCATATGGCTAAACTTAAGAATTTATGTCCATATCAAGGCCTTCAGAGACGCATATTCATGGTTGTGTGAAGAGGTCAGGTTTCAGTCTTTATTGCCCAGGTTAAGAAAACACACTGAAGAATGCTTCAGGCCCAAATGATTGTCAGCTCTAACAGCTGCAAGAAGACAAAACAGGAAGGCCCCTGATGCTTTTTTATTAGCAGAAATTACTAACAGTGCCTGGGACTCTGTCTTATAAAACCTATGCTACTGTACAACTCTGCTAGATCTTCTGCTGTGATTGGTTGGCATGTTGACACTACTAATCTACTGGTCTGTGCTTTCAACTCTGTATAAATGGGCCTCTTCAGGACTGTTCGTATTACATGGAGACAGACATTCAGTGGTCTGTAGGTGTTGGTCTTTAACGCTAGATCCACAAATATTTTTATACCTCCCGTAACCACCAGGAGGTCATTTCTACTACTTTCTTCTACATGCCCACGCTTGACAACGTCAAGTCTCGACAGTCTCTTTAACACAAATGCAAATTGTATTTTTTTTTTGTGATACAGACATAGACAGATTTCCACTGGCAAAATATAGTTAAAGTTTATATATATATATAAACATTTGGGAGTTATGTGCTTTGCGAAAAAGGGACAAAACTACCTAAAAGCATGTGATAGATAATTGTTAATTTAAGAATAAATAAAATAAAATGGCAAGAATTAAAGCACAAAATCTACCTTTTGCCAGTCTAGGGCGATCTTATCATGACCATTGTATTGAAACAATTGTATCGTGTGTTACTGTGTAATTCCCCCCTAATGCTAACATGCTTAAAATTATTTGCCCACAATTCCTGTTTTTTCACTTTAAGCAACCCCAAAGTGTGATTTCTGAATGGCGTATAAATAATAAATAAATCAACAAAACCTTTTTAGAAAAATCATTAAGTTGTAGATGTTTGTCTATCATACAAACAAGAATAACTCAATGCACCTCCCTGTGTTAATATACATATCTCTGCACTCTGTGTTTGGAAACTATTTTGCCTTGGTGACTTGGTCTCCTAGTTATTGTTTTACTGTCTGTTTATGTTGTCATTAATTGAACTGTTGATCTTAATGTGCAGGGCGTTGCATGTTTAACATTGTTAGACTTTATTCATTGGCTTGATAGGCAGGTGAAGCTAAACAAGCTAAACAAGGCTGGGCAGTAGGCCCACGGCAGCTGTGAAACGCTACTTTGCATTGACACATTGAACTGCACAGGCTTTTAACAAGATAATTACTGATGAGTGAAAACTTTGAGGTTACCAAGTTTCTCACGAAGAACACAGTTTCCACCATATTTGTGCTGGTAAATCCAATGTGACAGATTTGACTCCAAGTTTTAGAAAACAACAGTTTAATGGAATACATAGTTACAAACTGATTTCTCCAGCTTTCATAATTAATGTTCTTAAATAAAATAGTGAATATTTTGTTTAGAAATGATGCACCGAGGACATGGCTTCTCTGTAATTTATACAACTGTTCTTTGTGTATTTTATTATCAAATGTAAATATCAAAACCTTTTTTACTGGCCAAATAAGCAACTGTCTATTAGGCTTGAGCTGGGGAGCAATTCAGCCTTTATTCATTGACCACTGCTGCTTATCTGGACTCTACGGGGTTAATCTGACTCACCGCAAAAAACGTATGCAAAGGGCACGTGCAGAACTTCCAGCACTTCCACGCTTTTGGTCTGAACTGGCAGTGGGCCGTGAAACACATTGCCCGTAGCACTACAAGATAAATTTTCATGAGTTTATGAACTCTCAAATCTTGAATCTAGATCTTAGCGTGCAGGGTCCTGTCTGTTTAACATTGTTTGGTTTGTTAGACATTATTCAGTGGCTTGATAGGCAGGTGAAGCTCAACAAGTTAAACAAGGGCATATGCATAACTGCTGGGCATATGCATAACTGCTGGGCATATGCATAACTGCTGGGGACGCTGTATTTAATTAAGATAATTACTGATGAGTGCAAAGAGAATTGATGTTACTCAAGTGTCTCACTAAGAACACTCTGTTTCCAGAATATTTGTTCTGGCAAATCTAATGTGACTAATTGACTCTATATTGTTAATTGGTAAATGGAATGCATTTATATAGCACTTTTTAGTACCCTCTTGGGCACCCAAAAGTCTTTACATCATGAAACCCTTGGCTGCTTGTATTTGAGATTCTGTCCTTTTGGTCATGGCTGACAGCTCAAGATCACACAGGTGACTGAAAGAACATAGATCAAGGGCTTAGTGCAAGACTGCATTTCTGCTGAAACTGTGCTAATCCACTTGTCAATGCCCCATTCTATCCTTCGCTCACTTGACACTTGAACTCCACCACTATACACAGGAACCTGAAGAAGGCAAGCCACCCTTTCAGACTAAGAATCAACTCATTCTGATGCTGATTCTCACCGTGGACGCTTTACACTTGGCTACAGGCTGTCCCAGTACATGCTGAAGGTCCTAGTCCAACAAGGGACAACATCATCTGCTTTAAACAAAAATTAGATGCAGTGTTCACAAAGCTGCACTCTTTTCTGCCTGCGCCAAGAAATTCTGTCCATATAAATAATGAGCACAATTGTGACAATGGACAGCCCTGCTAGAGCCCAGCGTGCACCAGTAGCAGGTCTAAATGAAGAGATATTCTACAGAAAGAAATGACTGTACATCCTGGAAATTACCAGAAATGTGACATACTGACAACGTTTCTTAGACACTGGGTTGCTTTAAAGAGTCTGCACAGAATCTGATATGTATTTTTACATCTGTTGAGCATCTGTTTGGAACAATATTTGGATATATCTTTCAAGTGGAATTCCTGATGCAAACTCAATCATATGTCATCTTTTAATTATTGTGTTTAATTTTAAATGAGTCATAATCAGTGACCTTATTGCCCTGACCACTGAGTGACTGGTGAGTAATACAAAAGCCATCACTCCTGGAGAAAGACTGATTTAAATGACATTATCTGTGTTTAATCTAATTTGCAGTCATTTGTTGAAGTTTTATCCCCAGTATGAGGAAAGAAAATATTTGAAGTGATAACAGGTAGCTTGCTGTCTCTTCTCATTTTTCATTTGAATTTCACTGGGGATTGAGCCAAGACACACACATCCGCTGCTCTGGCCGACTGACGAAGCGTTACACCAGAATGCACTGCAAGGTTTAACATACTCCTGCATACAAATTTCCAAAAGTTTCAAAAAAAAATTTCAGCACTATAACACATCTCAAAGGTTATCAAAACTGAGGCCACATCACAAGATTAATGCATTCAGTTCTGCAATATTGTTGAAGCAATCCAGGGATAGATATGGAATGTATTGTTGGTTGCTTAATATTGTTTCACAGTGATAAAAAAAAAAAAACATACAACACACTCAGCAGGTCAAGACCTGGGTTCTCACACTGTCCAATCAGAGAGCAATGAATAAGTGGAATAAGTGGTGAAATTTGACATTTGGAAGCAGGAGGTCATGGTTGTTATTTCTCCAGGCTCAGCCCTAGTGTTACTGAGGCTTTACTGATGTCTTTTATATAGTGCAGACAGGTCCTGGTTTTACAAGAGCTCTAAGCACCAGGACTGCTGCCCTCAGCTTAACCCCACCAGTGCAGCTGACCTTTGACACGTGGCTGTGGCAGCCCCCCTGGGATTTTTACCCAGTTGGTTTTCTCAATTGATTTTGTGCCAGCTAAAATCCATTAAAATGATTTAATTAATTAATTTAATTTTAACGTATTCTGTGGAAAATTTTGGAATTTACAAAATAGTGTCCATGTTCATTTTAAACACACGTTCATGAAGGATTAGGACATTTATGAACTAAACTGATTTACTGAACTCATTTGTTTGTTTATAGACAATGACATGTCCCTCCAGGGTCACTGTAGGTGCTCACAGGCTGTAGTGTAATCTGCAATGTCACCACTAGATGCTGCCAAAAATGAAACACTTAGCTTCACTACATGACCTTTTTAGGATTGGCACCAAGAAAAACACTGACTGCAATTGCACTCCTGCCAACTCACATAGAACTGTTATGTCCTAATAAATACCTTTTATATAAATGTTTCTGTCAGCCCTGTGACTAACTAGCCACTGTCCAGGGTGTACCCCGCCTAAGGCCCCAAGCTGCTGGGATACGCTGCAGTCACCTGCGACCCCTAACGGGACCAAGCAGAAGAAAATGAATCAATAAATGTATCAGAGAAGAGTGTGCCCTGTCACTTGGCTAAATAGTATAGTATGATGATTGTTGCACTGACGGGGTATTTTATGAAGTGTAATTATCCATCTAGATTTTGTCCTTTTATGAATGACTCTAAATGTGAAGTCAAATGAGTCTAATGTAACACCTGATCTAATAAACCAAGACATGTCAAGCTGCAGGCTAGAAAAAGAAAACAGCACTGAAAAGATTCCTCATCTTAGTGCCAGAAACATCAGCCAATCACTCTAGTTCTTTCGGGTCCGAGACATCATCAAAGCATCACTAATAATAACCATTATAGACGAGTAACAAACAGATACAGACTGAAGAACAATCGGTAAACCACAGCAAGCCACTCCAAACTGTAACTTCTGTAATCCGCCAAACCACAATGGATGTAATTAATCATGGCTAAATGTTTTTACACTCTTTGCAGATTTTTTTATGCTTGCTTTAATACAACTTTGGCAGAAGGGAAGATAAGATTACATCCTTACGCTTCTGACACAGCGTCGTTTTTTCTGCTCATTTTACCGGAGGCTACTGTGTTGTCAGAAGCTGTTGGCAAAAACCATGCTTTGGCAAGAGTTCTTAAGCTTTGAAATGCACAGGCAAGCAACCTGCTCATATGTTAGTTGCATTCATATGAGGACACACACCTGTATATGCGCCGTCTTGTGACTCCTTATGAATGTGCACAAAAGACACATCACACAGTAAGTGTTTTAGTGTTTGTAGTCCCTGTTTATTATAGTGCAGTGAAAGAGGCAGAGGTGGTAGTTGTGGGTCTTTGAGGTAGCGGCGTTGCTGGAGTTGTGGGTGGGCTTGCAAGATTGTCATGCTTGGCAGATGGTAATTTGGGGTTGCGCCTGTGGTTAGTATTGGGACAAGGATATAAGTTATGGCTGGCATTGGTTTGATTCAGAGGAAGTAAGTAGTAAAGAACTGAGGCTCCAACCATTTTCCTGTCTGTTTATACCATTTTGTTTCACTTCTTTCTTTCCTTTAGTTTGTGTCTCAAAAATAATAATAATAAAAAATACCAAAATGGGGAGGAGTGTATAAATAATAGGGACAGTAGGAAAGACAGGAGATGAGACAAGGGGGAGCAGGAACTGGGGGGGCAATGTTTGAAGTTAAACAAAACTTGTGCATATCCTGAGGAAGTGCCTGCTGCCAGGATGAAGCAGGGACTGTTCCTCGAAATCTGTGAGTACACATGATTACACAGCTAATCTAGTGTGTGTGCTCTCAGGCATCAAGCAGGTCTGTTTCCTAATGCCATACCTGCATTTAAAAACGTGTCCGTTTCCCATTAGTTCAGAGTTACACTGTGCACTTTGCTTAGCTCCATTTTAGCCCCAAGGGTAATAAATAAAGGTGGCTAAAGGTCTATGTTCACTGCTGGTCTACTCAAAGCCCAGAGGTGTGTTTTTCCTTTCGCTGGGTTCTTAAATGAGGAGTTGATTAGGTGCTAACAAGGACCACTTTATGGATTTCAGATTTTATGCCTGAGTAACGGTGATTCAGAGTCCTCAGGGTCATGTGAGATTTACACCATGTGAAGTAGGGCTGCAATATTGTGCAATTCTTTATTAATTTGTTATTATTATATCAACATTTGCAATATCACTGTTTCCCATAAATTGAAGAGCTCTTGGCTGGCCACCATAATCTCCAAATTAACCAAAAATACATTTGAAAACTGGCATTCTTTAAGTGAGTTTCCTAACTGCTCTGTGAATACCTCAGTGCATAGACTCCATAGCAGTAACTGCTGAATAAGTGCAGCTGTGAGTTGTGAGGTGACAGCTTCTTTTGGCGCCTGCCGAAAGTTCGCCAGTGAGAAATGAGTTTGCACAATTTATAGAGAACAAATCCCAGAAAAAAACAATGCTGTTTTTTTCTTTTGCTTCACTGCAGCTGCCACCTATACAAGCAGAAAGTCCTCTGTTATGGACTTTTGTATCAAATTGAAAGGTAAATGCACCCGACTGCATATGGCAATGCTTGAATTGCATATTATGGTACTACATAGAGCACACATTCAAATCCTGTATGCCAAAATAAGTTTCCAATCACCAGTAACATGGAAGGTTTCCCAGAGCCTTAACCTTTGTCTGATCCTAACTTGAACATCACAGATAAAATTGTGTAGCAATATTTACCATAGTTACCACATATTGCACACTGTCAAACAATATTGTGCAAAAGTAAAACAACATTTTCAATCAAAGCCCTTTCTCTCATTCTACCAGATGTATCTCCTCATGAGTAAAAAATACTATGTTGCATCTCAGCAGTACTCTAAGGAGGCAGTATCTTCCCTCACTTTGCATCTTGCTGAGACCTTGCTGTGTGCTTGTGGTTTAAGAGTGATTTACATGTGTGTGTGTAAGTCCTTGTAGTGAGACACTGGGGGTGTTTAGACTAGCATTCCCATAATGACACACTGAGAGGAATCCCACAGCCTCTCACAAAACTCTCCCAGCACTGCTTTTCAGGGCACATTATGTGTTAGTGTGTGAGTGTATGCACTCACAGTCTAGACTCTCTAACTACCCTGTTGTAGAACGCTTGATCAAGACAGCCAATGAAGCGGTGGGAAAAAAGGAAGCTGTGGGGATGAAGGTCAAACGAAAGGAGATTACAGAATGACAACCAAAATCAAAACTTCACAGGCAGCGAGAAGACAGGAAACCAATGAGGCATGCAACATACATTACGTATGCGCAAAAGATAGTTGGCCTGGAATACTTATTTAAGTCCCTGTGAAATTTCCAGAAGGGACGGATGTGGTTTGGTAATGGTGGAGGTGGTGAAAAAGTCAAGATGGTTCTTCAATAGGACGTGACTTTTAAACAACCAGCAAATCATTTTTCAAGTGAATTAAAGGGCTTTAGCCTCTCAGCAGATAACTTGATGAATATAACCCAGGCTGCTTGCCAATCGGTCAAGACTCTCTTCATTTTGTTTTGCCTAAAAGTCCTCCTCCTTTCCTGGGAACTGTCTTGGATCTCATATTTGAGTGACTGAATATGTGTTAAATGTCTAATCCGTAACCACATCTGATAGCTGAATACATGTGCATATGTTTAATAGTGAAGCATTGGCACATTGCACGTGTAATGTGTTATATTGGGACTGTGTGTATTATGAGGGTATTACTCTTACACTGAGTCACAGGGGCTTTATGTACAATTATAGCCAGCTCAGTTGGTCCTATATTCTGCCAATTGTTCAAAGGGGAGTAGTGGTTTTACGTAAAAGCATATATTAATGGCAACAGATATTTTATTTGGTTCTGAACTTTCTAAAACTTTGAGGGTCATGAACGAAAGGACAAGATCCCGGCTGAAATTAGTTTTCTCCGCAGGGTGGCTGGGTGCTCCTTTAGAGATAGGGTGAGGAGCTCAGTCACTCGGGAGGAGCTCAGAGTAGAGTCACTGCTCCTTCACAGAGAGGAGCCAGCTGAGGTGGCTCGGGCATCTGTTCCGGATGCCTCTTGGACGCCTCCCTAGGGAGGTGTTCCGGGCATGTCCCACAGGAAGGAGACCCCGGGAAAGACCTAGGGACAATGTTTCTCCACTGGCCTGGGAACGCCCCGGTATCCCCCCACTGGAGGAAGTGTCTAGGGAGAAGAGAAGTCTCTGCTTAGACTGCTGTCCCCGCGACCTGGCACCGGATAAGAGGAAGATGGATGGATGGATAAACTTTCTAATGATCTTAATGCGTGTTTGTTGTTCAGGAAATAACTTATCATTCTTATGTGCCTTTTGAGATTCATCCATTTTGTTATTTGTCTGCCAGACATGAGATCTCTGGCCTTTTTGTCTGCAGTATAATAGCAGACTCAGCTGTTCGCTGTCCGCTCTTGGATGTCTGACGTCTTTTCTGTTCAGTTCTGTGATATGGTTGTAATGGACTCAGAGTGACTGTCCAGAGGTGTTTCTGCTCGGTGCAAGACTTGGAACAGTTAGTGTGTTTGTATCTGGACAACAGCAGGGCCTAAAGCTTGAACGTGATGGATCAGTTAACCAAAGCACAGCCAGTGGGCTCGAGGCTGGCTTTGTGGACTACTTTGATGGAGAATGTTTTGTGCATAAGACATAGCAGGAAGCGAGACAGGGTCTTTGTGAGCTGAAAGCTGTCTTTGGAATGAGCTATGTTGCTTATGACAACTGTTAAGATTTTAAAGTCCAGAAAATTACAAAATACAAAAGTCAAAGTCAAACATCTGTCCAGCTTTGTAACATTTCCCTTGACACACTACAGGCATATCTTATATTCTAACATAAAGCTATGTTTATTGCTTTTAAATATACACAGTCGATAATATAGAGGTATTTTTGTATATGGAATTATATAGGATATCTCAACAGCTTGATTAGCTTGACTAAACCAGTTTGATACTAGTTTAGTTTGGTTTAATTTACTCTTTATATACCATGTAAAAATACAATCTGACATAAGAAGAGATGCTCTGCCTCAGAATTAGCTATTATCTATCTGCAGTCCCTAAACTCATCAGCACAATTTAAGAAAATATATGGTAAAGGTGAGTTAGTTCATAAATTAAATACCTACAGTAGTAGTTCAAATACAGTTTTTCCTACAAGGGTAATACACATTAATATACAAATGACTGCATTACCAGTAAGTCAATAAAAGTGTCTCAAGAAAAACACAAAGCTCTATAGACAACTTCAAACTGTCTGGGAGTTGATTCAACTCTTTCATCACCTTCAATTTAAGAGATATAACATTGCCCAAAAGGCCTTGCCACAAAATCATACATTGTGGCATAGAAGAGATTGCAGAGTGGGACACTGGACCAAAGACGAGATTTCCAGATTTCAAGGTTTTCCTATGACAAAAAAGGAGAATCCCGCTTCACTGTTGAATAGCTGTTAGCTATAGATGGGTATGTAAACAAATGTATGACCTCAAGCTCATTTTGGAACACTGATGCCCATAATGTTATAATGTTTTATACTCTGTTGCTTTTTTAAACGCCACTAACGTTGACTGTCACTCAGTTTAAGACTCAACTATAATGGTGATATGCATTGATGCTCAAAGTCCTTTATAAATTATAATCAACTCAAGAGCTGTAGATAACAGTTGGGTCATGTGAGTCCTTGGAAAAATTCCCTTGTGAGTAACATTTAGACACGATCATCAAGATAGAGCTGTGAGTTTATTCTGTGAACTATGAGGTAGATTGTTCTGAATGCTATGTGTTTTACAGATGTATTTCAGTGTGATTCATCATTGATCATACTCCCTCGGAGATTCTGTATTTGTGTGGAGTACAGGTACAGCTGTGGGAGTGGGAGCAGACGCTGCCAGGGTCCACATCTGTTGTGGTTGTTTATTTACTCAGTCGTTGACAAAAAATTGCTCTTTCATCTGCTGACTTCTCTGGTTTATTTGCTCTTTTTTTTTTCTTTTCTTTGTATAACTTTAGAAGCCTTTTATAGGTCAGCTTATGGAGCACATACCCTCACTATTTTAAATCTGGTGGTCTCCAAATGAAATAAATAAATAAACGAAATACCTCAGAGGGCATGTACTATTCAATCAAAAGCAATTCATCATGATGACACATAGGGCAGGGTATCGTCCAAGGCATCACGATACAATATGTATCAATAATTTGGGTCCCCAATACTTGGGTCACAATACGTACCTCAATACAGTGTAGTTTGATACAATACGATTCGCTATTCGATTGTATAATGCCCTATTACGCATTACTCATCATCAAAAAAGACAGCACATATATAAAATTTACTAAAGATTTCGTGCATATTTCTCATATTAATATAAAAACAATTGCATTGTCATTCCATTTCACTTCAAATCATTCATTTGTTACTGAACAAAAATGAAAAGAGAAAACAACAGAAAATGTCTAGTATAGACTCACACCTGACAAGGCTTGGACAATGCTAACAATGTGTGTTGTAAATATACATAATAATACTAATAATTAATAGTCACACTTTTACAATTCATATTCCTAATATGTTGTTCCTTGTTTCAGACAGCGCTGCTCTACACAGCCACGAGGCAACAAGCGTCTTTATAGATTTTATCTGCTCAATGCCAACACAAAACAATAATAGCACAGTAGCAGCAGGGAGCATTACCCATAGAGTTATATTAAAGGAGTTTAAGTTGGATACCTTTAGTTTGACACCTCTCTGTCTCCACAGGGCTAATGTGCACAACACATTATTCTTAAAAGATGCCAAAAACAACACATGGATCATTTTTATAAATATACTGTTCCATTTTAATCAATTTCTTGCCACTTTTTGTAGTATCGATTTTTTTTTAGTGCCACACATGCATCAAAACTCAGGTAAAAGATCGCCAGTGTCAGTATAATTTTTATTACCACTAGCACTGCACTTTTTATACAAACTATATATATTGATAAGGTCACGATTAATGTAAAAAAGTGCTGTGCCAGCATCCGTGCTGTGAAGTACTTCTGTCATTATCCCGCAATGGGAGGTAGTAACATAGAGCTTTTGTGCTTATTTAGTCAAATGAGCCATGTGCTTTTTGGTTTGGATTACTTTTTTCACTGTGTGAATACACTCACACTAACACATAATGTGCCCTGAAAAGCAGCGCTGAGAGAGTTTTGTGAGAGGCTGTGGGATTCCTCTCAGTGTGTCATTATGGGAATGCTAATGCTACTCTAAGCACCCCCAGTGTCTCACTATGAGGACTTACACACACACACACACACACACACACACACACACACACACACACACACACACACACACACACACACACACACACACACACACACACACACACACACACACACACACACATTTTGATTGTCGGGGCATATTACCATTTCATGAGAACGTCAATTTCACCATAACCTGTCACATGGCCACAACTCTCCACATATCCTCTATAATGTTTAACACATGTGTTGGCACTCAACTTTGCCATGTGAATTTTAGCATTTATAGTAGTATAATAGTAGTATAGTATTTGAAAATCTACTACTAGCTTACTTATAGCAATTTTTTTCCCAGGGAGCTAGGAGTTGCTAATCTAATTTTCTTAGGAAAAGTCTATGCAGCTCTGCGCCATACTAATGGCATGTGATTCAGCTCTCTGGAGCAAGTTATCTCTGGAGCGAGTAGTGGGAGTCTCAGGGCTTCTTAGTCATCGAAGCCCTGAGACTTGCAAAGGCAACATTCAAGTCATCTGTACTCATCTTACTGGATCTGTCTGCTGTCTTTGACACTGTTAATCACCACATCCTCCTGTCCTCTCTCAGTGCAATGGGTGTCTCTGGAATGGCGTATCAACGGTCTTACCTCTCGGATAGGTCATTCAGACATGACATCCCTTGGCTCTGTCATCCAGAAGCATGGCTTTTCCTATCACTGCTGCAGATGACACTCAACTCCACCTGTCATTTCAACCTGACGATCCGACGGTCTCTGCTCGTGTCTCGGCATGTCTGAGTGACATCTCACTTTGGATGAAGGACCATCACCTGCAGCTAAACCTTGCAAAAACAGAACTGCTTGTGATTCCGGCCAATCCAAAGACCCACCACAACCTCTCCATTCAACTAGGCCCATCAACCATTACACCGTCCAGCACTGCCAGAAATCTGGGAGTGGTAATTGATGATCAGCTAAACTTCACAAGTCATGTTGCCAGCACCACTCGGTCCTGTAGATTCATCCTCTACAACATTAGGAAAATTAGTCCTTTTCTATCAGAGCACTCTATGCAAATTCTAGTCCAGGCTCTTGTCTTGTCCAACCTGGATTATTGCAATGCTCTACTGGCTGGACTCCCTGCCTGCACAACCAAACCTCTGCAGCTGATCCAGAATGCAGTGGCAAGAGTGGTCTTTAATGAACCGAAGAGAGGGCATGTAACTCCTCTCTTCATTCGGTTACACTGGCTCCCGGTTGACGCCCAAAAGCTAAGCTCTTGGCCTACAAGACCACCACTGGTTCTGCACCCTCATATCTTCACTCACTAATACAGACCTATGTTCCTACCAGATCCCTGCGCTCTGGTGGTACCATCCGATGTCATGAGTACAGCTGCTCTTTGTATTTTCTGAGTGGGTGTCACTTCTTGTGGCTGAACCCTGAACTCTAAATATTTCCTGTAGCTCTCACAATCAACTGTTTAGATTGAGTATAGCACTATTTGGCCTTCAAAATGCAGCCGCACTCCAACAGGGAAAGCCCTCCTGAATTCATTGAGAAATGTTTACTTTCATACTCCACCGTGCTGGGGTGGTCCCAAGGCAGAGAATGAATTGACTCACATTGCGATTGCTCAGCTGTGTGTATATTCACACACAACACACACAAAAGTGCAGCGATGTTAGATTTGACCATTTCCAAAGATGGCTCCTAATATGTGCTACATTTAAAACTGCTGCCTGCTCATGAGGCTGTTTTACCTTCCACTGTGAAGGTTATAAGCCTCTGGTATGTGATACAATATGTGGCACAGATGTTCTCCCTCCAACATACTAAACCATTTCTTATGTCTTACTGTGCGTTAGTGTTTGGCTAGTATTTCAGAGAACAGAGCTCATTTCACAGACTGCATTCTTTGGCCATTTGATGGTTTACTCTTGATATAATTATGTGATTTATACTGATGTCTGATACTGATGCTTGGTGTGTGGAGAATAGTACTCCACAGATAGTGGTGATGTGTAGTGATAGTGATAGTGAGTGTTAAACAGGGCTGCTCTTTCCTGCTGTGTGTCAGCATGTCAGTATGAATGTGCATTGGGTTGAATTCAAGCTCACAAGAGGACTTTGTTTGTTCACTCTTGACTCTTTAAATATACAGTAGGTGTGTGTCTAAAGCTGTCCATGGATGTGTGCTGTCTTGCATTTTTCTCTACCTTTGATGTTCTTTTCTCCGGGTCTTCTTCTTTTATTCTTTTTAACTCTGTTCAGGTTGGAGCCACATGTGGAATCGTGCCGCTTTGAAAATGTGTAGGGGTAGGTTTAGCCTCTGTCTAGCTGGATTTATCTGAAGCATGCCAGAGCTTTGACCCTCACTGTTTAGTCATACAAATGTTTAGACAAACATTTAATATTATCATCGTGTCTGCGTTAATGTTTCATTTTAGGTTCCACACTACCCTGCTTTTTTGCTGAAGCGACTTTGATTTAAGTGGAATGATATATCTTTTTTTTAAGTAATTCAATTAGGAGAGACTAAAATAGTTTATTGAGCACAGAGAACATTTGGCACTTATAAACCCTGGCAGGAAACAATGCCAGTAGGGAATTCACAAAATAGAAAATTCACCCTCGGGTTAGACACTGGTGGTGTCTTAATGGAAACCCTGAGAAGACTGGGAGGATGATGGGAGAAGAGACTGGATGCTGATCGAACAATGTTATAGGGATAGCTGCAGGCGAGAGTTGTGCTGCTGACAATTAGATGATGGCCAGTGCTGAGATGGAGAAGGGAAAGGAATAGATGCAAGACAGACTGCAGAGGAGGATGAAGACCACTGCTAAGGTTGTGTGATAGGAGAGGATCATGGCGCTACAATGAGCTTAAGTGGCTGCTCGGTGACTTTAAGAGAAGGGTAACATTTAAAGGGTAAATTGAAAGAGCGATGAACAAGCGAGATTGTGATTGGTTCAGGGATTGGCTCAGAAGAGGACGTACAGTATATGAGAGAGGCAAAGGTATGATTAAGAGAAATGAGACGCTGCATTGAATGACCAAGTCCATTTTACGTGGTTTGTGTTTATTAGAAGCAGTCTGGAAAGGGTTCTGTCAGTGTGGATGCAGGTTGAGTTTAATTCTTATCAGAAGTGAAAGGAGGCCTGTGGTGGCTCTAGAGAAAATAAACAGTAAACATTGTGAAAAAGCTAATAGACTGCAATAAAAGAAAGACTCCACAGGAAGTTTCAATTATGTCACCCTTGTTATTTCCATTTCCAATTGAGAGTGGAAAACTGCTCCGATATCAAAGGCAATCTCAAAGGAGAAAACAAATAATTTAGTCTTTACAAAATAACCTCAGAACTATTCCGACTTCTTTTCCAAAACCACAGACTGATGTTTTATGGAGGGTATTTACCCACATCTATTTCCTCTTTTGTTTTGTTTATAGGTAGCATTTCCTTTGATTCCCGGCCCGCTGGCATAGAATGTCATCAATGGTAAGTTAAATCAGAGATTTAAATAAAAATTTGAGTAAATATAGCTCACTTTGAACCAAAATCCTGACATCAGGGCCCTGTGCTATGAAACTGGATTAGGAGTTTAGTGAGGTAAGTTTGGTGTTATCTTAGGGTTTTTCGGTCACACAAAGCTGGTTAATTAGATAAACAGGACATCGCTTAAAGCTTGCCCCATTTTACAACAGTGGTTATTATTAGTTAGTTATATTGAGATCGAGTTGGTAATATATTTCATAAAACCACTGATCTAGACTGCAATTGTTTGCTCCATAGTACAAGCCCCTATCTTTCATTCTTTCTAACTTTCCTGCTTTATAGTTATCGATAGAGGTGCCACAACTACAATCTGCTGGGGGACTGTTAGTTCATCTGGTGATAAACAATGCTATGGCTATAAATTACAACAAGAAAATATGTAGTAGACGCTTTTAAAGTTAACCTGGCTACCAGATAGTCAGTGTGTACAGTGCCATCTCTGAGTAACCACAATTTTTTCCAATCATGTGGATTACATTAGCAACAGTAAAACAGTTGTTACATCATCAAACCTGAAACAGGCCTCTAACTGTCACATCATTGGTCGAATGACAGTCAAGGATGCGGATGCTTAGCTTGGAGCAGTTCAAATGTTAAATATCTTGCATATGATTGCATCTTGCATATATTTTTTGTACCCTTCTCAGGCACCCAATGAACTTTACATGATGCTTCAATTCTCGTTCACACACGTTCACACACATTCACACCTGGGGCAGACAGAGAGGGGGGCTGCCATACACAAGGTGCTCAAAGCCTTCTCCGACCACCACCAAACTCACCTCCACAGTCACACACAAACATACACCACAGCTGTGGCACTGGGGGCAAGGTGGGTTAAGTGTCTTGCCCAATGACACTATGAACCTGCGAGAGCGGGAGTTGAACCTCCAACCTTTTGGTTATAGGAAGACCACTCTACCACTGAGCCACTGCGCCCAATTCAAGATGGATTTTATGTGAGTTTGTGAACCTACAAATCTCACAAGGATCCAGCTGTTGTGCAAGGTAAAAATACGTTTTAAGAGAGTATTTTTAAATTATCACAGCATGGAAAAGCCCAGAAGAAGGAACATGAAGGGCTTTTTTGTGCTAAAACTCCTTATTAATTAATTTATATTGCAATTTAGCTTAAGCTTATTCAGCTTATTAAATTATTTAGGCAATTCTTAAAAAAAAAAAAATTGCAATAGTCTGTTCTGCATCAGCCTCATTCATTCAGAGAAAGCTTCATTTCATTTTTAGTTCATAAAATAATTAAAAGTAATAGACATATTGCATCTGAAACATGACCTGTAGTTGGGCCCCCCAGACCTCCCAAAATATAGGTTTTCACTCATGTTCATCGTATCTGTCAGACAGCCTGCTTCTGAATCAACACAGCCTGAAAGTAAATAAAACTGCTTTGCTAACTACTATTTAAAAAATGAGCGATATAATTGTCTACCATCCCACCCCTAATCAGAAAACTAGAACCACACCAGTAACCAAATCTATATATTTTATATAAACAACTATCATAGATGCAAAAAATGTGCTTTTTCTGACAGCCTATCTGTGGATAACGCCTATAGCAGACCACAGCCAATAGGAGATAATGCATGGTTTACACTTGGCCCCTCCTGTGATATAAATCTTGTTTTTCTTAGCTGACCATCACGTTCCCAGGAAACGGACAACAGTCTTCCAAATGACACAGTTGTAGACTTCCGATTACAGGCCTGTCACTTACCATAGCGGAGTGTAAACACATGATGGAGAGGCAGCTCGGCCGAGGCGCTGCCGGAGCTGTGCCTGGTGCGTGGGCTGTTTTTTTGTTTTACCACCACACGTCAGACCATTGGTTAGAAAAAACTCACATAAAACAATGAAGCCGCTGAGATCCTTGTAGTTAGGCTGTCTCACTGCACAACACATGGGTGCAGAAAAAATAACCAGGGTTTGTTTAATATTGCAAAGCCTTCCTTCTTTCTTTAAAACAAATGCAGTAAGTTTGTACTTACTGTACTTACTTTCTTCAGTCATTTTATAAGCAACACAATGTAACTTTATAGAATACTCAACCCAGTGTTTGTGTAATCAAGGCCAGTTTTGGTCTTGAAACTTTAAAAAAAAAACTTTAAAAAAAGAGTTTTTTTATTTTCTTGTTCTTCAGACAAAGGTCTAGAGATTTTTAATCAATACTTGCCAAGATGAAAACTGGTTTATTTCAGGGACCCTTTGTAATTAGGTGAAAACATCTATGCAAAGTCACATGAGACTCTTATATTTCAAGACTGATCTTATATATTTAGTATTTGTGGAAAATTGAGATGACAGGTTCACACAGTTACATGTGTACAAGTGCAGTATTTGATAAGCCAGAGAATTCAAAATTGTATATTTTTAGGTAAAAAGTTACATGTGTTTACTCCAAGATGTGGTATATCTCGGCTATGCCCAAAAATGCAGTCCATTTTTGTGCAGTACAATAGTTTTTGTGATCTGTGGCCTGTAAGAGACACCCCTAGTGCTGAGTTCATCTTGGCCTCCTGGCCGAAAGTGTGATAATTTTAGACTGAAGTCTCTCACATGGTCGGGAGCAAGGACGGCATTTGGAAATAAACTTGGAATTTAGCTTAATTGCAGTTTACAGATTTAGGAGGGGCAGCATTCTCTTCTTTATTTTCTTGCATAAATAGAGAGTGACTGCAGGCCAACAACATGAGGTTTCAAAGCCACAAAAGAGGCTGAAGAACGTCAGAGGCAACAAGAACACTTTTGCGCCTTGCTCCTTAGCTATGCTCTTTCCTGTCTTAACAGCTCTGCATGTGCTTTATTTATTACTTCCGATGCTGAGTTTGGAAGTTGCTTACCTTGTGCAACAGCTGGATTTTTGTGAAACTTGATTGGATAAAATCTTCTTGTGACAGACTATCCAATCACTGACCAGAGGCCTTATTTATAAAAGGTTGTGTAGGATCTCTGCTAAACTGGTGCGTACGCCTAGTGTCCAAAAATGGCACACGCCAAGTAATATTCTGATTGTTAGAACCGTGCGTACGCTCACCTGCACGCACTTTCTTTTTTTATAA
Organism: Perccottus glenii; assembly: GCA_024416835.2. NCBI lineage: Eukaryota > Metazoa > Chordata > Actinopteri > Gobiiformes > Odontobutidae > Perccottus > Perccottus glenii. Next base: position 19,372,624 of record CM044563.2, on the reverse strand, counting down.
ATCCCACATGAAGAAGAAATTTGGGCACGTAAATCCTGCCTCACGTCACGCCCTCTCCATGCCTCCATTTAACCAAGAAGGTCAATGCAATCTGTGAATGAATTTTGCTTGAACATGAGCCGCTGACCAAAAAACCCTAAAGTAAGTGGGAGCACGAGCCGGTCCACACAGCATTAACACCTGCAGATGTTTTTTTAGAGTGAATGCTGCTCTCAGAAAAAAGTGATGCAATAAAACTGGAACTCCTCCTCTTATAAGTTAAACATATTAAATTACATTTGAAAAATTAAAACAATTTTAACGAATTAAAAACAAAACAAACAGGCCTACTTAAGATATCAAGATGTCACTGATAGAGTTTCCAGCCATGACATTTAATGAGTAAAGCACATAGTAGGTGGTAGGTAGGTAGGTGTAGGTGTGTAGGTGTTAGAACAGGCTGTAGATGTTCAGTAGAGCAGACTGTAGATGTTCAGTAGAACAGACTGTAGATGTGCAGTAGAACAGAGTGTAGATGTACAGTAGAACAGACTGTAGACGTGCAGTAGAACAGACTGTAGATGTTCAGTAGAACAGACTGTAGATGTTCAGTAGAACAGACTGTAGATGTTCAGTAGAACAGACTGTAGATTTGCAGTAGAACAGACTGTAGATGTTCAGTAGAACAGACTGTAGATGTGCAGTAGAACACTGTAGATGTTCAGTAGAACAGACTGTAGATGTTCAGTGGAACAGACTGTAGATGTTCAGTAGAACAGACTGTAGATGTTCAGTAGAACAGACTGTGGATTTGCAGTAGAACAGACTGTGGATTTGCAGTAGAACAGACTGTAGATGTTCAGTAGAACAGACTGTAGACGTGCAGTAGAACACTGTAGATGTTCAGTAGAACAGACTGTAGATGTTCAGTGGAACAGACTGTAGATGTTCAGTAGAACAGACTGTAGATTTGCAGTAGAACAGACTGTAGATGTTCAGTAGAACAGACTGTAGATGTGCAGTAGAACAGACTGTAGATGTGCAGTAGAACAGACTGTAGATGTGCAGTAGAACAGACTGTAGATGTTCAGTAGAACAGACTGTAGATGTGCAGTAGAACAGACTGTGGATTTGCAGTAGAACAGACTGTAGATGTTCAGTAGAACAGACTGTAGATGTTCAGTAGAACAGACTGTAGATGTTCAGTAGAACAGACTGTAGAGTTGCAGTAGAACAGACTGTAGATGTTCAGTAGAACAGACTGTAGATGTGCAGTAGAACAGACTGTAGATGTTCAGTAGAACACTGTAGATGTGCAGTAGAACAGACTGTAGATGTTCAGTAGAACACTGTAGATTTGCAGTAGAACAGACTGTAGATGTGCAGTAGAACAGACTGTAGATGTTCAGTAGAACACTGTAGATGTTCAGTAGAACACTGTAGATGTTCAGTAGAACACTGTAGATTTGCAGTAGAACAGACTGTAGATTTGCAGTAGAACAGACTGTAGATGTGCAGTAGAACAGACTGTAGATGTTCAGTAGAACAGACTGTAGATGTTCAGTAGAACACTGTAGATGTGCAGTAGAACAGACTGTAGATGTTCAGTAGAACACTGTAGATGTTCAGTAGAACAGACTGTAGATGTGCAGTAGAACAGACTGTAGATGTTCAGTAGAACACTGTAGATGTTCAGTAGAACACTGTAGATTTGCAGTAGAACAGACTGTAGATGTGCAGTAGAACAGACTGTAGATGTTCAGTAGAACACTGTAGATGTTCAGTAGAACACTGTAGATTTGCAGTAGAACAGACTGTAGATGTGCAGTAGAACAGACTGTAGATGTTCAGTAGAACACTGTAGATGTTCAGTAGAACAGACTGTAGATGTTCAGTAGAACACTGTAGAGGTTCAGTAAAACACTGTAGATGTGCAGTAGAACAGACTGTAGATGTTCAGTAGAACACTGTAGATGTTCAGTAGAACAGACTGTAGATGTTCAGTAGAACACTGTAGATGTTCAGTAGAACAGACTGTAGATGTTCAGTAGAACACTGTAGATGTTCAGTAGAACACTGTAGAGGTTCAGTAAAACACTGTAGATGTGCAGTAGAACAGACTGTAGATTTGCAGTAGAACAGACTGTAGTTGTGCAGTAGAACACTGTACTGTACACTATGGCGCAGAGCCAGTGCCACTGTGCTTCAGCAAACGTGCAGGGGCTTCGGCGCTTGTCTACACGTTTGTTTGGCCGTAAGCAAGTTTTATAAATGAGGCCCCAGGTGTTTATCAAAAGTACCTGCCCTTTGTAAAGACTTTCTGTGGTGGTTTTGTGGGATTTAGGAAGTTGCCATCCACTTTGCATAATCTTCACATTGGCTAGAAACCATAAGTGGACATAACATATTCAGTCGTCAAACTAATGATGTGACCATTGGTGGCCTAGGCTTTAACAATTCAAAACGTAGATACGTCAAACTCAGGAAAGTGAGACATTGACATTGTCGGGCTGATTGGAAAATGTGTATTTGAGTAAGACTCATGGGAAGAAATAGGAAGTTTGACTCAAAGAGTTTAGATATAGGATATACCTTTATTAGTTTAAAGGGGTTCGCTATTAGACAGCATTGCATGTAAGTGATTAGAGGTAAGAGATTAAAAATGTATTTGAGAGAGAAAACCTTTGAAAGGATATTACCACTATTTTCATTATTAAATAGATGCCACTGATATTATATTTAGACAAGTATGTAATATCTTATCCCAACACCCAATTGTTTTGATTGAAGTACATTATGCTCGCTAAATGACTGACAGGCAGCAATGTTGTAGGGGTCAGGAGGCGTACAGATCTGCGTTTCAAGAGCGGACATGCACACAGATGCTTAAGTCATGGGGTATGTTCATGTAAGAAGGGTGTGGATCTATGACCTGTCTGAGGTGACGGATCGCCTACTCTTCCCTTCTTTAACTGAGTCAAAAAACATCCATATATCATGATAAACATATATACAGTGCACCTTTTTCCGAGCAAATGTAGCCATTAACTATTTATGTTTTATTTGGGTAAACTGTGGGTCTTTTACCTAAATAAAAAGCTATTATTTTGACGTAAATCTAGGTCTTTGCATTCACTACTATAGTCTCTAACTATGTGTACACAGAAGGAAACCTGACCTGGTTTTTAAACAATGTAGTAAAGATGTGTGTATTCCGGCACCGACCCCTTCATCTATTGCCTTTGTCTTTACCCTAGCCATTGTTTACACTAAAAAGGGTAACCAACTTGTAGTTTTGCAGTAAGGGCTAAGACTTCGCTTTAAATTATGTGTTTTCACAATTACAGTGTTTTATGGACCTTTAATTTTTACCAACTACATGATGACCCCCTGTGAGTAAGCCCAGTTCCCTAAATTCAGAAGCTGAAAAGAACTGCAACTAAATGTGATATTGTCAGTCGGCACACACTCCAGGGATTTTGTAATTTGTAATAGATTGTTAAATATTTACCATGATTGTTTGCCTCATTAATTAATTATTGACTTATTGCTTTTTGTTTAATGTTTTAGTGTCCCTTTTCATCTACCTCTTAAGCCCTTACTTATATACACTATTAGTTACATGACCTTGACCCTCTTTTCACCAGCTCTTTTCCTCAGCTCTTCAGCTGTCACTCACCTCCTGATGACATGATATCACTGACATCAGCTAACCCAGGCTTGGGCTTGTTGAGGTATCCTTCTTGGTAAACAAGTTTAACCTACTCGTTCCACTTGCTCTAAGGGAAATGATATCACCACACTGTGAAGGTGTTCAGGGAAACATGTGTGGGGAGATGTTCTGTTCTGTCTTTTACTCTCAAAGCACCTCACGCCAAATCAAACCCCTTTTTAACATTTTCAGCAGTTGTGATCTTGAGACAGAGCATCCATAAAAATGTCATTTAACAATGTTGCTCTTGTACAATCTATCACTGCCCCTCTTCTTCTCCTTCTTTTTTACAAAACCATCAATTAAGACTTAGCTGCCAGCAGCTAAGAGTGATCTGGGTCACACAAGTTTAATATTTTCCTAATTTTCACCTCACTGTCATTGTGATGTACAGTATAGTCCTCATCAACAAGCTCAACACGAGTCAGTCCAGTTTTGGTGACTATTCTCTGCTGTTTCTGTCTGCTCATGATATTACATCTTGAACTTTGTGCCATTATATAACCCCAGGGGGTTCTGTGGCACCTCTGCTCATCTGTAACATCTTGATGTGTTCAGCCAGCACATACTGGAGCATACCCATGAGGCTTTGATCTATCTCCTCGTGGGCCTCCATAAAGGGTGAGCCTCCTCTCAGCTTGTCCTGCTTGAATGCAGTGAGCTGGATCTCCTTTATGGAGGAATGAGCGTAGCAGGCTGTTGAAAAAGCATATAATCATAGGAAGAATCAGGAGCACCCACTGTCTGTGTCCTAGACAGTTCTATCTAGGAGAACATGTCCATGTGCACTGTACACCCAGCTGCTGTACCTGTGTCTCTTTTTGTTTTTCTTTTACTTCAGGAATGTCATAGGTGGCCGTACCCTGACTCTATGACTTTTTCACTCTCTGTAATTTTCCTTGAGGCCAGATAAGTTTTGATATCTGTGCGTTCAAAAGTCCTCACTTGGATGTTTAAGCAAGCAGTTAGCCTCAGGCAAGCTTTAATGATAAGCCATTTGTGAGATGCATTTAGCTGTGTTGAAAGATGTTTGCAAGTACCTGTTGGTATAATACAGTGAAAGATGTTGAGTTTATGTCTGGTAGCACTTCACAGCCTTATAGTAAAATATGTATTTGTTTTCTAATCTCTGCTTTGTGTGCACACACATCCAGGGGGTAAAGAAACAGTGAAATATTGTGTTGGCTGTACTCGGGTGTGCTCTTGTCGTGAGTCTCAAAGAGAGGAGGTTGGCTTGACTCTCTTGTTTTGGATAATTGTATGCTGCAGAGGTCTGTGGTCCCCTTCTCTGTCTCCCTGTGGCCTAGGCTGCACAAGCCATATTTAGGCTGCACGTCGTCCTCATACTGTCCTGTCTCATCCCATCCTGTGTGCCACAGCCCAACAGGGCTCCAGAGGTCAGACTGTAGGTGCTTATGAGAGGACTGAGTGGTTGCTACAGCTTCTGTTCTTTTTCTAAACTTAGAAAAACTTTGAGCATACAGTTGATATGTTTATTAACACAATATTTCCATTAAAATTGACTATGCATATTTCTTTTACACAATTTGAAACACATATGCAAGTGTACAGCAAGTGAAAGTTAATGCGGCTATATAGAACGCTGCAGTTACACATTTTTTACACATAGTTTTTATGTGCATTTTGTCTCTTGTGTAGTCCTGCTCCTTGTTGAGTCTGACCTTTGATGTGTTGCGTGATGCTTAAATCACTCCTCATATCTGCCCCTGACTAAACCTCCATAAGGTCACCCACAGTACACTTTTTATTACTCAAAACTGATGATTTGTTTTGTGGAAATCTCTAATCTTTGTAGATTACCTGAAGAGAATACAGGCCTACTGTACCTTTGACATTATCAGTAGATACATGTCACTCCAGCCTAAGCACGCTTCTTTGATCTTTTAATGATGACTAACCCAACAAGCTCAGATTTACTATGTAATCATTACTAATTTGAAATATCTTATCTGCCTTAGTAAAACTGTGTTTGTGTTATCAAGGCCAGTTTTTGTCTTAAAACTTAAAGAGTCTTTTTATTTCTCAGACTTTTCTTGATCTTCAGACAAAGGTCTAGAGATTTTTAATCAAAACTTGCCAAGAAGAAGTTTTGTGTGAAACACTCTTTGTGATTAGGTGAAAACATCTAGGTTTGAAATGTATCTTTTTAAAAAGCCTCTTGACAGGTTGATGCTCCATGTCTTTCATAAACAGAGCAAACATTAGTTCAGTACTACATTAGTTGTGATTTATAGACTATGGCTCCTGGGGATAAAATATCAGTAGTTCTTTACTATAGCTGTATGGAATGAGACAGTTAATAAAAGACAGACAGCCATTTGTATTCTTGAAGCTGTGAGGAGGTTACAGTGTGAAAAATGTCACCGCGGTCAAGTCATATTTATTTAAAAAACCTTCTTTGGTTTATTTATTGGCGCTGAAGATGCTTTCATTGGGTCACAATGTGAATAGGCTCATTTGTAGATTCCAAACTGCTGCCTGCATCAACTCGCTCACCTGTCTCCCGCGGCAAATGAGAGCAGGTGTTGGAGCAAACAAGAATCCATAGGAGAAGTCACAAGGAGCTCAGGTCTCTCTAACGTGCACTTTTCCTTCACTCATGCTTGCTTTTCAGTTTAGTCGGCCAAGTAAGGATTTATGACCGCTGGGCTTGGATTTCTCCTATTATCTGGTGAAATCATCCATGTTTAGGACATGTCTGTCCACCACATCCACCTAGATATTCTTTACCTATAGATCTCAACTATATATGTACTCTATTCTATTCACCCATTTATCATTAAACAACCCAGATCTGGATTGTAAGTATGCCAAGAAAACTTGTACTGCACCTATATGTACGGACTAACCCTATATCTTTCTGAAGTAGCTCACCTGCCTGTACAGAAGCACCTCACTGTTTGTCTGACTTTCAACAATGAGAGAGCAGAAGGGTCGATGAACTGATATTTTAACCCCAGTTCATTTTCTCATCTCATTTTTCTGTAATTTTACTGGACTTCTACCATTTGCCATTGTGCAGCAAACTTTACTGGTAATGACTAAGTGTTTCTCATAGTCGTGATTGTTTCCAAACCTCAGTGCGAAATAAGACCTTGCTATTTCCCCTATTTTCCAGTCCTCTTTTGTATTCATTGTCATGCCTCCTGTAGATGCTTGTAAGTCCGTCTCCCTAACTGGAATGGTGATGCAGATTTTCCACTGAGCGAAGGTTTGCACCATTAATCATGATACTCATTCTGGCTATCCCCACACTTTATATCCCATGAGACTAAACTCAACATGGTAAATGATGAGCTACTAAGTAATCACCCAACCTCTTAAAGAAAGATTATAACCTCTGCCTAAGTCTAAACATGCTATTCAACATCTTCTGTGTGAAATATTGTATAGCGGAACAACGTGGATGCTGTATGAGAATCAGAAATCTTTTGGGGTTTCCGTTGTCTCAATATGATTATTACAGTACTATGAGCTGATGAGGCATGACCAGAAAGTTCAGAATATTTACAAAACTTGTTACTGCTTAGGTACAGCCAGTCTATGCAAGATATTGTAATATCTAGCATATTTAAGAATCTATCTTTTTGGCGTTTTTTGCTGTCTATCCAGGGCTGGTATTGGTTGGTGGTGTTCATTCAATATACTATCTATATGAGTCATGTTATTAGTCCCTCAAACCCAGGATACGTTTCCAAAAACTCATTAAGACATATGTCATAAAAGATTTTACTCTATCACTAGCTTGTTTTCTTTCCCCCTTGTGGCAGACACATTAGCCATTTGAATGGTGCCTGAGTCCAGTTTTTGGATCTTGCACAGAAGTATTCTTATATTGCTTCCTTTAACCTGGATGTTTTTTGCTGTTGATTAACCTTTATAACAAATGTTATGATTCCAACATTTTCTTGCTCTGTAAGTAGAATCTATAAGATCCATTACTTCCATTACTATTTATACTAAGACCCAGATAAAAGAGGACAAAACACAAAAGTTATAAACATTTGTAACCAATTATGAAGGGTTCTTTAGTGCCATGCAGGGATTACATTTTTTAAAAGCACTTGATTGATATGAGATTTTAGAGCTGTAATCAATGTTGTGCTCAGTTAGCTAATATTAGCAGCTCTAATTTTGTTTCCCAGAATTTGTAAAATATATTTTTTTGCTTCAAAAACTTGCTGCTTCAAAAAAATCTGCTTTATAAAACTAGTCGAGACGGGGCCTAGTTTTTGTGAGAATTACAGACACATGGAGAAATTTTGATTACTGCCTGAATTTTACACTGTAGCACATTGAGGTCTGCCAAAGCCTTCTATAAAATGTTTGGTAAATTAGGGAGTGCATTGTGAATCTGGAGGAATTGTAGAACAGGGAATGACCATTGGACATGGAGAGGAAGCTTTGGCAGGTTCTCACAGTACTCATTATGACTCATGGGTCAAGGCCTCCTTTCTGTAAACAGGATTTTTCTCATAATTCAAGGAGTGCATCATATGCTGCACTCTCTGCTCTTGCTCATTTTATCTTACAACAAAAGTTGTCAAGTAACATGAGAAACAGATACAGCTCATAAGTTACATACCCAGGCCATTTTTCAGAAAATATGAATGATGACACAAAAATGTTTTTTCACTTATTTCAGTTAGTGGTTGAATGAAACCATTTGTTGTCAAACGATTCAGTTTACTCTTTTTAAATCATGACCCTGATAAAAAGTTTACATACCCTGATATTTTGACTTGATAACAGGTTTGAATGGGTAACCATCCTCACCTGTGATCTGTTTGTTTGTAATTAGTGTGTGTGTGTGTATAAAAGGTCAGTGCGTTTCTGTGCTCCTGACAGATCCTTGCATCTTTCATCCAGTGCTGCACTGAGGTTTCTGTGTTCTGAGTCATGTGAAAAAGGATCTGTGGTAAAAGGTAAACGAACTGTCTAAAAAGATATCCAAGGAACTAAAAATGCCAATCAGCAGTATTCAAACTCTAATTAAGAAGTGGAAAATGATGGATTCTGTTGAAACTAAACCAAGGTCAGGTAGACCAATAATTTCAGCCACAACTGTCAGGTAAATTGTGTAACAAGTCAGGCAGGGAACCCAAACGCAGACACAGTGCACCAGTTCAGAAATTAAGATTTATTTTTCATGGTTAGAATAGTTCAGGCTAGTCTCCAGGGACGGACAGGAACAAACAGGAGTCGACTGGGGCTGGACCGGAGCTGGAACCGGAGGCAGGACCCATCGGATCTGAAGCGGAACAAAAACAGGTAAGTATTCACCAACAGTGAATTAGGCACTTAATGTAGAGAGCTAGTCTTAGCACTAACTGGAGATAGGTTTACGATCTGGCGTCGAGGAACTGGAAACGGCTCTCTTTGTACTCAGCTGATTATTAACGGGGCGCAGCTGGGCTGAGTCTGCACACCTGTCCTCACTCAGCAAACCTGCAGGGGAGGGGGAGCAGGAGGAGGATACTCCCGGAGAAGGAGGCGAGGGCTGTGTTGTAGCATGAGCCGTCCTGACAGTACCTCCCCCTCTACGGATGCCACCTGGCGGCCTACCACGCTTCTCAGGATGGCGATGGTAGAAGTCTTTAATCAGGGAGGGGTCGAGAATGTTCCTCCTGGGCACCCAACACCGTTCCTCTGGACCGTAGCCCTCCCAATCCACGAGAAATTGCAAGCCCGACCCCAGCGCTGCACATCCAAAATCCGCCGAACTGTGTAGGCTGGATGGTCATCAATCAGCCTGGGCTTAGGCGGGGGAGGACTGGGCGGGAACAAAGAACTGGACTGGACAGGCTTGATTAAGGAGACATGAAATGTGGGGTGAATCTTAAGGGATCCCGGGAGCTTAAGGCGCACCGCCGCATGGTTTATGACCTTCTCCACCTCGAACGGCCCGATAAACCGTGGTGCCAACAAAAAACTTTTGTCCCGGTGAGTAGGTAGGGGCAGGGGTGCGGTGGCGGTTGGCTTGGGTCTGAGACCTGACTGATTCACGTACAAGGGCCCTTTTCCAGACCTGTTGACACCGTTGGAGGTGATCCTGAACCGAAGGTACAGCCAGCTCTCGTTCCTGATCTGCGAACAACGAAGGTTGATAGCCATAACAACACTCAATTGGGAACATACCAAGGGAGGAGTTCACCAGGGTGTTATGGGCATACTCAACCCAAGGAAGATGGGAACTCCAGCTGGAAGGATTGGCGGACGATGTGCAACGCAGCGCCACCTCCATCTGCTGGTTCGCCCGCTCGGTCTGTCCATTAGTCTGGGGGTGATATCCTGACGAGAGACTGACGTTAATATTTAAGGCAGAACAAAAAGTCTTCCATACCTGGGAGGTGAACTGGGGCCCTCGATCGGACACGATATCGGAGGGAATGCCATGCAGACGAAACAGATGTTGTACTAAGATCCGCGGTCTCCCAGGCAGAAGGCAGTTTAGGCAGAGGAATGAAATGAGCAGCCTTGGAAAAACGGTCCACAATTGTCAGACGGCGGAAGGCTCGTCACAAAGTCCAGAGCAACATGGGACCATGGTCGACTGGGAATGGGTAGGGGTCGTAACAGTCCCGCAGGAGATCTGTTGGAGGTCTTATTCCGGGAACAGACAGGGCATGCAGAAACGAAGTCTCTGGTGTCCCTGTCCATGGTGGCCCACCAAAACGTGCCTCGCAGGATGGCCAGTGTGCGGCTAATACCCGGATGGCAGGTGAGGTGGGTACAATGGGCCCACTGCAGAACCTCAGAACGCACCTCGTCTGGGACAAACAGGGTGTTAGGGGGGCATGTCCCCTGGTCAGGGTGCGTGCGTTGCGCGAGCCTGACCCGAGACTCGATCTCCCAGGTGAGGGCAGCCACCATACGGGACTGGGGCAGGATAGTCTCTTCCTCTGGAACTGGCAGGCCCGTGGCAATGACGCGGGACAAGGCGTCTGGGTTCAGATTCTTTGAGCCTGGACGATAAGTGAGAGTAAAATTAAAACGATCAAAAAACAATACCCACTTTGCTTGCCTGGAGTTTAGCTGTCTCGCCGTCTGGATATACGTCAAGTTCTTGTGGTCCGACCAGACGACAAACGGGTGGACGGAACCCTCCAGCCAGTGGCGCCACTCCTCCAAGGCTAACTTCGCGGCTAGGAGTTCCCGGTTGCCCACATCGTAATTTCTCTCGGCAGTGGAGAGCCTGCGTGAAAAGTAGGCACAGGGATGTAACTTCTGATCGGTGGAAGAGCGCTGAGAAAGCACTGCCCCCACCCCTGTCTCCGACGCATCAACCTCCACCACAAACTGCAACTCCGGATTAGGCTGGATGAGAACCGGGGCAGAGGTGAATCGCAGTTTTAGTTCCCGAAAGGCCGATTCCGCCTCCTGAGTCCAGACGAAAGGGTGAGCGGTGGAGGTTAGACACGTTAGCGGAGCTGCAATGCGGCTGAAGTTGCGAATGAATCGCCTATAAAAATTGGCAAAACCCAAGAACCGCTGTACCTCCCTACGGCTGAAGGGGGACGGCCACTCCCGTACCGCCGTGAGCTTTTCGGGGTCTATCTGGATCTGTCCCTGGGCGATAATGTATCCTAGGAAGGAAACAGAAGACGCATGAAACTCACACTTTTCAGCCTTAACAAACAGCTTGTTCTCCAGGAGTCTTTCGAGAACTCTCCGAACATGGAGTTGGTGAGTCTTCACATCCTTGGAAAAGATCAGGATGTCATCCAGATAAACGAAGACAAACCTACCAATCATGTCACGGAGAACATCATTCAACAGGTTTTGGAAAACAGCAGGGGCGTTAGTTAATCCAAACGGATTGACTGACAAATTGTTCGGGAAGCAAAGAGAAAACAACAAATAACTTCAGCTGAAATACAGAACTCTCTGAAAAAAAGTGGTGTGGCTGTTTCAAGATGGACAATAAGACAATAAGCACTTGAAGAAATTTGGAGTGATGAGACCAGGAAACAGAAAACCTGGTCAAAATTTACTGGAGGAAAACTTGTACTCATCAGCCCAGAAGCTGCGCATGGGACGTACTTGGACGTTCCAACATGACAATGATCCAAAGCACAAGGCCAAGTCGACCTGTCATTGGCTACAGCAGCATAAAGTGAAGGTTCTGGACTGGCCATCTCAGTCTCCTGACCTCAATATCACTGCCACTCTGGGAAGATCTCAAACGTGCAGTTCATGCAAGACAGACCAAGAATTTACAGGAACTGGAGGCTTTTTGCCAAGAAGCATGTGCAGCTTTACCATCAGAAAAAATAAAGAAAGACTTCAAGCTGTCATTGATGTTACAGGTGGCAATAAGAACTGGGGTCTTGTAACCTTTTTATCAGGATTATTTACGGAAGTTTCTGTTGTCATTTTGATTTAACAAGAGTAAACACAATTGTTTGATAATTAATGGCTTCACTCAACCACTAACTATGAGTGAAAATAAGTTTTACCTTTTTTTTAAGTTTTATTCTCTGAAAAATGGCCAAAGAAAATCACAAATTCTGCCAAGGTATGTAAACTTATGAACACAACTGTACATATGACTAAATTGGATTATAATTGTGCACAAAGATGTAGTCTAATGTATAAACCCAGTTTTGACAAGGTTGGGATACTGTGAAAAATTTAAATAAAAAACAAAATGCAATGATTAGTTTGCAGATTAGTGAACCTCTGCCCATCTTTACTTCTGAGGGTCCAAGCTTTTCTAAAAGGCTCCTTTTATACCCTGTTATGTCACTGACGTGATTTGTATATCATGGTATTGTTTTAATTACATTTTACACAGTTTCCCAACTTTATTGGTATTGTGTGTGTATTTCCCTCCTGGACTGAAGTAAGTTGCAAAGGATATTCCAAGTCAAGATCATGGTCAGGATCATGGTCAGCAGTGCTCTGGTTTATTTCTTGATCAGGTCAGCAGGTGAGAACCATAGAAGTGGACTGGAGAAGCTCTCTTATTGACCCTTTTTGTCACTTTTCCTTTGAAAGAATGGGTTATGTACATCACTAAAAGATGATGTATGTGATTACCTGCTTTAGAGACTGATAAAATCTAAATGAAGTCAGATAGCTTGTCCAAAGCAATCAACTCTGACTCCAATATTTGTTTCCTTTGCACTTTGGTTTGTGATCCCTGTGGAGATTCACGGACAGTTTGCCTTTTAACAGACACACTTGTTGGTTGAACAGAAGGCCTTCCTGTCTACTGTGAAGACAATGTCAAGGTTGTTAAAACCTCAAAGTGAAAAGTGCATGCCTGTGTGTGTTGTAGCTGGGAAGGCCATATTACACAAGCAGCACACAAGCAGTGCTCAAGGTTTAGTGTAGAGGATATGAAATGATCAGTGGTTTCAAGGTAGACCACTGTCTCACTGTGTGAAAACCAACCATACTGTGATCCCACTGTTGTGATATGATACAAGAAAGTACCAAATCTTATATTTAGAAAACAGCTTCTCCTAACAACTCTTTAATTTTCCTACTGAATCAGATTATATGGTAGTAATTTAATAATAGGATATGTATCAGCAAATCATAGCAGCTTTTGGGGAAAAAATGGAAATGTCCAAAGCAAAGTGCAACTGAGAAGGTGTTATAACGACTTTGGGTTAAGTTCAGGAGAAGACTGAGTGGTACTGTTAAGATGTTACCGCACTCACTTGAATCATCTGGGTTTGAAAAAGGTTGGCACATTCAGATTATTACTCAGTTGGTGATTGGCTGGACAAAGGCCAGGGTTAAAATTTAGACACAGGCAGGCACTGACAACCATTTGCTCTCACATTCACTTGGGCCAGTTTTAGTTTCACCACTATACCTTTACATGCTTGTCTTTGGGCGATGGGAGGAAGTCAGAGTACCGGAGAGAACCCACAGTAACACAGGGAGGACATGCAGACTCCTCACAGAAAGGCCATGGGGATTGTTCGCATGCAGTGTTGTGAGTTGCTGGATCCTATCCCAGCTGCTTTGAGTGTGTGGCAATGGATTATTGCCAGTGAATTGGAGGGCTGCACTGACTTTCAAATGTTCAGTCACTTTTGTTCACTATGGGCAAGTTGGAGTCACCAGTACATGCACAACTTTGGACGGTAGAAGGAAGCTGGAGTTCCTAGAGAGAACACGCAGTAGCACAGGGAGGTCATGCAGACTCTATTGAAATTTAAATTATTTAGTTACCATTATAGCCTTATTCCTTAGTTCCTTGTAGTTATCATACCATTACAATCTCATATTGTCCCATGCCCACACTGAAAAAAAACAATGTATTTCTAAGGATTATCTATTAAATTCTTTCAGCGAAGCAGAAATTTATAGCCTCAGTTCAAAGTTTGCTGGAACCTGTCTCAAGTTAACAGAGAATGGGCAGCACATTCCAGACAGATGTCCTCTATAGTCCAGTGAGCGCTCAACCTCTTCTACCTCAGCTCCACACACAGCCAGCCTAAGAGCAGGTGTGCCTCGGTCATCACACAGCTGCGCACCAGAGCACCGGGAGGCTGAGTTTTACCCAGACACGTCACATGTGTCTCCATGTGTTTTAGAAGCTTCAAGCACACTTGTACTCAGAGAAATCTTCAAGAAGTTCCAGAAACTGTATTCCAAGTGGAAGGAGTCGAGGAAAAAAGCATTTTAAAAAAGACTAAGCTGGTGGTTTACTGTTTGGCAGAACCTCAGGAAGGCAAAAGTAGTTTTAGGAAAACTTTAAAAGCTACTGGGGGAAAAAAACAGAAGAGCAAAGAGCCTGCAATAAAGAAAGCAGTGGAAAGAGAACAGCAGTGAGAAAGTGAACATTTTAGTGGAGGAAAGTGTCTAATCTTTACTCTCCCGAGGGCGTTTTGGAAGCCTCTCTCATCAGCCTGGGCTGGACTCATTTGTCCCCTCAGCCCTCCCTCTTGCCTGAGCCTGAGTGCAGTGCAGTAGATTGGAACTACAGGCACGGCATTACTGCAGGTTGAGAAGTGACTGAGAAAGGGACACACATCAAGGAGAGCAGTAGCTGATGCACACAGGACTGGAGTTTGGAGTCTGTGCAGCGTGAAGCTAAGGTGAGCGGAGTACGTCCTTCACTGTGCATGTGTTTGTGCACATGGGCATTTGTGTGCATGTATATTAATGTGCCCATGGGTAAACATGTCAGATTATGTTTGAATTAGAGCATTGAGCGAGTGGCTGCCAGCACTGCAAGTCTGAGCAGTGAGTTTTCTTTACTGAAGGCTCTTTCATATTTGGTGTATAACCCTTCCTTGTGTCAGTGATCAGACAGGTAAGAAGTACCAAAAGGCACATTGTAAAAGTCACTCCACTCAGATGAGTTTGTAGATATTTGTCTCCTTTGTGTTTATTTTAGAGATTGGTTACTAAGGCATTTGAATTGCTGTGTCAGCGGTGGACTGTAGTGATGGATTCAAAAGCTCATCTGGCCACAATATGTGCTGTCTGCTCATGACACATCCACATTTATAATAGCTGGACTTTTTATATAAAAAAAAAAAGTGCTACAGACATCAGCTGTTACAACAGTGATGAAAACCTGTGTATTAAATCCACATCCTTAAGGTTCTGCAAATGTGTCAAATGTAATGGAGCAGCAGTTGTGTTGTACTTGTGGTTGTTTGCATTAATGCCCCTTTGTTTGAACTCTTCTTTCACTTACTTCACTTTACTTGCTTCCCCTTCAGAGAGATTAATCTGTGTGTTGTGGTAAGCCTCCTGTAGCTCCACCCCTCGGTGACAGCTAAGAATTAGTATCTCTAAGGTGTGGCTGCAAGACCTAAGGGTGGGGCGCAGGTAGAGAGGTCACTTTCAAATGTCTAAGATTCCTCTGCCTGTGCGCATTGTGCACTGAACACGCCCAGCCCCCTGTACCCATCCACCCCTCACCTCCCACCGTAGGCCCTTCCCAAACCCTCACTTTATCCCCTCCGCAAAGGAACCTGCTCAGTCATGTCAGTGTGCCTCCATGTGCCAGCCTAACTACCATGCTTATTTAAAGATGGAAAATCATCCTCAGCTCTGCCAGGTGTGGCATTCCCCTGTCTGTGCCAGGTGGTCCATCAACGTCTGAAGGGAAGAGGCAACACTTTTACACAAAGGCACAAGACTGTTCTGATTTTCTATTACATACTGTACTTTCTGTCAGTTTTCTCTAAGATTATCATGTTCCACTTTTTAAAGAAAACTGAAACAGAATTATACAGTTTATTTTCCCCAAAAATTTCACTATATGTGGCTCTTTTTGGTGCAGTGTTTAGTTCTTAGGACTAGCATCAGAATAAAAGCATTTCTATTCCTTTCTCCTTCACATGTAACTTTCCTAGAGATAACTTTTACAAGACAATTACAACATTACAGAACAATATGTCAATGTAATGCCAAATTTGCTCATCTTTCAACATTCTGAATCATGTGCCCATTATCAAGGGACTAGCCAGGTAGTTCTCTGAAAACTTTATGGGAGAAATGACTGATTTATGAGATTGGAGGCGGCAGTGAGGTCTTGGAATCCAGGTGTACAGCATTGTGAGCTGGAGGTGCCAAAGAGATGGGCCACAGTGACAAGAAGAAGAATTGAGAGATGTTAGCAAGCATTTGGTGTTAATGTTAATGGAGAGAAACAGACGGGTTAGGGTTTTACTCGTCCCAGTGTAAGCTGAAACTTTAGCCTAAGTGACGGCAGTGAGAGTAGTGAAGATTGTGACAGATGATGGAGACAGCACTGAGTATGACCGCAGTGTTGGCCCGCTACAGAACGCTCCGCAGTGGCCCTGTAAATGCTGTTAAAATGAAAACCATGTCAGTCTCGCAGGCTTTTTACCTCACCTTACCTCTCCTGCTTTGTGTTTAGCTCCCTACTGCCTGACTTATAGACGCAGGGGTCGAGCCGCTGTATGGTTTTCATTAGGCATCAAGTTGGCTGCATCCTTGCATTGCAGTCAGACTTTATTTAAAAATTTCACATGTGACAGAACCAATGACCCATTCCAGCATATATTACTTATGAATGTGTCTGAAAAACAATGTCACAATATTACATTTATTGTGTTTGATATATGTTTAGTGGCAGTTTCTTTGATCAGTATGGTGGCCATGAAAATGTGCAGGACATGAAAAAGCCTGGATAATTTAAAACATAAGAATATAAATATGACATGCATGAAGGAGAAGTCACTCCTCTGTAGATAAAATGCATTTTGATAATTGTTATATTATTAGTCTTAGTTGGCTTTCACTCCCATAACTTCTCACAAATAAACATTAAAAAAAGCTCAAGACATAGAGATAATATTGTTTTTTTGCATTTGGAAGAACCTAATGTACAAAAATGCACATTTGCTTTATTATGGTAGTGGCATGTTAAATGCAGTATTGGGATGAAAATATGTTTGTGTTGTGTTTCTTAACCCCAAAGTAAGACTGCACAGCAACACTCCTGTGAACACAAATAGTACGGTCCTGGGGTTTGTTGGATCAACAGCTACAGGCAATCTTGCTCACTGGGTGTAAAGCACAGGCGCTGGTCCAGCTGAGGTATTGAAGACATTCAGTTGTTTGATTGTTCCTGTTTTCCTCTTTGACAGACATCACAGCATCGTAAGCTGTGGTGCATCAAATAAAGTGGCAATCTTGTAAATTGCTGGGAATAAGAAACAAATGCCACTAGAGTTCATGGACGTGTATCTGGCATACAGCAGTGAGATCACTTAACACAGTAAATACTTACCCAGCTTAGCATGCCTCCCAGATAAGTATTTCCTCTTCTCAGCTAAAGACCTGAACCCAGGAGTAATAAGGCCAGGTTCTGCCTGCACTACAGTCTGTTGCAGATGTGGGATGTGCTGATGCCAAACTCTTTCTAGCAATTTACTCTTGTTTTCTTTGTTTATACATCTGATTAGCCTCACAGCTTGTCCTGAATCTTTCTTCTGTTGCCTTTATCACAGCTGTTGGGTGTTGTATGGATTTGATTTACACTTTAATAACATAGTGACTCCTTTGCTTTGATGGTGTCTATCCTGGGCGTGCTTTGTGGAAATGTCAAATCATTAATAGTACTCTTTAATTTACTTTATTCCAAATTGTTATGTTTGTGTGCAGATCAATCTGATATACTGTTAGCAGGTCCATAGCATTAC
This sequence comes from Perccottus glenii, assembly GCA_024416835.2. Taxonomy (NCBI): domain Eukaryota; kingdom Metazoa; phylum Chordata; class Actinopteri; order Gobiiformes; family Odontobutidae; genus Perccottus; species Perccottus glenii. Next base: position 19,354,765 of record CM044563.2, on the reverse strand, counting down.
ATCATATGAGTTTCATGTAACTTATGTAACACTTTTACAGTGGCAGTGAAGCCTGAGACTCTGATCTATAAGCTCTAACCGCTAACCTTTCTTAGCTATATCTGTGAGGCACAGGGAGGGCCAGGGTTAGACAACACAGCTCTTTGAAGTTTAGTTTTTTGGAGTTCAATAGCTATAGTGGGTCTTTTGCTAAAAGAGGTTTCTTTTAGCAATGGGAATGAGAGAAACAGAATTACAGAGACATGGCCATGACCAGTGACTAATACAAATTACATTTCCATGTGAGTATGCATGTCGTCCTGTGGCCACAGGGGCGGGTCTTAGTCACAATAGTAAAAAAACATTATACTTTGTGGTCACAATTCTGTGGTCTTGTTAACTCGATGAACTTGGATGTCCCACAAACGCACGCGACAGCACACCTAAAAGTGGCTCCCCGTGGCAACGTGCCCAGTGTGTCACAAAACCACAGCTGTACATTCCCAGACTCTGAGAGTGCGATTCGATTATTGGAGTGGAACACTTGCATCTCTAGGCCATGCAAGTGTCATTATCTCATTACATGTCAGTGTGTGTATCAGTATGGTATCAATAAGCATTGTCTCTAAAACCCTTGCCAGTTTTAAGTGTGGAAGGAACATTGTGAACTGGCTGCATTTTATTCATTAGGTGTGTTCTCTTGTAAACTCTTTGTTTTGTACAAAGTTATAGTGATTGCCATATGGCCATTTTGTGATGTTTAAACAAGTACCATTGGTCAAAGCAGACGAGTGAGCAGATGTTTATAAAGGATGAGGCTGTAGTATGCATTCGCTATAGTCAGATATAAAGCCAGAAACTTTAACAATATGTATAGATGTCCAACACTAAGAGACATACACTGACAACCCTTCACACATTCATTTAGATTCACTATGTTCATTGTTTTGTGGGAGAAAGCTGGAGCACCCAGAGAGAACCCATGGTAACATGGTACATCCTGCTTTAGGGGCTGTTTCCAATGTCAAAGAATACACAAGGATGACAATAAGAACTTAAGAAGACTTGTCTTGATTTTGTTCAGATTCCAAAATTCTTCCAAAGAAGAATACAAAATATTGTTCTTTTTTTTGTTTTTTTACAAACAGACAAAATAAGTTTTTCCTGCTTTAGTCAGCAGCTGACGGCCCTTGCTTTAAGAGTTCAAGAAATTGCATTCACTGTCTTCAGCAAAATGATCCATAAGCAGAGGTCCATATACTCCTTGTCTCTATAGTATAGAAAACCAGGGCAGCTCTGTCTAGGTTTTACCTTTATTTTTGTTTCATACTAAAAAACAACCAGAAAAAAAACTAATCGTCTTCTGTTTATTGCAGCAGTAAACCTCTTCACTTCTATAAGATCTGCTTCAAATAGAATTTGTATTTCTGCAAAACACAACTTCTTCAGCCTTTTGTGTAGTAGTTTTCACCCTTTAAAAACCGTTTTACACCAACTCCACATGTGCTGTATTCTTCAGGGGAAATGTGAATTATGAAGTTAGTTACTAAAGCGAAATCTTAGAATACACAATAAAAGAAAAGTTTAACAGCATTTTGGAAGGTACAATATTAGTTGATGGTAGAGGGAAAGCCATAAGTCACTTATGTGCTTGGGAAGGCCATTGAAAGTGAGGCTGATGTCTTTTGTGGGCTGTTGAAAACTTAATTATCTGTACTAACTCCTGATTACTACAGCTGAAACCACGTGTTGAACTGAAGTCAAAGCCGAGAAGTGACAGAAGATCCGTGGTGGCACATAGAAGAAAAAGAAGTGCCGTCGGGGGTGGGGGATTGAGTAACCAGTGATGTGTTAAGACAGAAAGACAAGGGAGATGCTTCCATCTGTTAACCACATGCAAGCCCCACAGCAGTCACATAAATCTCTGTGCTCTCCACAGCACAAGGCTGCATTCCGCCAGGCTAAACGTGCACTGGCTGGCTATCTCTATATAACTGTCTCATACAGACTACAGTCTCACATCCAGCACATACTGTGGCACTTAAATAAGAGAACTGAATGACAGATGATGCTGCACTCTTAAATGTTGTTAAATCCTGAAAATCTCTCCTCATCAAATCTTATCATTTCCTTCTGCCAGATACAAGTAAATATGTTTGTACAAGGTGGAAAAACTATATGGCTGAATGTAAAATCTTCAAAGCAACTTTTGAAGTTTGCTCATGTTGCACCCATGACAACTAAGATTAGGGTTTCCAGAGATATAGCTGAAGATGTGACCTATGAACTTCAAAAGCTCTGTGTAGGTTCTCAATCCTCCCTCTCCTTAAACTCAGCCAAATGGTGCTCGTAAAACCAGTAATTTTCTCCCTTGTATTTGCTTTTTGTCTGTTTTCTTTTCCAGCTATGAAATGTCATGTTTCTATGACAACCCAAATGATAAATTATGGCTTAGTGGAAATGTAGCCTTGATGGACAGAAGGTTTGGGATATCTGGTAGTAATATAATAAGGCATTTTATTCTGTTCTGTTCAAACTTTTCACCTCGATTTACCCTTGTCAGCTATAGGATGAACAATGTCTTTCAGGAAGTCACATACTACTATTATTTGACGTCATATGGTGCATAGTGGATTGGGCAGCAGTCAAAGCAGCAGTGGACTCTCCACTTGCTTATAGCTCCCCAGCTTAGCTTCCATGTGTTGTAGTTCACCCTGGTTCCTGGTTAATGAGAGAGTCGTTTCCCTGTGCCTTTGGGTCGGGAATAGGTCTCCCACTGTCATATGTGCCTACAGGCCAAACAGCAGTGCAGGATACTAGGCCTTCTTGGAGTCTCTGGGAGGGGTGCTGGAAAGGGGGAAACTGGGGACTCCGTCGTTCTATTGGGAGACTTCAATGCTCATGTGGACAACAACAGTGACACCTGAAGGAGTGTGATTGGGAGGAATGTGCCCCTCCCCAATCTGAACATTCTGTGTGACAAAGTCAAAGTTTGTCCATAACGAACACCTTGTTCAAGCAAAAGCAAGTCCATCAGTGCACATGGTACCAGGACACCCTAGGCCGGAGGTCGTGATCGACTTTGTGGTCGTTTCATCTGACCTCCGGCTGTATGTCTTTGGGTGAAGAGACGGGCGGAGCTGTCAACTGATCACCACCTGGTGGCGAGTTGAATCCGATGGCGAGGGGGGAAGCTGGACAGACTCAGACCCAAATGCACTGTGAGGGTCTGTTGGGATTGTTTGGCAGAGTCCCCTGCAAGGTTATAATCGTTAACGAAAATGAACAAAATAACAATAACTAGGTGAGAAATAACATTGTCATTGTTGTTAAATGGACACTGTAACTTTTTAAGATCAAATAACGTTTTTCTTTGCCCATATACAGTATGACCAACCATAATGAGATAAGACATTAACTGTTCAAAAGTGTTGTCGTAATGAGCCTGTAGGCTCATTTCATTGTGCAGAATTCGGGACGTTTTTTCCCGTAAATCCACCCGGATAGTGCGAGCTCCTGTGTACAGCTCTGACTGCCATGACAGTGAGCAACATTAGCGTTTGGATTGAGATGGACTCTGAGAGCAACAAGAAATGACAGGCTTCTAGCACAGCCGACAGCATACACCGACACTGACTCCTCGAAAAAATAAAAATAAAAATAAATGTTTGATTAAACGAGGCAGCAGAGGAAAACAGAACAGGATTGTGACCAACGCCGGGGGAAGAGTGAACAAAGGCAGAGTGGAGAGAGCTGCGGAGAGCTGGAGATAAAAACAGACCCTGAGCTTGCTTTTTTTAATTGAAAAGGTAAGACATCATTACAGACCATATATAATATATTATGGTGTTTTGTTTTTAGTTGTCTAATGCAAAATAACAATAGTGTGCTTGTAAAACGAGAATGCTAAGCAGCTATCAGAAACAACTCAAAATAAGTTACTGTCTTGACCATTAATGAATTATGACCCTGACTTGAGAGGCTTAGGAGTCTGATTCATTTGCTGTCTTGGCTTTTCAAATTAGTTTTTTAAAATACTTTATAAAGCAGCTACACTGGGGTTACACTTTGCCAGTGACTCTTTTCTTCCCGACTTCTGTTGTCTCGTTTGCTCAATTACTTTCACCAAAGATAACACAAGCCATGACAACTTCATAATTGAGCCAGGATGTAATATAGGATGTAATTGTTATCAAAATCTATCTAATATTAACTCTGTCACCGTCTGGCATTAGTTGTCTCATTATATTCACTTTATGCTGATTTACTGGTCTGTTTATAGTAACAAAAATTACATCCTCTGGTCTCTTAGTTGTGATCCAAAGTACAACATTCAATAGTGCTTAGACTAAATTCAGTCTGTTTTAGGGTATGTGGCGAGGTGTACTGCCCCACGTCAGCGGCAAGCACAAGTGGGCCCTGGGCAGATGCCAGCATGCTCCTCTGGATGTGGGAAGCTCTGACAAAGAGGTCATACTATCAAGTTCAGCAGCACATGAGGCCCTGTTACAGACGGTGTCTGAAGGATGTGGAAAAGTGTCTTCTCTTTCGGTAAGAGTTAAAAACTATCTTTTATTTATTAAAGTAGGTTTTGTTTGTATATGCCAGAGCTGAATGTGTAAGAAATATTTATTAAACATTATCAACATAATAACACTAATAATAATCTTTTGTTATTATTACAGCACTAAAGTGACCACATAGTAAAGGTGGCCAAAGACTACAGCTACACCTCCCGGCTGCAGAACAGAATTTTGGAGAATCGTCTAAAGTCTCCAGGGAGACTCCCATGAGGACAGATGACCCTTGGGCCCTTTGTCTTCTCCTTGGAGTTGTGTCCCACCTACAGCTAAACTGGCACAGACATAACTCTACTGAGAACAGGTATGTCAGTCACTCTCACAGGAACCATTATGTTTAGGTCTTAGGCAGCAGGTCTAGCTTGCTCTTTCAGATTTAAACCAGAATATCTAGGTGCACTTATCTGTAATGCATGTTTGTTACCTCTCAAACACTATCTGTATGTCTGTGTAATACAGTATATGCCATAATAAAATAATGAAATTAATGTTATTACTTTCAAACCTTCTCTCTCTCTCTCTCTCTCTCTCTCTCTCTGTCTCTCTCTCTCTTTCTCTCTAGGACATGACTCGGCCACCTAAACCAAGGGCAGCAACAAAAAGAGACTGTGGTTCAATGCAACATTTCTTTATTATAAATATGTAAAGGAAAGAATCTATAATTATATGTATATCTGTATAATTTGTGCAATAAAAAAAACACCATGTGGTGGGCTGAGACACTTTTGGCAGCATTTGTTTTCTAGATTTGTTTGCATGACTCTGCAGTTCAGGCAGGTGCACCACGCTGGCTGAGTCTTGTTTGGTTTGGCTGGTCCTGGTGTGGCTCACCTGTACTCCATCACACCCAGAAAAAGCTAGGCTGGTTAGGTTTTGCTCCAGTTACCCAGTCGAGCACGTACGAATGCAGGCCAGCGAGAACAAGCAGGACACTGACTGCAGTTCCCATAGCGGCCACTGGTGTCAGTAACTCTGAAAGTTATTCACAGCACTATTTAACTAAAATATGAGACATAAAAAAAAAAAAGATAACTAACTAAAACCTATTGTCTGTTTGCAAAACTAACTAAAATAAAATTGTAAAATTATAGCGTAAATGTCCTTAGTTTTAGTCTTTACGAAGGCGCATTAGGGCTACTTAATGAAAGAAAAAAAAATAAAGCAAATTTTCGAGTTTAAACACGCAAATCTGCCAGAAAAAACACGCAAATTTACAACTTTTTAAACACGCAAATTTACAACTTTTTAAACACGCAAATTTATGACTTTTTAAACACGCAAATTTACGATAGTGATGGGCCATTCGCGATTGTGAACGATGGGAGCCGGCTCACACACTCATTTGTTTCAACTGTTTGATCCTGTCACACACACACACACACACACACACACACACATCACACACACACACACACACACACACTCACTCTCACACACACACTCTCACACACACACACACACACACACACACACACACACACACACACACACACACACATACACACACAATTTGACAAAACAAAATCTCATATAAAGCCGGTTCTACGCACAACCTACACCGGTATATGCAAACTGTGCACCCAACTGTGAAGCTAGCGGAGCTTCGAGAGACTAGTGAAGGTGGTGGAGCACCTGGAGCCAGCACCTCCACTGTTGGAGATGTATTCACTCAGTCAGGTAGGCCTACTCCGCAACCCACAGCAACACAGTCTTCTATAATGGACCAGTTTATGCAAAAGTCAATGTCTGTAGCAAAAAAGGCCAAATTGATATTGCATTGGCAAAAATGTTTAAATGCAAATGTTTAATAGTATAATTTTTTTCATATAACAAATCAATGCATTTTTAAAGAAATTGTGAGACATTGTGAGTATGATTTCATTTAATAATTTAATTAGAACTGTTTTCACACAGCTGGAATGCCCATCACTATTGCTTTTAGCTATGTTTTCCTCCTTTTTGAAGGTCTTGCGTGTTTTTATTATGTAGCAAATTTGCCTCTTCTTTTCTCCTAAATTTGCGTGATTTTTTTCTAGCAAATTTGCATGTTTAAAAAGTCGTAAATTTGCGTGTTTTTTTTAAACTCGAAAATTTGCTTTTCTTTATTTTTTTTCTTTCATTAAGTGGCCCTAATACGCCTTCGTAGCAATTACAGTATTTACATTTACATTTATTCATTTAGCAGACGCTTTTATCCAAAGCGACTTCCATTCACCAGTGTTACATTTACAGTTGACTTTTTCATTCAAAGCGACTTACATTAAGGTTCCAGGTGGGTTAAGTGTCTTGCCCAAGGACACAGCGACAGTATGAACTGTGGGGAGAGCGGAAATCGAACCGCCTACCTTCCGGTTGAAGGACGACCGCTCTACCACTGAGCCCCACAGTATATCTTTCAGAGTTGACATTTCCGACTGGAAACCAGAAATTCCGACATTCCATGTCAAATTGAACACAGCACAGTCTGTGCCTCCTGGCAAGGACTGGCATCATGGTGGTACCAAAAGTCAGATAAAAGTAACAGAGTTCTAGTTGGGATTACTTTGAATGATGTGTCAGATAAAAGCCAGTGCCTCGCAGTGGAAGGTGGTAAAATATGAGTATGGAAGCAATCAGTCAAGTCAAAGTTGCTGTAGTCCACGCATCCAAATGTATTAACTTAACGAGACTCCAGGTGTGCTAAAACCTGACTCCAATTAACTTTTTGGAGGTCATTAAATCAAGGGTTCGCATACTTTTTCCACAAGCACTGAGGTTTTTTGGTTGTTCAATAAAGAAAGATCAGAATCTTTTGCGTAATTATTTTTGGACACATTATGTTTGTCAATATCCTTGACTTAGATAAAGATCAGATCAGATGTACTGGTGTTATTGAATATATACTTGTTATTGAATACAATACAATTAAGTAAGTATGATGTTTTTGTTGCGTTTTTATCACACAATTTTTTCTGACTTTTTAAAATTTTGCCCCTGGCAAATAACTCCTTTAGACTAAAACTAACACTAAAACTAATTATAACTAAACTAAAACTAAGCATTAAAAAACCCACTAAACTAGCAAACCCACTTTAATAACTAATTTAAACTAAACTAAAATTTGAAAAAAAATCTAAACAAAGTAAAAATAAAAACTACTAAAAAATGCCAAACTGATAACCATGGTCCCCTGTCAGAGAGATCTTCAGCTCCCACCTCCGACAGGGCGTCAACCAGATCCCGAGGGAGTCGAGACATTGAGTCCGAGTGGACTGTGTTCTCCACCTCCATTGTTGAGCTGTGGAGCAAACCCCGAACCCGGTGGTGGACACCAGAAGTAAGGGATGCTGTCAAGCTGAAGAAGGAATCCTATCAGACCTGGCTGACTTGTCGGACTCCTTAGGCAGCTCACAGGTACCGGCAAGCCAAACAGACGACAGCCCGGGTGGTTGTGGAGGCAAAAACTTGGGTCTGGGAGGAGTTTAGTGAGGCCTTGGAGAAGGACTATTGGTCGGCCTCAAAGAAATTCTGGCAAACCGTCCAGCGCCTCAGGAGGGGGAAGCAGTACCCTACCAACACTATTTAGTGGAGGAGGAAATCTGCTGACTTCACCTGGGGAGATTGTTGTACAATGGAAGGAATACTTTGAGGATCTCCTCAATCCTACCGACACGTCTTACACTGGGGAAGCAGAGACCAAGGACCCAAGCTGAAGTCACTGAGGTAGTTAAGAAGCTCCTCGGTGGCAAGGCACTGGGGGTGGATGAGATTCGCCCTAAGTACCTCAAGTCTATGGATGTTGTGGGGCTATCTTGGCTGACACGTCTCTGCAACATTGGGTGGCAGTTGGGGACAATCAATTTGGTCTGGCCGACCGGGGTGGTGCTCCCCCTTTGCTCGACTGTGTCCCTCGCAGCATCCTGTGGGGGGTGCGCCGGGAGTATGAGGTCCAGGGACCTCTGCTAAGGGCTGTCTGGTCCCTGTATGACTGGAGCTTGGTTCGCATTGCAGGCAGTAATTCAAACCTGTTCCCGGTGCATGTTGGACTCCGGCAGAGCTGCTCTTTGTCACCGGTCTTGTTCATTATCTTTATGGACAAGATTTCTAGGTGCAGCAGAGGGAGTCAGGTTTGGGGACCACATGATTTTTTTCTCTGCTTTTGGCAGATGATGTTGTCATCTTGGCTTCATCAAGCCATGATCGAGTGTGAGGCAGCTGGAATGAGAATCAGCACCTCTAGTCTCTAAGTCTGAGGCCATGGTTCTCAGCTGGAAAAGGGTGGTCTGTCACCTTCAAATTGGTGGAGAGCTCCTGCCTCAAGTGGAGGAGTTTAAGTATCTTTTGTTCTTGTTCAAGAGTGAGGGAAGGATGGAGTGGGAGATTGACAGACGGATTGGTGCAGCTTCTGCAGTGATGTAGTCAATGTATTGGTCTAGTTTGGTGAAGAAGGAGCTGAGCTGCAAGGTGAAGCTCTCGATTTACCGGTTGATCTACGGTCCTACTATCACCTATGGTCAGAGCTTTCACTGTAGGGTGGCTGGGCTCTCCCTTAGAGATAGGGGGAGGAGCCCAGCCTCTTGGGAGCCAGCTGAGGTGGCTCGGGCAGCTGCTCCGAATGCCTCCTGGACGCCTTCCTGGGGAGATGTTCCGGGCATGTCCCACCAGGAGGAGGCCCCGGGGAAGACCTAAGACACGCTGGAAGGACTATGTCTCTCGGCTGGCCTGGGAACGTCTTGGTATTCCCACGGAAGAGCTGGAGTAAGTGTCTAGGGAGAGGGAAGTCTGGGTGACTCTGCTTAGACTGCTGCCCCAGTGACCTGGCAGCAGAAGAAGATGGATGGATGGACATTATATGCTTCCACATTTCAGCAGTTAGTTTGCTAATTGCAAATTTCTTTGGTCCCATTGTTCTATTTTTAAGGCATTGCCGCGCCTAAAAAAAACTTGCTCCTTGTTTCTGCTGTAAATGAGGGGACATTTTCTGCTTTGAAGAAATAAGAATCACATATAAACACAGCAGTGAAGCATGAGCCACATCAGGAAACACGGAGCATTTCACAGCAGCGGCTCAACTCCAGCTCTGCAGTCTATTAGAAAACTGAATCCTCTGTAGGCTATGTTGCTAATACAACAGCCCTTCTATCCACACACAGCCCCGTAGCTAATTCTCTCATATTGTCAAGTTATTAACTTAAAAATTTTCATTCATTGCTGTGGTTTTGCTTTTTCAAGCGCTTCAATGGGAATTGGCCTTAAGTGTTTATTCCAGCACTGGATGTAAGGGGGGCCTGTGCCTATGACTGTAAAATAATATTGGCTAATGCAACTGTAACAGCAGTGGCGGACTTAGCAAATTTGGGGCCCTAGGCAACCTTTGAGAAGGGGCCCCTCCCTGCCTCTCCCCTTTTATTAAACCATTATTAAATAATTAAATTTTATTATAATTAATCCTCATTCATTTTATCTTTCCTTGCAATGTCTGTGTTTACCCAACAGATGGCGCACTCCAAAGACAATGACCTTTGTTTGGGTGTGATTCACAATATTAAGTCAATAGATTAACTGGTTAGTGATGAAGCTGTCAGTGGCTTACAGCCATATTGCTTACATTTGACCCCATTTTAATTATGAAATCAGAAACTTGGCTACACTCTGTCGTATATTTTTCACAGGAAATGGACTGCTCAGATCACATATGAACATCATGGATTACAATGAATTACTCAAAACTGTTAGTTAACAAGTGTAACAATATTGTTTGTTCCTGTATGCTAAACAACAGCCAAACATTTTTAAAATATAACTGGTTGCTCATATATTGACAATATTAACTACTGTGATTTATTGAGCTCACCTGAATAATTTTAACCGAGCTGATTGTCAGTTTAGTATGACAGAATAAACAGTTTTGCTTATTATTAGGTTGTGATGTTTGGCGGCTTATTTACACCTTAATAATCCTCAATAAATCGTGGTCCGTTAACATCCGGGTATATGTTATGAACACTAGCTAGCTAATCAGATTAGCTAGCTAGTGTTCCTGCATATACCCATTCAAAACTTTATAATTGAAAAAATACGTCCCGTCTTTTGTACATTAAGGGTAAACAATCTCTCTTAAACCAGGTTTTAAATGCGTGTGCTCTGTGACTGTGATTATTTAGCACAATACTACACCTCATTACTGCAAATTGCCGGTTCTGTCACGGGCTGTATGTCCTTCTCATCCGCTCCTCGTCCTCTTCTTTGTCAATCTCGTTAGCAGCTGAAGTACATGACGCGCCGTCGCCGTGAAGAAATGTGTCAGTTTGGCAACGTGGCAATGTATTTTTCTTTTATCGGCTCTGCTCGGATAACTCCGCTTCATCTTGATTCCCGCTATCTCACTCAAACACAGAATGAGAAGCCTGTCGTGGAATGGAATAGTCCATTGTAGTATTGAGAGGGGGGGGGGTGCAGTATAGATCAACGACTCTGTAAATGTTTTAGGTGTTTTTTAATTGTAAATTAAATTGTTTCTATAAATATAAAATCATAACAAGAAGTGCAATAGTAGTTGGGAAGGGGCTGCTTGTTGGGGCCCTTGCATGTTCGGGGCCCTAGGCAATTGCCTTACCTTGCCTAATGGTAAGTCCGCCACTGCTATTGCTTTGTATCAATCCTCAACCCTTCCTTACAAGAACAGCTCATGTTCCCTATGGATATGTAAGTCCCTCTAAATTCAACTAATGACTATGGGGAGAACTGCGAAGACGCTAGATCTCAAATATTGTTCCGGTAGACAGACAATTAATCTCCAATTTTCCAAGTGCATTAGCAAAATGGCCAGCTGATGAAAGGTTTGGTATGCAAGGTTCTTGTTCAACTGGCTTTGCTCCAACAGCTTAGCCAGCCAGCTGCATTTTTGCCAGTAAATCTATGGGTTTAGCATCTTCCTGCAAGCCCAAATCTGGTTTACCGGCACAGAAACACATACTGTGATGCATTTTCTTTAAAATCCTATAGAAATTTCTATCTTGACTTATTTTCTAGTCATACTCCCTCGGCAGCTGTGGCCCAGAGACAGCTGTGACTTTCTAAATCCCAAATACTGATGCTGTTGCCAAGCTAGACTAATCTCAGCTGCAAGCATATTATGCTGTAATATGATGATGCCTTACATAATAATCATCATAGAAAAATCCCATTATTGTCCGTGCTCTTATAAAAAAATATGTTTGAGGTAGCGGTGCATCTTTTAACTTTGCACTGCAGAGTAAGTTGGATCAGTTCCAGCTATTTTAGGATTCAGCGCGTCTGCCTAGTAGCAAGAAAGTGCAACTGTGGTGCTCATTTCAATAGAGATGCATTGTTCGGTGACATAAAAGTGATAAATATATGAGCACGAGGGTGTAAATCTATCCCTACTTAACCACAGAAGAGGAGTGTAAAAATTTGCAGTTTGTTTGTCTAGAGCATCAAAAGTCATTGAACAGGTCAAAGGTTTATAGAGAGTCTTCTTTGTTATGAGATAGCTGCCACACACAGCACAGAACTTGTTGATCTTTCCCTCCTTTATGTGTCTCTTGACTGTCTTTCATCCTCTGCCAGACATTTTTGGACATGTACGACGTATTTAAAAAAATGCAGGAAGAAGAAGAAAAGAAAAAGAGGACAGTTCTAAAGGAATATGGCTCGTATTAATCTGGAAATATTGCTTTACCTCATCTGAACTAAATTACTGGTCTGAACTCAGTGTCCTCGAAGAGCAGGCAGAATGCCACACCGGCCCAGATGGGCAAGGAGTGGTGTGCAGCTCTGTCACTGTGGCCATGGTGAGCACACAAACCCCCAGTGATCCGAGTTCCGGAGGCAGCCTTTTAGGCATCACATCAAAAGTGGTTATTTATGCTGGCCTGTACTGTAACTTCAGAGTTACTGTCTCTAGTGTTTTGTGACTTTGAGCTATACTGTGCAAATGTTTTATAAGGGTTTGAAGACATGCTGTAAAGTAAGAACAGTATTAGTCCTTCTAATCTTAATTTCTTCTATGGGTATGGGTCAGCTCAGTACAGCACAGTTTGGTATGGGTAACCCTTAAGAGGCATTTCCTCTGTGCTGGGTCCAGAAGAATATTAAAAGTTGTTTTTCTATACAAGATAAAAGTTATATTTGCAGTAAATAAAATAAAAATGTGGTTGCATTGCCAATAATTAATTTAAAGAAGAGAGTAAATGTTGGTGTGTAGCAGCAAGGGGCTGGCAGTACAATGTTTAATTCAGAAACGCTGACTCTAACTATTAGTCTAGCTGTGTTTTGTTTTTTGTCTTTTTTAAAAAAAAAAGGGGGAAAAAGTTCAATATTTTGCATGTTTTTGTTTGAAATATGACAAGACACCTTTAATTGAAAAAAGGTTATTGCAGGTTATTGCATTCTGTAAAAAAATAATACAATTAAATCATCACCCTGTGAGGAGACAACATGAGGCTGCAGACTCACATAGGACTGTTACCCCTCACTAAATATTTTATATATTGTGATGTAAATGTGCGGGGATGTGGTTCTAGTGAGATCTGTGAACATTTTTATAAGAAATCCAATTGTAGCAGTGCCTCTTAGTTTTGCACAGTATTGTGTGTGTGTGTGTGTGTGTGTGTGTGTGTGTGTGTGTGTGTGTGTGTGTGTGTGTTTTTATTAAGCCAAGTAAAGGATCAGCTTAATGTGAAAATTATATATTATCAAAATAAAATAGATTCACTTACTTTATGAGTACGTTTAAATCATTTAAAAAATGGCACAATCACAGCGGTTGTTGCATATGAGATCTATGTGCTTGTTGCTGTAGGCCATGCAATCTATAGTTATGTGAGATAAACTGGCTTGTGGTGTAGCTAAAGCGTGCCAAGACTTGTGGTTTCAGCTGGTAAGGAGCAGATGTAGGCACAAGGGACTGTTACCTCTTTCTCTGCCATTCCGAGGCTTTTAAAGGTGTGATTGAGCACGTGAACTCTAAACATCTGCGCTCTCTTACCCGTTTGCAATTTGCCTTGTGTAGTAAGACTGACAGAGCCCTCAGAGCAACAAGACTCACTGTAGATATATGGCTCTGATGTGGCACCAGTGGCACCCAGTCAAACAGAACTCACAGAGGACAGCTGAAGCAATTACAGCCAAGGAAAGAGTCACATCCAATCACGCGTAACACTCCTGCTGTATTCTTGGTAAACTAGTTACTAAGATAACAAAACTTTATTTTTCTTTTGATCTGGCGTGAACATCATGATTTATTTCTAACATGGATTGTTCTTAAAAGGAATTATAAATAACTTTACCAATGTCCATGTGACAGCAGTCTCTAACAGAAACCAGCAGGAATGCTACGATAGGTATTAGTGACAAGAAGTGAACAGCACGTTTCATGCACACTGTTGTGCACTGTTGTCGTCCTTTCACCAATTCAATATTTGAAGGAAGGCTGCCAATGAACATCTTTGAAAAAAAAAAAACATGTATTCTGAATTGAATTTAGTGTTTGTTGGTCAAGGTGAAAGTGACAGAGAATATACCAAAAAGATCATTTTGCCTATCTCAATGTTTTCCAACTAAATGAAGTTCTGTAGCAGGTGTTCTGGTTCTGATTGTTCTCTGATTTTGGCTCCAAACCCAGATGGACACTGTCCTATACTATGTAATAAGAGGATAAAAACTTTGCACATCAATTCCTTAGGACGGGTGTGCGAGGGAGAAACCCAAAAACATATCAAAGAAAGAAGATTTTCCGCACAACGTCTAACTTGCAAATGTGAGACCTTGCTATGCTATGTAATAAAATAACCTACTATTCTATACTACATCAGTCTCTACCATACCATACCAAATCATACCATACTATACTATACTTTTTCTGAAGTGCATTTCTCTCTTTATTATCTGCTCACACAATACCATGGTCTGACCTTAGGGAGTACATCCCTGTGGGAGCAGGAACTGAGCTGGAGAGACCCACTCGTGGGCGGCAAAGTGGTTTTATACACAGACTGGCATTATCTCCATCTCCTGCTCCACTCAAAGGACAGCGCCACTAAATATACCCTATGAGGCCTTCCCAGGCTCCTCTGGGCTGGAGAGATGCAGCCACCGCTTGGGACGAAGGCCAATGACATGGCGGCCGACCTCCACTTAAAGTATTTTTAAGGTCAATTACAGGGTACAGTGCCTTTAGATGGCCGACTGGTGCTGTGGAGGCCTCATATTAAAGGTTTATGTGGAGAAGAACCAGAGAAGTCTGCCTGAACTCACCCCGGCGTCCATTGTTACCACACACCCACTGAGATATTGCACTCGGAAGGAGTCATCAAGTGACGAATGTGTGAATGTGAATTCTTGCATTCCAACTTTCTCCAACAGATAACAGCCTAGACCTTGATCTTTTGCGTATCATTTCCTTATTTATTGAAAATACTTTTGGTAAGTGTAATACACTTTCATAATATCAGTGTAACCTAAAAACATCATTTATGAATAATGATAGATGAAAAGGAACCATGAACTATCAAAATTGTTGCATATAGTTTATATACTATTAAAATAATAGTAATAGTAAACAAAAAACAGACACAGCAAAATAAATCAAACAAAGAAAATCTTTTAAGACCGCCCTAATTTCACAGACTTCTCACTCTGCTGCTCTTGTTCTATAAAGAATGCACAGACCAGACATAAACATGCTCAGCTGACTAGCACTTAGTATGAATGAAGGATGCCTTTGGAACTTGATTCAGTCCAACATGACTGATGGGCATAAATACAGGCCTGTGTCCTGTAGAGAGGTGAGCGCTGAAGGTACAGTAGACAGCATTCACCTTTTAGTCAGTTTGTGGCAGTCACAGAAAGGTTGTAGATGGTGGCGTCCCTGAAGAGTGAACTATTGATGGGACAAAGTGAGAAGAAGGATTGAAAGAGCTGTTTGTCCAGATGAGGGCTGGGTATATTACTGTTTGCTCGGCTGTGGCTCTAGGGCAAGGATCTCAAACTCGTGGCCCGGGGGCCAACTGTGGCCGGCAGGATGATATATAAGTTTAATGTTAGTGCGCCCTGCGAGTTTTATATGAATGGCACGTTATCACGTTGTGTGTGGAAGGTTTCTTTTTGTGCAAGCTGGAACTGAACCAACCTACCATCACAGTGGAGTATATGGCTCCTGGGGGCGGGCCATCGGCTGGCTTGATGCAGGCAGAGAAACATTTCACAGCTATGGAGGAGCCCGTGTAAAATCACATAACCGTCATAAAATTACTGCTTCCTACTGTGTTCGAAATGAGCATGTTTGACCTTGAGCTGGACTAATTCAATGTTACCGGCATTGGATCATTTGAAATGGGCTGATTTGTTTGAAAGTTGATGGCAATTTGATCATCACTATCCATGCGGATTTGTTATCATGACGAATCTGCAAATTAACGCCGATGTTCTGTTGACAATATCACTGAGGGGAGTGGACATCCATTGGGGCCACTCAGCCAGCTCATTCATGTTCTTCAATAATCCATTTAAGTTCAGAATAGCTCAGGTTCAGAAGAACCCATTGAAGTTAAAGAATTGTTAGTAATGACGTTTGAGAGGATTTAACAAAGCTTTTTTGTGGAATACCTGATCCGGCCCAGCCTCACCCAGACTCTGCCTCCTGCGGCCCCCAAGTAATTTGAGTTTGAGACCCCTGCTCTAGGGCATTTCAGTGGCTGCTCTATTCTCCATTGTACATTATTGTACGACACATTACTATAGTTACTTTACTATCATATATTTTGGCAAGACCAGTGAGACAACTGAAACAAAAGGTCACCTATTATCCTTGGCAGTGTTAAAATAATTTTACTAAAATAGATATAAATGTTGTATACATTTTACAGCATATCAGGGATTTTCCACAGTTATTTATTTCTTCTATTTTGAAATTTAACCTTTTAAATGGTCTCTGTCTGCCTTCTCCCTGTACGAACCCTGACACTTGTCTCCTTGGAAACATTATCACTCGTGCGCCACATGGCAGTATGAGTACATATCGCCAAACTGCTATGTCTACACTGACTGGGGTGCCCCATGTTTGCCCTGGGGGACAGCATGTAGTCATGGCTGGTGGGCTCTTGGGGTCAAAAATGGCACACCATGGTGTGATGGGTGCTGCCCATTGCTTGTCATTACCATCATAAGTGTGAAATTCCCAAGACTGGCCTTTTAGTGTAGACGCTCCAAAACCCCATAGAAGTATGGCTGATGTAGTACTATTGGTTCGACCCATCACATACTGAGCTGAAGGCAATAATAACAGTTTTATTGGACCCTTCTTTTCACAAACAGGGAAAAAGAAAAAACTTTCAAAAACCTCAAAATATGCATTTCCCTTCTTGTGTTTTCACATATACATGCTCTATAACTTTACCTGAAACTAACCATACCTTGTATTATAAATTACTGCATCATAGCCTGACAGCAGACTTACAAGAGTTCACTTAATTAGGACTAACAGTGGCATCTGCAACAGAGGGGGCCTGCCTTGGGGTTGGCCTCCACATGACCTTAAATGACACTGGTACATTCTTTCAGCAACACTGAAAAAACCTCTGTTAAATGAATATACAGTGGGTGAGTCTTATATAAAGCTATTGGTGCATGTCACACTTGAACAAGCCTGAATATGAGAATGTGAGTTAGTTGGTTATGGTTCAAATGTTATTAACAAAGACTGAGTGGTTTTCAAGGCTTCTCTGGGGCTATATTTATCTCCAGAGAAATCAAAACACTTTTTTCTGCACAGTAGGTCAGTAACACATCTGAACATTGCTTTTCAAAAGGTCAGTCTTTAATTTGTTTTCGGAACTAGGTGCTGGAGTTATTAAAACTGTACACACTATACGGTTTTACATTGGGATTATTTCATACTTTTTAAACCCCAGACAGTCTATTTGGACAAAATGAAAGGCTGAAAGACTATGGGTGTGTGTTTACAGCTGAAGTATAAACGTTGTAGTGGCCAGTATTAACGGAAACTGCTTGTTTAAACTCTAGTATAACTTAAGCCATTGGTGTCTTAATAGGCACAAGTCTGAAGGCTGCTTTAAACTATTTCCATATTTACCTTGGTCATGCTCAGGAGTCTCACTAAATCTCCTGTACTTTGATTCTCCTCACAAAGGTTTTCTGTTTACCCTCTCTCTATTTGCACTAATTCTGCATTCAATTCAGGGTATGGGATTTATTTTATCATGTATTTGAGGAAACTCTTTTTAATCACCAAACAGCATATTGTAATAGGAATCATCTGTGAAGAAACAAGACATAGTCAAGACTCAAGGATTTAAATAGAAAATAATGTTCAGTATATACCTAAAGCTTTGACCAATCACATGCTCTCATAGAAGGGGGTCTCGATTCAGGGACGCTCCCATTGGCTGTAGGTCTACACTGAATCAATGGTGACTAAAGGAATGTTTTCGGTAGTACAGCTTTTAGAGTAAAATGTGAACACAACAGCCAGGTTTGAATTCCTAGTGGGATTAATGTGATTGAATTATTTGCCAAAAGTTGAGTTGTCTGAGATAAATTGCCAGGTGTTTTCTTGTGCTGCAACTAAAGCCAGGGAGAAGGCTTTTCTGTTAATCTGTTTTATTTAAGGATGTTTACAAGTCAGGGCTAAATATTACACTTAGAGCATATTTGATACAAACCCAGAGAGGCATGTGATGTGATAAAGAATACAACATGTCTTTAATATGAAGGCTCCTCTGCCTTATCTGTTGTTTGTCATAGTGTCCCAGGAACTCCAAGAAGCATTCCTTTTGTGTGTGCATATGCCACACATTTGGTGTACAGACATGGATTCAATGTGATAACCATGAGCCATGATAACATAAATTATTGTTATGTTTCTTTGGAGTTGTAGCTGTGTGTCTTTTAAGAAAGAAGATACTCTAGGGCCCACCATTAGCAGGATGTTGTGTGCTCAGCCTGATGCAATTATGTAAATTACAACTCAATTCAGCCCCTAGTGGTTGTAAAAAGTAAGAGGTCCTTGCAATTGAAGCACTCATTCTAGAAGTCCAATTCTTTTTTCCTACAAACTGTGACTGACAGCATGTAATTACTGGTAATTTACCTTATTACACGGCCACTTTGTGTTATTTTTATCTATTTACTATTGTTATCGTAATGAGCAGATTTACTTTATAGTCAACAGTTAAAAAAAAAAAAAAAAAAACACTTTCAGATGTTGGATTAGGGTTTTATCTGTTGGTAAAGCCTCGGCTCTAAAAGATAAAACAGAACCGAAGGGCTGTCCGTGTCTGGGTTTGGAGGATTAGTATTTTGAGGCAATAAAGTGCACCAAAATGAGTTTGTCTCCCCTCCTCTGTCAACTCTCCAAGCCCGGCCCCAGCCCTGGTTTTCACAACCTACAATGAAGGCAGCCCGTAACTTTAAGTAGTGTTTTGTGGACCTGTGTAAATTTGACACCATTATGCCACAGAGAGGGTCTGTGGAGGTGTTAATGCTAGTGTGGGAGATCTGGATAGTCCCTGTGCACCTCATCAAAAGCAGTTTTCTCCCTTTTGTCACACAAGGCACTTTTTATCAGTTTTTACTTTGAGATGGTATTTTTTTAGTTGTATAGAAATAGTCTGGTATTTTGTAAAATAATTTTTAAGATTCTTATGGAAAGGTAACTTATTGCCTGTAGTAGGTAACTGTCAGCTCACGCTCAGGCTGGAGCAATAGACAGAAGCACTGAAACAGATTTTGTGTAATGTATGGCTGCTAATGGGGCCATTGACAACACATTTTTCTGACAAGGCTTCTATAACAAAAACAAGTATTTTTGCAAGTGTGTGTTACTAATAAGGTATTTAGTTGCACTTATCTTGACATTTAATTGTTTTTTAACTGTTTTATTTTCTGTTGCTCAACTCTAGAACGTACTATTTGGGAACCATATTTGGGCCATTTTTAGCAACATATATCTTGAAAATATAATTGATAGACTACAGCAAAGTGGTTCACTGTTGTGTTTGAAATCCATTTTCACTGACCCATTTACAGCAGTAAAGGGTTTAGTGGTGATCCATACTAGTTTGGCTTACAACTATTGTATGAAATACATTAGCCTCCCAAAAGTATTGATTAGAACCACATTCACAAAATACTATCCTTTTAAAGCCAGCCTATCACCATAAAGTCATCTGACAATAGACTTGGTAGATCTTTGCAGCTGTAATTTTAACTATGAAGCCCAGCTGTTATGATTATGAACTCTGGTATAACCTTAAAACTATCAAAGACAAGCTTTGCCAGCTGGTCTTGTCTCTATGGATTAGAGTACCAACAGACACGTAATAAAATGTCCCTGGATGCAACTGAATAGACAGACACCCAGTCAGAGCAACAAAGTATAGCGTAAAAGGCCATCCCATTGTACAAAATGATTGTAATCGGTCCAACTGGATTTCTATCGAGTGGAAGTTGCTGTGAAGAGAAGGGTGTAACAGACTTATTTAACTTTGCTAAATGAAAATATATCTCTGACCAGGCTAACATGTAGGTTTTTCACAAAACAGTAAAGACACAACATGTAGGATTAGTTAGTAAACAAACACTCGCCACTCCACCCGTAATAACAAAGGTGTTACGCTAACTATGATAAACATTTTGCTTTGTATTCATATTGACATATTGCTCATCAGGAGGACTTGTTAAGATTTACTATTGTTTCTTTCCCGTGCTCCCGAATGCATGCTAAAGCTAATGGGTAGCAACAAGATACAGGATGAGGGACCTCACTATGCAATTAGACTCACCACCATGTTACAATAGAGGGCCAGTGGTGTCCCCTGTGTGAGCATACATTGTATTTTTTAATGAAAATCCAGCATATCATACCTTTAATTAATTCTGTCTGTCTGGTTTGCATATTTCCCTTTGTTGTTTACATGCGAGGGATTTTAAAAGTGTATACCTATCAGCCAATCAGAGCACAAGAATGTACAGCAAAAACTGAATGACTTGACTTTTACTGACCAATGATCTTTAAACAAACAGTATGTTCTTGGAAATTCTGAATATTACTCCTTTAAGTATCCTGATTTTTTCTCTACTTTCTGCGGTTTAATATCAACCCAAGAAATGACAATTGCTCTTTCTTCTGTGCCAGCGTCACTGTTGGTAGATTTTGGGTTTGGTGTGTGGTGGCACGTGGGAGCAGGGAGCAGAGTCGCTGGGTTTGAGTGTACCCAGCCCCTCATAATTACAGACAGTAAACAGCTAGTGCCAATTTTCCCTGTCTGATGGGGAGAGAGTGCAGTTTGTCAGAAGAAGAAAACGGTTGAGAAATGCAAAGGAAACGACACGGTTTGGAGAAAAAAGCGGTCTCCTTTTGTTTTGTTTATTCATGACAGAAAGTGTGCTAAAAGTTTGTTGCCTTAGACGGGGGTTTATAGACAGAGGCAGACTCCCTGCCCCCAGTGCACCCATATTTAGGAGACAGTCTTTTCATGTAAATCTTTCTCACTGTAAGTTCTAATTAGACCTTACCTTGTGTTGTATGTCTTTTATTTTTTTCTCTTCAACTGTCAAACTGATCAGCCTCTGTCCTCCTCTTTTTCTCCTTCTCTGAGCCTCTGTGTTTTTCTTTCCGTCTGCATGCCTGTCTATGTCTGTCCCTTTCTCTTCCTCTCTCAACCTCACGCCACACGTTCTCTGCACACTAATTTAACTCTTCTGTTTTAAGTTATTCATCAAATCTTTAAGTATTTTTACCAACACACTTGCTTTTTATGAACTAAATGTATCAACACTACGGGGAAGGTTCACTTTTAGAGAAACCAAATCTTCAAGAGAAGTATAGAGAGTGGCACATATGCCATCCGAGTGTTTACCGTTGTGTGCTGCAGTGAGATGGAAGATTTTCTTTGGCAGAGCTCACTCCCTCTCCTGGGCCGGGACAGGGCCTGGAGCTGCTACTGGCTAGGACTGTGGAAGGGGAAAGCAGGGAGGGAGGGCTTGGGAGGGGAGAGACTGGAGGCGTGGTCTGGTCTGGCAATGAAGTCTTCTCTTTTCATCCTCAGAAGGCAGAGTGTGAGCGGACGGGCCTAGGGGCTGCGCAGCTCCACTGTTGTTTCCGCCTGTGAAGTGTGCTGAGCACCGCTGCTGCTGCTGCTGTGCTGCTGCTGTGGTGACGCCGCCTCTGTCCCTCGCAGCTGAGAGAGAGTCTGCTCCAGTCATGAAGGCTCCCCTGTGTCCGGCGGCTCGGCATTAATCCTGAGGTAAGGTTTTCTCACACGTGCCTGTCTCTGTGCTCTTTCTGACTCTAGATTGTTGTGATGGCGGGGAACGCATACTTTAGACTCCTCCCCTTTCAGACGTAATCATGTGGGAGTGTACATGTACAGTATATATACTTAGGTGTGTGGATGTGCGAGTCAGTTCCAATGACTAAAACTAGAGCTGCACAATATTATCAACTATAGCAGAAGTTGAGTTGGATTAAGAAATGCAATGGTCTACACTCGTTGCCACTGCTTTCACTTACCGCTTTTTACTTCTTTTTTTATGCCATGATGTTATTTAAAGCTCTAATTGTAATTGTTTTGACTTAAAAAGTGTCAAATGTAGTATATCACATAGAATTCGTAACACTTGTGATACAGATATTGCAATAAGAGTAAATTAGCAATATATTGTGTAGCCCTATTTACCAGTTTTCACAATTTGTGCACACTTTCTGCAACTGCACTGCTGCAGATCCAGATGGGACTGTTACATCTCAATTTGGATTTTTCTACTTACAAAGTTGTGTTGATTTGACAAGATATTTATGGTAGTGTGCCCCTTAACTTATATACACTCTTGTCAACCTGATGCAGTTTAAAAGAGAGGAAACTTTAACTTTATTTTGCACAGTACCCATTATAATGACTTTGAGGCTATATTTTCTCATGATTTCAAGATTATGTACATTAACGTTTGTTTGCTTTAAATTATTACCACAAACATTGGCATCATCCAGCGGAAGTTTCACGATTGTGTAGAAAAATGGTTCCTTCTGTCAGGCTAAGAGAAGGTCACATTGGGGTAACTGATATTACGATTGCAGCATTACAGCTCTGGCATTCATTAGAGCTTGACAAATATACATTAATACATGCAACATGTGCATATGTAATACTGAGATGCACAGTGTGCACAGGCTGGAGTGGACATTTTATTTACATTGTGGATTAATGTTAAAGGAGGCAAGTGGTTATTAAGGCTCATCTGTGTAAATAAAAGGGACAGGAGCTTACATCTGCAGCCCAGTGGCAGGAGGCTTTGATGTGATTTGACTTGATCTCTCTTCTTCCCCACTGGGCAACTCAAATCAACCAGCAATTCCTTCACTTTTAAGTAGAAATCCATCCATCTGTATTCCTTCACCTACTCGTTTCCTAGTCCCATTTGCTGTGTTAGCTCCTGTTTGCTGATTCCCAGCGGCACAGCCTACACATCCTCTCAACACTTTACCTAGACCCTATTCCACACTTTTGTTCTTCATCCACACTAGTATGACATGCTTCCAGGGAATGGGTCTTTCCGATACCTCTCCCAGAGAAAAAAAAAACACACACTAAGCGACTTTCCATTAGTTTCTGCTGGGCCATGAGAATTATGGTTTCCCAAATGAAAAGTGTACAGGAGCCCTGGTTAATTGAAAAAACACAAGAATGGTCTGCCATGAAGGAGACGGTCCTTGTGTCACAGTTGAACTGCGCAAATTGACTTTCCAGAGCTAGCTTGCAAGGGAGAGAGAAAGAGTGAGCAAAATATTTGTACAAAAAAAGCAGACAGAAGGCAATTGAATTATGAAATGAAAGTGGCGACTGAAAACAGTGTGGGTTTTATACATAAAGAGTAATGTTTGGATGTAAGCGGATCAAAGGCAATTGTATTTTTGTTTTTCAGTGACATGAATAAGGCAGTACTGTGTCTCTGTGTGTGGCCATGTTTATGAGAAAAGCTGCATTTTATCCAGAATAAGCATCTCACTTAGGGTTTGGAGAAGTAGATAGGAGCAATGACATAAACTGTTCGGTATGGCTGCTAATGGGGACAAAACAAAAACACATTTTAATAACAACTAACAACTCTTCTGCAGCTTCAAAAAGTAAGTTTAATCAAAGTTTGCATTGCAATCTAAGTATTTATATACATTTATTGACATATGGCTGCTTTTTTCTGTTCCACATTTGTACAACTCTAAAACGTAATGCTGCCCAGTACAAGCACCTCAGAGTCTGTTCACATGACAAATATATTTCACCCAAAGATTCTGTTGCTGTTGGACAATAGTTTACATAAGGACAGCGCAAACACAAACCTTTGAAACTGACTCAACGCAGACTGTCTTTATTACACTAGCGGCCAGTATTTGCATTTTGGTCTTCTGTAAATGGCCCTCAGTGTGGCCATTTCAACCAAAATTTGTCCACATATTTTGGTAATGCGTTTTTTACTGACATCTATGTACTGTTGGGAATAAATGAGCTATCTAAAAGTGTCTACTAGAACTACATTTACATAATACTGAACTATCCTTTGAACCCTTGCTGCTAGAATTGTGTTATGAGCAGAATGCAGTTAACTTGTGATAAAGTTTGTTGTCTTGAGCAGTAATTGACATCCTATCAGAGTCGTCTCAGTTTGTTGTCCATGGTGAGTCATGGCCACCCCTCCCCAGTGACTCTTCACCCCCCTGCAGCCTCTCCCTACTGTCCTGCTTTATTTGTGTGACATGTTTCTATGGCAGCCCCACATGGTGTTGATTGAGAGCCAGTCATTGGTTTGGATGGCACACATGTTTGCCAGCAGCTGTTGTTGCTAAGGCTTTCCAAGCTGCAGGAGTAAGTGTCTCTCACTGACTTCCTCGCTGGGTGGCTCATTTGTTTGTCAAGTCAACCTCACCTCTGACCTTTCTACCACCTCCTGCTGCTGCTCAAACAGGCTGTAGTGTAACTCTTGAGTCTCTTTCAACCACACGTTCTTCCACACATTTACCAGAACTTAAACACCACAGAAGCTCTCAGTTCATGTAATGTCTGACGGTTCAGCAGGATAACATCACTACATTCTCTTTGCAACCGCTGCAAGCGTGATTTAGCTCTTTGGTGGAATCTCCCAATCAGTCTGCCTTTAATCCAGCCTGGGGGTCTATTTATCACTATCCTCCAAACAGTTAGCGTCACCATGAGACCATTCTGTATTTATATTACATGTAATTCCCACACAAAAGGACAAGATAATGGCTATAAGGTTGTTATAAGATTGGCACAGCAGATTCTCCCCTAGACCATCACTAAGGTTGCATTATTCATCCCGTAATTCGCATGTCGAGTGATAGGGTCGTGGCTTCTGACCTCTCCACCTCTCCACTGACTGAATTTAGCTGTCTTTCATTAAACTTGAGAAAGCTCAACAGTGACCTTAGCCTAAAGGAAATATTCTCACTTTTTCACTTTGTGTTGGAGACCTTGAAACATTACCTTTTGGTATACTCCAATATCTATAAGCATTAATCAAAATATTGAATCTATCTATCTAATCTAAAAAATATTGAAAAATTATTTGTCAGTTCTTTTACACAAAGACCATGTTCTAACTGCACAAGACACAAGACAAGAATGCAAACTTTTCGATATGGCAGAGAAGGTGTTTTTGTTTTGTTTTTCCAACACCCACTGTGTTGTAAAAACTGTGTAAACAGTGTTTTACCAGCTGAGCTCTGACAGGTATTGGCTGCTGGCAACACACAGCAAGTAGAACAACAATGGCAAAATACAGTGTTTTGGGGATTTACAAACTCCTATTTTGATCAGCGCTGCTTCAGAAACTGTCAGTTGTTTAAAGTTGTTTGTGGAGCAGTGAACAATTGGAAGCTGGGGGCTATTCCATAAAACTCATTCAGAAAAGCGTGGCTTTCAGCCTGAATTCTAGCTTGCATTATTGTGCAAAACAATACAGACATAATTTAATCTTTTAATAATGACTCAATTTAAATAAATGCTCCACAAAAAGTGACTTTATCTTTCAATTTAATATTTCCAGAAAAATATTAAATTGAAAATAAAGTAAGCAAGGTAACCTAGTAAAATACATGTGATATTTAGGATTATAATGTAATTTAAACAAAATACCTAAACAAACGGCCTCAGTCTCATGTAGAAAATAATCTATCTCATAATTTTTAATTTGGCTAAATATTTATTTGATGGTTCTAGTGGTTAGTAAAGTTATTTAATATAATTAAACATTAGGGAGACAGATCTAAAATCAGTGCTTTTACAATTACTTTGTGATTGATTCTCCAAGTGTTTGGGCTAAGCTTGAGCCTTAACCTGTTTCGGACCAGGCTAAGCTGCCTGCATAAGTTTCCATAGTGACTGAGCGTGACTCAGGATGAGCCTGTTTTATGGAACAGAAATGACAACATTTCTGTTGGGTTAGCTAGCTTTATGGAACAGCCCTCTGCTCATGCGCCCAAGTAATACAACTTCATAATAATAAAAAAAACTTAATAAAGCCACAATAATTGGTGCTTTGACTGATTTGCTGCAGTCTGTGTTTGTAACTCTCAGTTCATATAAGCTCAGTTCATCTCAAATGTTAAAAACTATTAGCCCAATCATTAGTACCTGGTACCAGTACCATTAATATGTTGGAAAAACATTTGGGCTTTCAGATTTTGTGTTATACAAGTGTTTTTGTGTGGGTTCTGGTTTTCTTTCTGGCTTCCAGTCCAGTTCCAATCTGTTTTGGAGCAGACTGGCACTGCCACTTCTTCTTGTGTGTAGTGACTGCAGCATTAGCATTGGCAGGGTCCACAGCTCCCCTGCTGGTTTGGCAGGCATACAACATCAACTGGTATATTTGTTTTGATAATGTTACTGGCCAGCTTTTTGGGTACATGAGGTGTTGACAAACTTTGGAGAGGACTTAGCAGGACAAAGAAGTCTTTTTTTTTTTTCTCAATGATTTGAATTGTCTTGGACAAAGTCACATAAATAACTTATTAATGAGTCCATATGATTTGGCCATTAACACCCATGCAACAAGTGGAGAAAGTTAGTTATTTTAAAATGTATCTGGTAATGTAATTATTTGAATCCAAACTGTGATACTGTGCTATATGATGCTGTCATTATGGTACAGAATCTCACACCCTAATAATAATATGACCAAGTTTAGTTTTACTTTGTGTGATTTATTTTCACACTCCTGAAATCAATGTGACACTAACCTGGTTCAGTTAGGCACGGTACTAGAGCTGTAAGTACAATTTAAAGGTTGAGTCTTGAGTGAAGGGGACCTAGCCAAGTACCGTAAGCTGCTAATGTAAAATACATGACTTATGGAACAATATAATCCCCAAATTTCAATCATTTAATTTATTCACCCACCCCTTTCACCTCCTCTTATTCTTTCCTATCAGTGTCATCCCCTTCCAACAGGACACATCCAGCATATTTTCCATTCTACCGTATGTCTCTGTTTTTCAGGTCACACCTTCTATCTAAAAGACTCCTGAGCTCAATTCACTAATGCAGAATAATGTGTACATTTATTGCCATAAGCATGCGTTTGTGTGTTAGTCATACATTTTACGCATACTTGACTGTGAGTCCAAGTATCTCAGGCAGATTGTAGTTGGTGTACTACGTGTCTGCTGACAAATAACTGTTAGTTCAGCTGTCTTGTGTTTATTAGACACTTTGTTCAACAGGCAGAAAATTGGCCTGAATATTTGCCTTGCTCCTCTGCTCCCACAGCTGGGCGAATGCAGGCCCCGCAGCTGAAATTGCTTTTGACAGTGACATCCAGAACAGTCTGCTTTCTTCTGTATCTGCACAGGAAAGTTAGAAGAATCAGCCAGATATAACAAAAATGACTTCTAAAATTGGACCATTGAAGGCCAAAATGACATGATGAGTGGTGGTTATCTGAAGAACTCGAGAGGGCTACCGTGGTACTGATGTTACGAGGTTTGAGAGAAGATATAATGGATTTTACGAGGAAAGCAGTAGTGCTTTGGCTTCTTTCATGTGTGCATTTGTTGTGGTGACATCAGGTCCTGGGGGGAGGGCAGCAAAGGGAATCACCAGTAAATTATAGCTCAGGCATATCCCCAGACGACTTGGCCTCAGTCCTAGAGCTAAACAGCTTTAGCACTGCTTTCCCTTTTCCATCTTCTTTGCCTCTACATTCCTACCCTTACGCCTCTCACTTTGGTGTTTTGCTCCAGATGTAGCATTGTTTGGACACATTTGTTTTGGACTGGGGCCGGTAGACCTGCGCACAGCCTGATGTCATGCTCTATTTAAAGGGAAAGCCATGAGAACTGGGTAGAAAGGATTGCACTGTGGTATCACTTCAAAGCTTGTGTCTAGGACTACTGATGACTGTCATCCGTGGCACAGTAATCTGTGTCATGGACAGATGACCACATTCATTTCGAGTGCTGACAGACATGTCATTTTGAAAAGGTTCAGAGGGGAGGCACCTCGTTTTTACTAAAGACAACTTTTTTCTTTTTTGTGTAATTATTTTGATTACAAACGTTTGGATCTCCAGTTTGGAGAAGGAGAAAGGAGCAATAGCAAAGACACTAAAGCTTGTTAAACAGTAATATCTAAATGCATAAAAATACAATTCATGGGCTAGCCTGGCCATCAGACCCATCCACCCTCTTGTTACTTGAAACAAAGTGGGTCTGAAAACTGACCTGACCAATCATAACTGTTTAAATCAAAAGGGGTGGGATTTTGTGCAAACGTTGTATTGTTGATTGATTGTATGTTTTTTGTTTTCTTTACACCGGAGGCAGTATACAGTATTCTGTGTTCAAAGTTCAAAGTTCAAAGTTCTTTAATTGTCTCCCATAGGAGAAATTTGTCTTGGACAAAAAGGCAGTACTGCAGCACAACATAAAACACAGTCACACACAAGATGAGAAAAAAATAAATAACAATAAGGACAATTTTAAAAACATCATTTTTTAAAACAGCATGGGCAATGTCACCTCCTGATGTGCCAGCACCATCAATAAGTCTCTGGGACAGCCACACATGACCATGACCTAACCCTAAACCTTAATTTATACCATCCCCCATGTACAATGCAAAAACATCTGAAATTACAGTTATCTTGACCTCGAGTGCCCTTTATGTTTGCTCGTTAGTGAGCTTTATTGAGAGAGGGATGAACGAGTTTTTAAGCCACTTGTGTTTGCAGAGTGAAACCCTGTACCTCCTCCCTAAATTCATTAAAACATATTCATCAAACAGTACATGAGATGTGTCAGACAAAATATTGTTGGCCTGTCTGATGACAGCCTGCTCGAACATCTCCTGTGGGGTCAGTGGGGCAGGAGTGCCCATTATCTTACTTGCTGT
This sequence comes from Perccottus glenii, assembly GCA_024416835.2. NCBI lineage: Eukaryota > Metazoa > Chordata > Actinopteri > Gobiiformes > Odontobutidae > Perccottus > Perccottus glenii. The sequence continues at coordinate 19,325,781 of CM044563.2, read as the reverse complement.
TTTAACTAAATTGTGAATTGGAGCTTTGGATTTGACTCTGAGATTTCCAAACCAGCAGGTGATACCGTACCTAATAGACTCTATAGTTGCTCTGTAGATTGTCATGATGTTTTTACAGACACTGGCGCTGGTGGACTGTGTATCTTGGTACTGCCTCCTGATTTCCCAATAATAGCCATACAAAATAGAAAGCCTTTGGCTCCTGTCTGCTTTTCCAAACCTAGGGTGTGCAGACAATTAACTACAGTGAGGAATAAGCTACGGATCCGTAAATATTCCATAGTCCCCATTTTATCAAATTCTGGACTATCCCTTTAAAAGAATCCACCAGGCATGTGAAGAAACAATAGTGGTTTTATATGAAGCACACTGTCAGTGTTTGGTGCATAACTGAGCCAGGAATGATACTATAGCTGAAATGAAAGATGAATGTCCTCAATTAAACCTACTGACATGACAGGTTTTATATGGCTGAGAGCAGTCACATGCTGACTGAACTTTGAAGCCTCTTTAAATTGGCTCTGTCAGGTATGAACCTGGCACCTCATGTCAAGGAAGAATGGGATAATGAATCTTTTTTTTTTCTTGAATTAGAGTTGGCCATGCTGTCCTGTAACTGTTCTCTGCTATATGTGCCGAAGGAACTCTACACCACTCTGCCTAAGTAATTGTGTTAAGCTATAGGTGGTCCGCAAATGCACCTTTTCTTTATTGAGGGGATAAAGTGATCTTTTTTACCCCATATGACTGAGCTTATTGTGTCTCCTTAAGTCAAATCTTGAGCGCAGTGGAGAATGGACATCAGGCTCTACTGTCAGATTCCCCATGTGAGCTCTGCCTTCAACACTGTTTGGCCTTCAAACATTTGCCCGGTCCCTTCAAACAGCTCTGAGCTCAAACCCTGCTGAATATTTCCGGTTCAAATAGGCATGTTTGCCATATCTCTCACTGTGCCTTTTCCTTGCTGCACGGTGTTTGCTCAAGGAGTTCACAGTGGCTTTTTGGCCCTGCAGGAGTTGAAAGCTGGAATGACATGAAGAGCCTCAAAGATAATGATGGTCTTATTTCCATTCGGTCATTTACACATGCAAGAGAAGGAGAGTGGAACTGAAATATAATCAGAATCAGAAATACTCTATTGATCCCAAAGGATATTACTTTTATTCCTCTAAAAGGGCTATAAGACGCGTTCATAATGGAAGAAACATTCCATTAGTGTTGTGTGTGGTGTGACTGCTCCAGAGCAAGTGAAAGTGGATAGTTTTTTTTCAAAGAGGCATGGTTGAACTCTAGTATAAACAGCACCTAGTCTCACTGCATGGCCTGCTAATGACCTTGGTGTGGCATAGTTGCTTTAAGACACGCAGTATTTTAAGGCTGCTGCAGATTCCCTTGGTTTAAAAGGTAAAAGCTGTCTTCTTATGAAAACACTGCCTGACAGTTTTTTAACGACGCTGCTTGTCTCACCTATCTGGTATGATAGTGCTAAGAATTCAGCTCATTTGTTTTCTAAAGATGTTACGGCTAAGGCTGTTTTATGCCCTATATTTCTGGCAACAAAAAGTGAGTTTTTGTATTTCCAGCCTAGATATTTATATAAATGCAGATGGTTCAGACTCCAAAATGTAGGTTTCTGTGGCCATTTGGCTTGAACCTCACTCCAGTTCACTGCCGCTGTGGTCAACATCAAAGACTTGGACTCGGGCGTGTTTACACATTTGCATGCACAGACACACAAACAGACTGTTGGGTCATTTATACTTCTATCCATAAATGCGGGCTTGGAGTGTGAGGGAAAAATGTTCTGAGAGTTTGTAGTCAGGTTAGAAAATAAGAAACTGTTTCCTACAGCAACAACAATTATGTATTCAGACTATTTACACAAAGCAGGGGTAAGCGACACTATACATTCTACTATATACTACTTTATATGCCAATTTTCAAGACTGGCAACAAACATGAAGTATGCAATTATAAACCTATTAGCATAATTCCTGTTATCTCAAAGGTCATTGAGAAAGTAATAACAGAACAGCTATCAGAACACCTAAACATAAATAATCTGCATTCAATGCAATTTGGCTTTAGAAAAAATCATTCTGCTGAAACTGTATGCTGCTATTTTATTGAAGTGGTAAAAGCGAAATTGGACAAGGGAAGGGTCGTGGGCACTGTTTTTGGACCTTCGTAAGGCTTTTGACACGTTCAACCACGCAGTGCTGCTTGAGAAGCTGAGCCATTACAATCTGTCTCACAGTGCACTGCAGTGGATCAAATCATATTTTAGTGATTGTGTACAGTGCGTGCGAGTCAACAGTAAGCTGTCTACATCAAAAGCTTGTGACATAGGTGTTCCTCAGGGTTCTGTTCTTGGGCCACTGCTGTTTACACTCTATATTAACGATCTCCCTTCAGTGTGTGGCGAGGTTCAAATGTATGGTGACGATACTGTTGTTTATGTGCATGGAAATGACGTGGCTGGACATTTTATTGTATCTTAATGTTTTATCTGCCCAGGGACTGCAGATGGAAATTAGCTTTAGCTAAATCTGGTGTAAAGCATCTTTTCTTTTGTAAGATTAATGTGTTTGCACATGGTCCCTATCAAATAAATATTAAACTAAACTAAACTAATATCTGTGTCAGATAGTAATTAATAACATAAATGTTGCTTTAATTAAAATTTTATTTAGGACAGCGTACACTAGAGATGCTTGTACCAGATTATAGCTTAACAGCTAATGTCCATCTATAGTCCTATCTATTGTATATGTTTTGGTGGTAGGGGAAACCACAGCACCCGGAGGAAACCTAAGCAGACACAGGGAAAACCTGCAAACTCCACACAGAAAGGCCCTGCCCTTCATGTTCCAATATTCTTATGCAAATACTGTTTGATGCAGGTTAATGGTGCAGTGTGCAGTATTTTGCAATATTGCAGATGTGTATGCAATTCCACACCTCTTGCCTATGATAGCCCTCTAAGAACAAACCTATGCCTACCTAAGTTTTTCCATGGACAGAAGTGTTCTTTTTGTCCATGGGAAATACTTTTTCAACATTTCAAGAGGGATTGTGTAATGTGCACTGTTTTTTTCTGGGAGTTTGTTTTGTTTTTTTTCTGAGCAGATGTAGCCAGTGCTGCAAAAGGCATTTTCAGAGCAGGTTTTTCTGCCGCCATTGATTCAGAGTTGCAATGGAATTTTCCCTTATTTAAATGGGAGCAGTCCCCCTTTATGTGAACGAGTGATCAGCCTAACATTACCATCAGAAGCTGAACATTCTTATCTATTAAAATCCTTGATAATAAAGCCCAGACAATGCCATGAGGTCTAATCACGAAACTTATCCTGCACGTGTCTCTTCTCACATCCACATTTCGAGGCTGCAGATTATGAAGATGCAGACTTATGGCCCAGCATTAACATTAGTGAAAACATACACATCAGCCCCAGTGTCGCAAGGCCAAGCACATCTATGTGATCAGCACTTCCGCTCCAGATACTGTTTATAACTATGTGTATACACACCATGCAGACTGTCAGACAGTTGTATACACCCCACGCCCAACCTCGAGCTCACACAGCTGGCATGGCCAAACATTTACAGTGTTTTAGGAATAGGGGAGGTTTATGACAATTCCACCACCCACACACTCAAAGTCAAACATCTAGGCCAGCTTTCAAAGAGAATGAAGAGCAACTTTTAATGGGATTTTTTATTTGCAATATTAGTTTCTTGTTCTATAAACACATTTAGGCAGACTGTAAGTGTTTTTGGTTTTTTTTGTCTGGCATATGCTTTCATATGTATGACCAGAGACCAAGTGTTGTCATGTGAGATAAGACTTTTCTAAAAGTGAGGTACTTCTGCGTCTTGGCCGCAGAGTGGGGAGGCACAGGTGGGACAGGGTGGGGTAATGATAATCTTGACTATGAATTAAAGATAATCATTGTCATTTGAAGGGTGTGTCTGACTGTTTAAATTGCACCTTTAATTTGCTTGCTAAAATTCTTTTTTGATGTCTTACCTCAGGTTTGTTCTAGTTGCCATACCTTGTATGAGCAAATGCACTATTTCCCTTCAGACGGCAGTGGGGAAGTCTTCAGACTTCAGGTCAGATCTAAAGTAGCTACTCTTAATGCAAAAACTGAACGTGCTAAATGTGCCCGGATTTCAACCAGAGTGATCAGATCTAGACATGCACATGCACATGGTCACATGTATCTGGACTTATTTGGATCTCTGTGGATGTGTACTGGCTCGCATTGAGAGACCTCGTACCTCAGTGAAGGTATTTAGCCTAAGCACAAATAAGAAGCAGCACGCCGTTTTATTTAAGCTCTCAATTATGACGGTATTTTTTAATGGAGTCAGTAAGACAGCGCTGTCCTCACATTTCCAAAGCCTTTTTTTAGAGTGATGAGAGAGAAAACATTAGAGAGAATGTTGTACAGGAGACTTGTAGGGTTTAACAGGGTTGATGTATGATGATAAAAAGAAAGAAAAAGAAGTGTGTTAAAGCCCTGTTTTAAATCAAACATTTGTGCAGTTTTGTATGTGAAGCGGGAAAAATAAAAAGTGATGTAACGTGGAGTTGTAAATACCAAGTGTGAAAACAGTGGGTAAGGGCCACATATGTCCAGACGGCAAGACGACAGATGAAATGCGTCACCATTCATACCAGGGACTGCCAAAGTAGAAAGATTTTTGAAGCAGGCCTGTAGCTTTGAACATTTTGTCTCAGTATCTGTCATACAGCATCTCATTTACTAATTTTCTACACTACACTATCCTTTGTGAGTCTCAGGGGGCTTGAGCCCATAACAGCTGCCTTGGCTGTGACACCCTGGACACTATTCACACTCACATTTATTCACTATGGGCAATTTAGAGGCACCATTTCACCCGATGACAGCCCTACATGAGTCTTAGAGCCGTGGAAGAAACGTAACATTAACGTGTCTTTCCTCTTGTATGGAACCACAGTTAAATATTAAACTACTAAAATAAGTAAGGACATTTGAGTCTATTCATACTTTAGTTTGCAGAAGAATCTTGAAAGCACTGGTAGACATTTCAGACATGGTTTTCTGGTGAGACATTCAACTGTAATAGTTACGGTTTGGGTCATGGGGGTAGGAAACTACTAAGTGAGTATTCTGACATTTGAAATAAATACACTTGTCCATGTGTTTCTGTTTAGATGGCCTCTGTAGGTTTCCATAGCTATCTGTTGGGCACATTTCTGCTGCCAAAACGTTGGTGCCCACCCCTTAAGCTTTGGCCTCAGCGCAGCAGTGTATATCTCATTTCCGTGTTTGCATGTCGCGCTAAACGGCTGAGGGGAAGAAAGGCTTGTGTTATGTGAACCATGTGTGCCCACTGGGAGAGGTTAAAGCAGCAGGGTGCTTAGTGGCTTCCCCTGCCAGTCCGCTGAACTCTTCACCAGACATGAGATTGACAGTCCCCAAGATGTTATCTTGCTCCCAGACATCACCAAGGCCTAAAACTACCACTGATAAAGACGATAGTGCTCCACAATAGCACTTTTGCTTCTTCTAAAGGCCAACATTGCAATAGTGAAAACACACATAAAAAACAGTGATTTCATACAGAGACCTATTTTGTTCAGTTTGTTGAAAGAAAAGGGATCACTTTCACATGTTCCATTTAGCTGGAACTACAGAGTAGGTTCATGTGGATGGAGTAAAACCTCAGAGGTTTTATAGGAAAATACAGAAGGCAGCGATAGTGAGCTGCAAAGGTTCACTCACACATTCACAGTGGGCTAACAGTATCCTCCAGTTTAAGGATCGTGTGCTGATCCTGCTCTGTGCTGTTTATGTAGCCATAGGAAGATTGCCCTCACATGTTAACACAGTATTAAATCATCTCCAGCATTATCATACGACTGTTGACTCTGAAAAGCTATATGTGAGTCTGAAATGTTTTTTTTTTTTAACAGACAATGTTACCTTGTTACCTCATTGTGTTAATCTGTGTATCCATGGTTAAATATAAAAATATAGCATTACATGGTAAACATTTGCACTGTAGTCTGCCCTGCACATAGGAGACATTTGCAAAAACTCAAATGCTAGCCAGTAGCAAAACAATCTGCATTGACACGGATACACTCAGCTGATAAAAATATGGTAGTATATCTGCCAGACCAGTTGTGAACCCAATCACAGCTAATGCTACAGGGATACCATGAACTGCACACACACAGAAAGAAGTGAGGTCCATAGAGCGGACAACTATTTTTAAACTTGGCGTTTTCTGCCAATAAATTCTGAAGCCTCAGAAATTATTTATATACACAAACACAAAAACACAGTACTTTGAGTGCTTTGCTATTGTTGTGCTAATTGCTGTGTGTTGCCAGCAGCCAGTAGCTGTCTAGGACTGGCTGGACATGATCAATTTGATGGAAGATGCTGTCTTTACAGTTGTCACAACAGTGCAGTGTGTGGTGTTTACAAATGAAAACACCTCCTCAGTCAGCAGTTTTGTAGAGTCAAAAAAATAATTGAATCTAATATTATTTTATGTTATATGCATTATGTAAATGGCCTATCTGTGAAGAGAAGCTTGACTAAATAGTGCTTTGTGATTAAGGCTCAGCCCATTGTATGCTAACACCATAAATGCTCTGTAGCCATGAAGCAGAAAGGCTTGTTCAGCTGCCGATCTGAAAAGGGAAACCATGTGCTTTCAGACTGCTCCTGACAATAGGCTACATAGGCAGATCATCGCTTGGACCACAATTGGCCCTTTATCTGAGTTACCTTTATTTGAGAAGCTTAAGTATGTCTCAGGAGCTTAGATATCTTGTAGAAACAGGCGTACACCAGGGACTGGGGTTAGGGATTCCCCCGGAATCAGCAGAAAGATTCGATGTTATCTCTTGCACTCTCCCTACAGCTGAACAGCTCCTCTGTCCACTTCAGTTGATTTTCCTCTTGTCTCCAGACATAAACATAAGGTTCTGGGAGTAGTGCTACAAAAGGCCACCTCAGCTCAGGCCTTTTCAATTCTCATGGCTCTGTTGGATGTTAGACTGTCACTGTGATCCAACTCCAGCCTGAGATAAAGGGCGAGAAAGGGGTGGGGAGCAGCACTCTCTGGTTTCCTTCTACAACAAACAATTGGGCCTAAGCCAGCACTGCAAGTGGGCTCCTCGTTTTCATATGCATTCTAATTGTCACATGTTATAGAACATGTGACATTTAGTGCTTATAAAGAAGAAACACTCTGAGGTGCTTTGATGTGTGTAACTCTGTGATTACACTTACATTTCTCCTTTGGTCTGACTTTATCACTTTCTTACACATTTTTCTCTTGTAGTTTACAGCTACTCATGCTCAGTCTTTGTTCTAGCAATTTTTGTGAGGATATCAAAGTTCAAGGGCACCTTTAAAGAGGCACCTAGGACATGTTGTCGCCAGTTGACTGCTTACAATTTTAGTCTGTGTTATATTCTTATTTAAAGACTTATTTAAAGATGTCAACTGTCAGGTTTTTGTGAAGTGGCTTCAACATAATGGCCTTGTATCACTTATAGTTGTTCTACCACCGAGTCTCACTGTCTCAGTGGGAGGTTTTGTACTTAAGACACCAGAAACCAAGGCCAAGTAAAAACTGGAGTGTATTTAGGGATTGAGGACCTAGCCCATGGAACAATTAGATCAGTATGATTTCCATTGTGAAAAGGGGTATAAAGCATTACAAATTCCGATGACTCACAGGTGGAGCTAAACACTGCAGTCTGTTGATGAGCAGATACTACCCGACCCAAGGGGCGCAGTGGCTCAGATGGTAGACTTGAAGGTTGAGGAATGGGTTTGATTCCCGCTCTCCCCAGTTCATAGTGTTGTTGTGTCCTTGGGCAAGACACTTAATCCACCTTGCCTCCAGTGACAGCATTGGTGTATGAATATGTGAGAATCAGTGGTGTAAAGTAACAATTACAAATACTCTCATTACTGTAATTGAGTATTTTTTCTCAGGAATTTATTATTATTATATTTTATTATTATTTATTATTACTATTATTAAGTAGTTTAAAAACAGTGTACTTTTACTTGTACTTGAGTACATTTTTAGTGCTGTATCGGTACTTTTACTGCACTATTTTCCCTCAACCTGCAGTCACTACATTGTTTATTTTTTTTTCCTGTCAATGATGATTGGCTAAGGAGAATAATCAGTCCAGTGATTCCCGTCCAATCAAATCGCGCATAGAAAACTTGCATCAGACAGACTTCAAAACACCTGGCGCCAATTTAGTTTAATCATGGAGGAGGAGGAGGAAGGAAGTGTGGTGGGTGCTTCAACATGCAGTAACTCAAATACAGCACTTCAGCATCCTTGGTCGTACCTGAAGGAGCTTTTTACAATGAAGGCGAAGAAGGGCAATTGTGTTGTTATGTCATGCCTACTTTGCTTGCCCAGACCGGTTGAAATATCAGCATTCAAGAGTTCTTCCTCTAATTTAAAAGCACATCGAGGTAAGATTTCATATTTGCTAAGTATCATATCTTAAATATTTATGTTAAATGGTATAATAAACGTCACAAATATAGTGTGGGGGGCATAAATAAAACTGTGTTAGGTTTTATGAGCCAATGTGAATTAGGGATGCACCGAATGTTTCAGGCAACCGAAATTATTCGGCCAAAAACAATTGCGTTAGCGATTAGCAACCAGCTTGGAGTGAAGGCACGGTCATTTTATTAATGCAGCAGTATGGACATGTTTGAGAAGACGCAAAAATCATCACAAGCAACGACTGCTTAAAAAGACTATCTCGTCAGTCGTCGTCATTGATGAGAAGAGGGAGCGGGGTTGTTGCTGGTTATACTGTAGGCCTATGTATAATGACTTAAATCGCAAAATGGCTTTAAACCGCTACTAAATACACTGCAGAATACAATGCACAATTTGAATGTAAAAGAGAACGACACTGTTATAAAGCTACATATTTATTTCACAGGGTATAAGGTGGAATAAGTCACAGCATAATACTCACTACTCCCTACTCTTGAGTACTTTTGAAGGGGCTACTTTTTACTCGTACTTTGAGTGGTATTTATGACAAGTACTTTTACTCCACTCACATTACATTTTTTGGTAAGTAATAGTACTTTTACTTGAGTATGATTTTTCAGTACTCTTCCCACCACTGGTGAGAATGTTGGGACAAGGGATGGAAATTAGCCTAAGGCTACAATCTTTACATTCATGTGGCTGTGTCACATGAATGTTCATTAACAACAGCACTGTCCAAAGAAGAAAAAAAAAGGAAAATATAAGACAAACAAATAATAAATAAGTGAATTGAGAGGAAAAACACTCAAACACACAGCAATGTTTTTTTTCTAATGCAATTTGCTTTAATGTAAAAAAAAATTACATTAAAGCACTACTGCAGCCAGAAGGTGCAGATTCTGCTACATACTCTCTGTGTTACGACAGCAGCACAATATTCTCAGACACCTTTTTATCTATACACCAGATTTAAACTCCTGAGACCCCTATGCCCAAGATAAGGCAAGTAGAAAATTTATTTATAAAAGTTGTCCTTGGCCCAGTCTGGAGTACGACCACAACAGTCTCAAGTCATGGCGGACACTGAGCGAGTTTTAATGAAAGATTTCCTGCTCAATTGCTGCCAAGCAGTCTACCACGCAATGTCACTCCTTCAAATTAAGTGTGAGCGGAAAAAAACTGTGCTGCTAAAAACAGATTTTTTAAAAGGAGCAGGACTGCAGTCAAGGAACGTAACGGGAGCTGTATCCGACCAGCATGGGTCAGTGAGAATGGGGCTAGTAAAACTCACAGGCCATGTCTCTTCCTCATACTTCACCAGCCTTGGCGAGAGATGAGGTGATGCACACGGCAGGGGAGTGTATGTGTGTTTAGACAGGAGCGAAAAGGCAGACTTTGGTGTTGGTCCAAGACAGGAAAGGGCTGAATAAGTTCCCCGTCCCCTCCCAGACTTCTGACTAAAGCTTAATTGCACCTAATGCTGCCGTATGATTTATTCTTTTAGCACCTTTTTAACAGTGTATGAATGCCTGTGTGTGCAATGCAGTTGTGTTGCTGAGGAAGGTCATGTGAGGCGACTGGGGAGATGTAATGATGTATTCAAATTGTTTTCCTGCTCTGTGTGTGATGTGTGTTTTCTGGCAAGTTGTTTTTGTCGACTAGTTGATTTATGTCAAGAGCCGAGGCTCTCCCATCACATGGTGTACGGACAGAAAAGAACAGAACAGCTCCCACAGACAGAGACAGAATCTGTCGAATGATGTCACTGTTTGGAGAAGATGAGTCTGTTGGTGGTAGGGGGTTAGATGAGTCAAGTGGAAGTGGGGGAGGTAATGCGAGATCCCCCACTGAGATCCTAGAATCCATTACTGAAGAGCAAAGACAATTTTTGCTTTTAATCTGGAAGCATCTAAAAATAACCTCCCCTGTCTGTCTACTGGCCACTGGGACAGACTTGTAAAAGTGTCTGTCTCCAATGAGAGGGAGTGGGAGGGCAGGAGAGGCTAAAAGCAAAAAATAAAAGAGGCAAGTGCTGGGAAAAAATGTGCTGTGGATGAATCTTCCACTGAGTTCATGAGACTGCGAGTCAACTGTTCCCTTGCACCACACCATAAGCTCAATGCAGTACCATTACACATTGATTTGAGTTTTGTGAGTCTTGGTACTGCCATAAAAGTACCTAGTGCTTGGAAATGTGCAATAGCCAAAGACATTTTACAAGACCTAGTGGCATGGTTCTGTTTTCAAACGTTCACCACACGAGCAGTGATTCATGCACCCCACATAGACACCCATTCCTCAAATGCTTATCCAGTGTTCCTCAGTGTCTGACTCAGGACCAGTTTGATGCCACCCATTCCGATGTGTCACCGGCAACTTTGCTACTGCTGTATTGTTCTTTCCTCTTCTTTCCTCCGGGAAAATAAATGGAACTGGACAATGTTGGTTTGTTTTCAGTAAGGTCTGGGATTTGGGGATTTAGGCCAAAGTCTTATGAGTAACAGAGAATGGCTTCTAAAAACACAACGCTGTCCCTGGGAAGTCCTCCCTGGAAACTAAAGCCTTGACTAAATGTGCACATACATTTTTATATAATTATCTTGTATATATGTATATAATATATATATATATATATATATATATATATATATATATATATATATATATATATATATATATATACACATACATGAGGGCTGATTCTATTGCTAAAAAACTCATGGCAATAATACTTAATCATTTTGTAAAGAGGTCAAACTTATCAATAAATGTAGACCCTCTCTACCCCATACTATGGATGGTATCTCTGGTCCAAATAAGATAGCTGAGCATTGGCGGTGTCACTATTGTGATCTATTTAACTGTGTCCCAAGTGAAGGTTTCTCCGTAGGTAGTGTTGATTCTGTTGAAATTATCAAAACTCATGAAGTTTTTCAAGCAATAAAAAATCTCTCAGGAAACAATTCTACAGGGATGGACCACATCTCAGCAGAATATCTTAAATTTGCCAGTATGAGGGTGGCACCCTTTCTTGCCATATGCTTTACATCTTTTGTTATGCATGGCTTTATGCCTGACTCCTTGATGACAGTGCTTTTAGTTCCTGTGGTAAAGGATAAAGTAGGAAAAGTGGGCAGCTCTAATAACTATAGACCTGTTGCACCTGCAAATGTACTCTCTAAAGTTGTTGAAGAAATACTCTTGAGTAGATTCCAAAATCGTATAAGCTCTACCGAGAACCAATTTGGGTTTAAAGTTAACCATGGCACTGACATGTGCATATTTGCATTAAAAGAAATAGTAAGAAACTATAAAAGTAAAAATTCAACTGTGTTTATGTGTTTTTTAGATGCCTCTAAGGCTTTTGACCGTGTGAATCATTGTAAATTATTCCAGAAATTGTGTAAAGCACGTGTACCTAAATATATAGTGAGATGTCTATCATAATGGTATGCCCACCAGACTATGCTGATCAAATGGGACAACTGTATATCTGCACCCTTTCAGACCTGTAATGGGGTAAGGTAGTCTACTGTCCCCAATTTTGTTTAATTTTTACATAGCCTACTGTACTTCCTTGTACACTGCACATCTGTGGTCTAATTACAAAAAAGGAAGTCTTCAGAAACTGACAGTGGCTTACAACGACGCCCTAAGACTATTATTAAAAAGACCTAGGTGGACAAATGCCATCTTTCAATTTGTCACATCAATTTGTGTCATCTCGAGTCAGCACATGGTCAGCTGTTTTAAGAAATTTGATGTATAAATTTCTTTGTCGGCTGAATAATTCTGAAAATAATATAGTTTTATTGTTAACTAATACTGCATATAGTGACATGTGTTACACATCGGTGCTATGGAAACATTGGTACGCCTGCCTTTTAAAGGGCTTAAAATATAGGGTTATCTATATATATATATATATATATATATATATATATTTTTTTTTTTTGTTTTTGTTTTTGTTTAATTATTTTTTAGTACAATGTGTGAAGACATATTTATACTTATTTATATATGTGTTTTGTATATTTTCCATCTTTAAATAATTCATTCTTTTTATTTGTGGTATTTAGTGTCTTTCCTACAGTGAGATAACAACAAAATAACAGCATTGTGAACTCAAAAAGCTCAACTCAAAGATCACTTTTTATTGTCAAATTACATAATTCAACCACACTTTTTTTTTCAATCACCTTTACATTGACATGAAAAAAAAAGAACTTAAAAATCATTGTGCCATGATGTTTTTGTGCATTTTATATGAACATATTTTGCCAAATGTTGTCTAAACAGCATTGTTTTTTTAAACTGTAGTAGAAATTATGGTTTTGGAAAATATCCATGTGCATGTATCCATTGCCTAAAACAGTCATTGGTCTTAGTCACTGATATCTGACAGCTCTCATATAAACAGAAAGCCAACAGCAAATAAACTATATACTTTGTAGCAGTGTCCCTTTAAACCGTTATTAAAGATCGCAGCTTCAATGTTTCTGCAGTGGTAAGTAAAACTGCTTATTCATCCGTGACTGCCAGCAATTCCATATTGTTCAGAAATTGGCACGGACAACATAAAGCAATTGGCTGCCAAGTGCACAATCAGACTGGTGCAATTACCCAGAATAGCTTTTGGACACTTCAAGATCACATTAAAATATCAAATGAACAAGTCTTATCAGGGTTTTTTATACCGTGACGTCATTTTCCCACTAAAAACAGCATTGCTAACCTTCAATCACCCCGAGACTTTAATATTCTTTTTTACAATGGAACAACAGACGGCTGCCTGAGATTGCATCATTGATGGCTGCTGGAGTAACACAGACAGTACAGCTCAGACTAACCAAATGCCATTCATAAATTTATCCAAAACTGGAGCCAAGTGCACAAGGCTTGGTAATGTATGCAATGCTGACTCTGTGGTCACGATGACAAACTGTTATTCTCAAATTGTTGGCGCTCACTCCCACCCAGTCGCTTCTGTAAGACACAAGTAGTCCCTGAAATAAAAAAGGGCATTTTCCATTTACATCTCTCCAGTTGGCTTTTACTGATCCGTCAAAACACACCAACAGTCATTTAAGTTTTCACTCTAAGGTTGGTCAAAGCTTTTAACATTTAATGTCCTTTCAAAATTTTACAATGAAATATTTAATTTTAACTGCCCCTATTTTACAATAGATAAAGAAGAACTGCAGCAAAAACACAGAAAGAAATTATACTTTCCTGTAACTATTACCTAGCATGTTTTAATAGCTTGAACTTAAATTGTGTCTTTTTGATACAACCAAAAAAACTGCAGCCCATTTTACATCCTAACATCTGATACTGATTCAACTCCTATTTCTGACTATATCTTAGGAGCTCTGTTTAGCTAAGCAAAGACCCTCTAGCCCTCGATTAATGCCTTTCCTTCTGGAGTAGAGTTGTGAACTGTGCCAACACAAATGCCTGGGCACACGCAACTGGCATGACGAATTGAAGTGGGGGCAAAAGGACAGAGAGTGAGCTACTTGCCACCCCAGCAGATTTTATAAAGAAGCAGCATAAAGTTAGTATAAAGACCTCAGTGGGCTTCCACTTCTGTTTGGCCAAGTGGGTTATTCATCATCAAACTGACAATGGTTCCAGCCATACCAGTATCGGAGGCACATATTTATTCACTCATGACTATGTACATGATATGGGGCCCAAACATGATATACAATTCAATATCCTGGCAAAGATGACAAACTTTCATCTTCTGTTTTCTTGCTTAAATTTTGCATATATCACATGCCATATTTCTGATTTCCGGTTGTCTCATATGAATGAATGTTGGCATTTATTTTCCACCACTTATCATGTTATGGGTCACATGGGGCTGGAGGCTATCCCAGCTGCTTTGGGCGCACGGTGGAGTACACCCTGGACAGTCGGCTGTTATTTGCAGGGCTAACACTTAGAGCAGGGCTTTCTCTCCTTTTTTCCTCAGTGAGCTACAATTGAAAATGGCAGAAAGCTACTCATGTTTGTAACAGTTATTCTCATAGCATATTTAAATGCAAACAAAATTAACTTTGTTTTGCCAGAACATTTAACCCGAATTTTTACAAAATGTTGGTGTCCACAACTTTTTGCAATAAAACATAACAAAAAACATTTAGTTCATCTGCATGTGCATTTGTACGTATATTCATTTTTGTCCTGTGTGTTTTTGAAAAACGAGTTGGGGAAGCTGGACAAAGTAAGAAGAAAAAAACTTATTGCTTTCATATGGAATGGTTTTTACGATGACGTTTTCGGAGTGCGTTTGCCTCATCTGTCATCAGCTACTGTCCGGACTATGCATCCCTGGATGATTCATTTCAGTGAAAGTCATTAGAATAACCTCTGGTAATGACAGAAAATTGTACATAGTTAATTATGTTGTGTTGTGCATTACGTTTGCAAGGTACATCAACATACATTGTACATTTAATGAATCCTTAATATATTTGTAAATAAATGTATGTTTTGCATTTTTGTAGTGGGTAGATCATTTTGACGTGGTCATTTTATAAGTAGCTCGCGTGCTGAAAAAGTGTGAGCACCCCTGTCATAGCTCATCATATCATTCTGCCTTGTATTAGGCTACTTTACAAAAATAAATGAATTAAATAAAACAGTTTGTGAACGAGAGCCTGCTTCCATTGTTCACTTAGGCTCAATCCCAATTCTACCGCTTAACCCTGTTTTGTGTTCACAAGAGACGGAGGGGTGTCCAGATACTCATTTAGATCAAAGGGAAGAGGAAAGGGGTAGGGGTGAACACCCCTCCAAACAGAGATTATGGAGGACCACACCTGAAACCAAGCCTCTCTCATAGAACCCCTGAAAAGGGCCTGGAGTAAGGGCCCCACCAGACAGCGATATACCTCCGTCCACCAGAGCAGGCTCCAAAAGCACAAATATAAGGAGAAACCCAATGGCGACTTTACAAGAGTAAAAATCATGTTTACAGCCTGGTACAAAAGATGGCTCTGGTCTCTAGAGCTACATGACAACTCTGAGGAGGGGGGTGAATTTTTGATTAATACACGTCCATTTATGCTATCAGAAAACTATTGTTTTACTATGGAGTAACAGCAGAAAAGCCCAGATGCAACCGCCATTTTATTGCCTTGAGGTAAGGCCATATCGGTGAATGAGGGAGCAATGGGCAGACAACAATCTATGCTTGAAGTGAAGAGGTAAGATAATGTCCCAGGCTGCAGTGTGTTCACCTTACACCTGCGACAGACGTGCACTATGTTACTAATTTGGGCAAAAATAAATATTTTTAAATTACAACAGTCCTGTTTTATGTTCCTTTAATCTTAAACTCGTTTATGCAGTGATCCTTTTTCTCCTCGGAAAGTTTTGTAAAAATTTTATTTTGTCTTGTATCTGTGACAAGGACTGAAGAAACAGCAGCTGATACTGTTCAGAGCAAGAATTAAGTCAAAATAATCAAAATAAACTGTAAATACGCTGTATAATGAGGACGGATATATTATTAGACCTTATTTTAATATTATGTTGTGTATTAAATTATACATTATATAAACAATATAAAATTATATATAGCCTAAAGACTTGTATATGTTATGTTATATGACATAATTATAAAGCTTTTATTATTATTCCAACAATTTGAAGGGAAGCACATAAAAGTTATTAAATTCAAAATCCAGACAGAGGTACTCATATTATTAATTTTATTGTTCTTTGGCAAGTACAAGTAAACGCTAAAGCGTTTTGGTTTGAAACTTTCTTCAGAGCGTTTACAATCTGCAGGACCCTAGACCAGTTGTTTTTATAGCCAACTGGTCTAGGGTGGCCAGGTGGATGGGACCTATCATCTTAGAGTTTGTTTGCATGTGGTCACTTTGACTACAAAGTATTACAAAGTATTATCATTGTTAAGTCTATTTGGAGCCATAGTATTCAATGTATAAATCCAAAACATTTCTCTTGAGACAATTTTTTCAAGTTGTTGCCCCCCCCTAGAGGAAAGTGTAACCTGGGAAGTTTCCAGGCCACATGTTGGAGACACAACTGACTTACAGACATACACTGGCAGATTACCATTCACTCTGACCTTTTATTGACATATAGGGCAATTTAGATTTATCAATTCATCTGCCAATGAGAGATAGAACCCACAACCTTTTTGTTGTGAGGCACGAGCACTAACCATAATCAATTCATTTATGAGTTTATAATGTCCTGTAGATCAGTTCTTCCCAAACAAAGAATCAGTCCCAAACAAAAGTGGGTCACCAAAGATTTTATTTGGGTTGTCAAAAATTTCTTTAGTTCAAAAGTTAAGAAAAAACATTTGTGGTTAAGTTCATAGATATTTGCTGGAAAGAAAGCTACTTTAGAAAGGTCAGCAGCAAAAAAGACCAGTAAAAAGAAACAACAGTAAAAATCATTCCAAAACAGGGAGGACAGGCAGACATCACAGACAGGCCTCTATCAGTTGGCAATGGAATAGATCCCACAACCTAGCTGTGAGGTAGAACCCCAATTATTATTTATGAAAGTTTGTTCTAGTCTTTAAGTATTATTGTTTTATATGGACTCTGATCCATGTTCTGGTCAGTGTCACCTCTGAAGTTTAATGTTTGTGTAAAGCTGCAGGCTCTGGTTATGTGTCCATCAAATAGAGTGCCACATTTGTAGTTTCTCCTTCTGTGGTTTTGTGTCAATTGTTTTAAAGTACAAAAACAGAATGCTCATGCTTGGATAAGATTGCTCTAAAAGGCTGGTGTGTATGTGCCATTGCCCACGCGCATTAATGCAGGCTTAAATGGCTGGGTGCTTTTAAGGGTTAGGAGAGAGTCACTGGTAGTCCATTGTGCAGAATGAGTGTGAGAAACGGACTCTCGACACCCTGGGTCCCTTGTCTTTCTTGGTTGCAGGGAGTAAAGCGTTTGAGCAGATCAACTTTACCGCAGCTGTAAAAATAAGAAAGGCCAAGGAAAGTATGATTCATGTGATTGAGGAGTGTGTAACTGCAGTTTGGATATTAAACTGTGGCGCACATGAAGAGGATCTACATTATAATGGCCTGCCTTATCAGACAGCTCCCATAGATTGACTGCTTATGGAACGTAGCAGTCTAATGTGAAAAAGGGCCAAAACTCAGTGTTTATAGTAATTCTATTAAATATTTTGGATGTTAGTAAAAGTTTAACTGAATGCACAAATGTAGCTAAAGTCAGAATTATTGACTTAGTGCGACTATAATCAGCCTGTTAAACCTTTTAACGGGCTGGAATGACCGTAATTTCAACTTTTCTTTGTTAAGGCACACACCTGGATAATTTTATTTATTGTCAGAATATTGCCGCATATGTACACGACTTACTCTGACCACAGCACTCTGACCATGCTCCAGAGTAGAACAGTGGCACAGAGTAACACATAAATATATGAAAATAACATAAAGGGTCTCCAACACTTCACTCGTGAGCTACCACTTTCCAAGTAGCTCGTCAAAGACAAATTAGTGATGGGTCCAGTTGCGAGCCAGTCTTTTAAGTGAACAATGGGAGCCGGCTATATATTTTATTTATATATTTTTATAAAGTAGCCATATACAAGGCAGAATGATATGATGATCTCCGCTAAAGGTACTTCCTGCAGTGCATGCTGTGTGACCAATTATGTGAGGATGGACAAGGATCATACCTTTAAGCAGAGAGGGACGGGGGTGCTCATACACAGGTGAGCTGAACAGGACGTAGGGAGAGGAGTGCCCACATACAAAAATAAGAATGCAGAATATGCAAGATTACGAATTTTACAAATTTTTTTTTTTACTTTTGAATACTTAAGTACAAAGGATGTATCAAATAATGGTTGAAACTTAATTCAGGGGCTATAAAAAGTAAGTTCAGAAGCAGACTGACAGATGAACATGACTCCATAAGAGTAATTCTGTGGCTACAGTCCACAATACATCTCTCTTGTTGACTCCATAAGTGTCTGTGCATTTGTAAATGCATTGTTTAGTTTTGACAGCCTTTATGTGATAAACTAAATGTTTTTGTTATGTTTTATTGCCAAATGTGAGTTGTGGACACCTACATTTTGTAAAAGTTCAGGGTCAACGGTCTGGCAAAACAAAATAATTTTGTTTGTGTTGAAATAAGTGATGAGAATTAACGTTACGAACACGAGTAGCTCGCGTGTTAAAAGTAGCTCACTCAAGAAAAAAAGGTTGGAGAGTCCTGACAAAGACTCACTCATTACTGGCTAACTTGTTTGTTTGCGGCACAGTGGCAGAGTGCTTAGTGCTCCTGCCTCACAGCAAGAAGGTCCTGGGTTCGATTCCCATCCAGGGCAGGGCCTTTCTGTGTGGAGTTAGCATGTTCTCCCTGTGTCTGCGTAGGTTTCCTCCGGGTACTCCGGTTTCCCCTACCACCAAAAACATGTGCAACAGTCCCCCCAAACACACATGGGGCCAGGACTCCCCTGCAAAAGAGATTTGTAATCTCAGTGGGACTATCCTGGTTAAAATAAAGGTTTAAATAAAGTTGGTTGTCTAATGTCAAAAATGTCTAAATCCATAGCTTATGATGTGCTTTTGTGCGCTTTTGAACGCAAATAGCGTGATTCTTCCCTGTGCATGCTACTTTGAACCAAGGCAGCAGTCCAGTTAGACGGCCTAATTAACCTATAAGTGGCCAATTGTCAGACTAAGCTATCCTCATGCAAGTGTCATCCCAAGTAATGCTCCTGCCCTGGGGCTGCTGCACTCTTGTGTCAAAACCCTTTGCATCTTTACATCTTTTATGTGCCTCTGACAGATGCAATAAATCATTCACATTCCTCAGATATTGTCTTGAAGTCAAAGGACCTTGTTTGTCAGTTTCACCTAAATACTGCATTCCACCTGAATGGATACAGTCCAAAGAAAAATATTCCTTTGGGCCGCTCTTTTGCTTGGCCCACTCAACCTCCTCAAACAGGCGTAAGTTTGGGGGATATATTTGATGCACAGAAGCCACTTTCTCTCACCTGGCCTCCTTTGCAGGTCTCTAGTGAGTTGGAGCTGGTCTGCGGGGAACAGAGTGTGCTCTGCCAGGGGTTTGGGTTTGTTTCTTAGCCCCCAGTCAACCACGAGCCATAATAACCCCTCCTGTTCTGCATGGCAATGGCAAAGCACACAGTGGAAAGAATTCCCAGATTTTGTTGATCAAGCACAGATTGGTCATGTAAACAGTGGTTTGGGTCCATACTGTAGTGCTGTGAAAGAGCTCAATCAGTCACAACAGACTTTTTGATGGTTGTGGAGAGTGTCTTAATGGATCTTGACTAAAAAAACAGGATCCCTCCTTTATAGAAACAGTGTTATCTGTCAGACCAGCATTAATTGAAAGCCACATTTTCATTAAGTGGTACGGTAAAGGGAGGGTTGGTATGACGCGGTTTGGTTCAGGTAGCACCTGAAGTGGATCACTTTTCCACAATGCTATGTGCAGGAGGCTACCTCAAGCTGAAGAAGTTACATCTGCTACATAAACAGTACAAGTTGTGTCTTCTTACAAGAAATACAATTATTTGATGCAAACTTCAAACTGTTGTTGTGTTCCCAGAACTACAAGAGTGCCCCTTTTGATAATGGACACTGACCCAATGTGTACTACAGCTCCAGTAGAAATGTGCATCTCAGGAGTGCCATCCTGTGCCGCATGATTAGATCAATAGTGGTGTTGTGCAGTGTTGGGACAGTATGGACCTGATCAGTACTGGTTCTGTTCTTGGTACCACGGGTCAGTGCTAACACTCTCTGTGGCTGAGCTGTGGACCTATGAATGGCTTCTTGCAGCGGTCATACAGAGCGTCATTCTTCTCACCCTCATCTGAAGTTAACATCCGAGGGGGAAGCCCAGAGAACCGGCAGACTAAATGTTTTTCTATCCCCCTGTAGGACTGGACGTATCGGGTGCTGTTTTAATGCATTTAAAGCAGAAAAACAGGGCTGTGTCCAATGGCTGAAACGACAAGGACAGTAGTGAAGATAGGCCGCAGTTGCTCAGTTCACCCTCCCCTTCCATATCCACAGGGAGAAGCAAAAACATCCAGAGTCTAAAAGGTATTTGCCCAATCTGCCATTTCCCCAAGAATCTTAAATACCCCTGTCCTCTTGGCCCTTGTTGGGTGACTGCATAAATAGACTGAGTCGGAGACAACTGATCCCAAAACTCCTGCCCCCCAACTCCTGCCAGGTCTAGATGGGACAAAGTGAGCATTCCAGGAATGCTCACTATCCCAACCATTACTACCTCTAACTTTACCTGTATCCAGGCCTTTCACAGGAGATTTATTTATTTATGACCCTACTAGTGTCCTTTTTTAAAACAACCCTTGCTCCTTTCGGCACATTCTTATGTAACAAGAAAGATACTAGCAAGGGAGCAGACAGATACACATTGTACAAATACTTGACACCTGGCTGTTTCACCCCTTGAGTCTGGGGGCAGCAGCACTTACACAGCGCGTCTGTCAAGCACCAATGAAAAGAAGGAATGACTCGCCACTTGACTTTTTTGCGGCTTCAAAAGGGATATATTTGTGAAATCTAAAATAAAGCTATCCTGTGGCTAGTCAGGCCGAGGCAGGGAGGAGCACTCCGGAGAGGATGAATAGGGTCCTGTGCTCTGCCTCTGAGTGGACTGAACCCCTCTGTTTGCACTTTTTTCGGCCTTAGCACACAGGCTTGACTGTGAGTAGTGGGTCGGAAGCAGGAAGTGGTCGTGTAAGGCGATCTGTAGATGCTGCACAGAGCCCCTTTTCAAGAGTAGACCCCTCGTAGGTTCTTTTCTGCACAGCGACACATCATGTAGTCCTCCTGCCGCAGACATAGAAGGACACAGGCCCAGCCCATGTGGGACCAAGACCGTGTGCACAGACAGATGGGAGTGAAAGAGAAAAAAGACGACCGATGGAAGGATGCCCATTTGTGATAGATGCTGAATGGGAATAATGATAATAATAATAATAATAATATAATAATAAATAAAAAGTTAAAGATGGGACCATCCTACAGTCACTGATGAGATAGGAAATACGTTTACCTCAAAGCTCTAATGCCCTGAACATATTCGTATAGGTCGCTGTTTTGATGTGCATTTTTGTCCTTCACACACAAACACTGTTGCTGTATGCTTTTTCTTAACTGTAATCTCACTTCAGTTTGCAAATGCTCGTTGTTGTTTTTTTATAAACATGAGCATATCTATGGAAATGAGTTGCATTATTTTTTTTATTATTTTTTTGCAGTTTTAATTATTGTTATGTATGATAATACCATATACCTGTCTGGTCATATAACTTTCATTCATTCATTTATTCTCTTCTGCTTAGTCCTGTTAAGGGTCACAGGTGACTGGAGCCTGTCCCAGCAATTTTGGGCCTTAGGTGAAGTACACCCTGGACAGTGGCCAGTTAGTCACAGGACTGACATTTAGACAGATAGTGACAGACAACCATTTACAGACACACATTCATTCTCTAGGAAGTTGCCAATTGACCTATACATGCATACATGGTGAGAGGAAGCCAAATTACCCAAATAGAACCAACAGTAACACGGAGGACATACAGATATATTATCTTTAGTATTCTATTTTCAACTGTATACTACAACAATTTACACAATGCATCTTTGTATGTTTCATTTATTCTCAGTGTTTGTAAAATGCTCCAAAAAAAAACAAGTGTATGGCTGAGAAATGGACATTCATTCATTCAGACTTATGTGTTATTGCAAAAGAATAGATGGTTAAGATAATGAGAAAATCCAATATATAAGTCCCTAGATACCAACAATTCAGGTTTTTATGGCACAGCTGACCTGTTGCAGAAAGGTTTCATCATCATCTCATCTGATAAGCAGTGAAATCCCCATGAACCTGATGTATCACTACACTATGCTACTTCCTTTCGTCTTCCTTGTGCTCTTGTCCCTCACCCCAGCATGGCCTCGACTTCCCTGGTGACATCATTGTTGTAGGTGAATCGCTGAACTCAGTTATGTGTGATTTCAGAGTGTGTAACTGTCCCAAGCCCCTCCTCCTCCTGTGGTATTTAGATAGTTTGCAGCTGCAAATAAAAATAGGCCACACTCACAAAGGTTACCCATTGACAAAGAGCTTTAAATGGGTTAAACACTCGACAGGAATGTGAGGCACTTTAACCAGTCCATCATATTCCCTTAATTTGGCTTTAAATGTCTTGGTGATTTCCACATCATTACCAGAACGTGCATACTTTTCACAGGATGCATTCCACCTCGTCTCCACAGCGCTACATAAACACAAGTAATAAACTAATAGGGTGTGCTAAAATACAGGCTTCTTTTACCATTTGTTTGTCTAGGATTCATTATTATTGTTTCAAAGCAGTTCAGGAGGAAGAGGCTGCTAAGGTGGGCCAAAGGTTTTGAGAAACGATCACTTAAATGTATTTTTAAATGGGCGACTCCAGTGTCTTCAAACCAAAAGGTGAAGCCCTAACCCAGCAAATTAAATGACATAAAGAGATTTGAGAGATTAAAACCTTACGAGGGATAAAGAAACAGACAGAATCCAACTCACTGCCCGATGTTATTGTCCAGTTGAAATGTGTGCTACTGTGCCATCAGAGCACTTCTCTTTTCTGTCTCTGTTTTTGAAAGACTGTGTTATGCATTGACACAGCCTCCTTAGGAAAGGCTGAGTTGTAATTTGGTCATTCGGACATTTGGACTATTTACAGGGAAGCGAGCAGGGTGAAGTCGGAAAATGCTTTCATGCATGCTCTGCCTGAAATTTTCTCGTTCTAATTGGCCAGGGAAATACTGATTTTTGCGCTAATGCAAGGTGGTCTATAGAATATAAAAGAGGAGTAAAATGTTGTTATTTTTATTTTATTTCTTCTCTCTCCGACATCTCTTAATGTACTAGAATAACACTGTAAAGACAGACCCTTCACAAACTCTAATAACCCCATCTCGTGTTTTATTATTTGAGTTCACTGTGGCTTCTAGCGTCAGGTCATGACTGCTGTCAATCATCTGCTCATTCTACTAATGTTCAGTCCCAACCCCCTCCTTGACTTCCTGTGATGATGTAATGGCACATGGAAGGTATTCGCTTTCATGTGTTTCTTGTGAGAGGGAGAAAGAATAAACATTAGAAAGGAGCATATGGAGAAAACAGAAGTAAAGCGCTGTGGCTCAGGGCAGAGGTGGAAGTTGATGGCCGATTCTATTATATGTGTATGTGTATATGCCACAAAGTTTCTTGTGCTTGTCTTTGTCACTTATACTTGGTGACATCCGTCAGAAAGCCACTGTATGCTGTCTTAACTTTAATTGTATGAGTGGCGGTCAGGGAAAACAATGCTGAACCTTGATTTATTCACATAGCTAAATGTAATGTTAATATATATGAAAACATATTCCAATTGCAAAGGCATGAAAATCAGATTACACGTTAACATCTCACATGTCTTCTTTTAAGAGCATGTGAACAGCTATGCAGGGACAGGCTGTTGACATTAAACAAATTTCAATATTCAATATATTTCAATTAAAATGGAAACAAAATGAAAATTGTGAGTTTGTCCCCTCTGGGCTCAGTTTTTCTTCTGTGGGCAGTTAGAGGAACAGGAAGTAAGGAAATAAAATGGTACCTTCCATTGGATTCTGTGGAGCTTTACTTGTCTTTTTATATCCATGTTAGACATATGGAGAGTGTTGTTATGATGTGAAAATATACATTTGATCTTTTTCTATTTTGTGTGTGTATGCCTGTCAAACCTGGTGAGCTGTCCCTCATTCTTAATTACAAACATGAACTAAGACCAGAGTTCATTCATAAATGGTGCTTTTGTATACCCGCCGGCAATGAGTTTCACAGGCAAAATATATTTGATGAAAATTAGCTTGTTTCATTTGGCATTCAGATATGGTGCATTTAATGAGTATACTTTCCCGAGGTCTCAGGAAAGCCCCTTTCACACTCACATGCTGGAACTTGGCTAGAACTAAAGTCTGGAGATATATGTTAGGGAAAGCTCCTCTAGGCCTTACGACCAACTGTCTTATACCTAAAGGTCAGAGGTTATGACCGTGGCCTGCAGCCAAACTCACTACACAGCCTTCTGTAAATGATAGATGTCTGGCTGGTCCCAATGTTATTTTAGAGGCTAATATCTGAATACCAGCCCTTACAGTCACAGCTAAGGGCAGGAAAAGCACACATCAGGCCAGAATTTCATATTCATGGACCAGGACTAAGGCTTATGTAGTTTGTACTGTACTTATTTATACCACTTATTCATAACACTCAAGTGCCACAGATTCCAGATGTTAGTAAGTTTGCATTTAGCTCATTGAAGTGGAATATAGAATTTCCTGACTGCTCAAAACATTAGCCCTTTACTGAGAAGCAACAAACCTTTTGCCGCCTGCTAAAGTCATCATTGAACTTTTGTAACAGCCAACTTCTTTCTGTCAAATAGGAGCATGTCTGTTGTTGAATAAATGCTTTTGCCTAATAACATTACTTTAAGTATAAGGTAAAATGAGCTTTGATGAAAAATATGTGGGATTAGTGACATAGAACAGAGTAATCAGCGGGGCAGCCTGCCCATGCACGCTTGTCTTTAATGAGTTGATTCATTGAAAGGTGGGTGGGAAGGTAATGGGTCAGTAGTGAAAGGGTGAGCCCCCTGAGGCCACAGACGTTTAGGTTGTAACTCTGCCCCAGCATGCTCAGTCCCATCTCTGGACTTTCACCTATGTGCAAGTGTGCTTTTCTCTCCCACAGGATATGTAATTGGTGTTGGCCCAAAACTGTAATAGCTTACATTACGTTATCATTGATCAATGGGATACTATTAAACAATGGTCCTAAATTTCATGTAAATGTACGGCCATCTTTAATTCCTGATGCTCTTTGAGATCTTTTGTTCTTAGGGTACTGTTGTTTTTGCTGCTTGAACTCTTTTGAGCAATTTGAAGCATAGTTAAATGAGAGATTTACTGTTTTCTTTCTGCACAATGTCAGGACCATATGCTTTCTTTTCTTTGTTTGTTTGTGTGGGGAATCCACTCACCATATCCACCTTCAATTTTCACACAGTGACCACCTTAACATGGCAGTCTGCCTGGTTAGTCCTCAACCACTGACTGTACCTTCAGAATTTCTATTAAAAATTTCACCTGATAAATAATAAAGTGTTGAGTTACTACAGGGTTAATAGACGAGGTCACAGAGGACTGTATTTAATTAATTCTTATCTCATTCCATCACAAAGTCTCTTTTACATTTAATAAAACGTTTTGTGATTCTGTGGAGCAACCAAATACTTTGGCCTTGCAAGTGGAAGGACAAGCAAATATTGATCTGCTTAAAAAAGGAATGTGGGAGACTTAAAGCCTAAAATGGGATATTGTTCATTTAGAGTCATTAAATGAAGTTCATTAAGTTATCATGGTTATAGGTCAGGACGTGGACGTCTAGCTTGGTTCTTCCCCAGTATCCTGTTCTACTCAAAACAGTTTTAGTGAGCTTCTAATCCTGATTTTCTGCGCTGCCACACAGGTAAAACCAGCATGTGTCAAAAAGTGTCAAAAAGAGGAAAAAATAACCTTTAAACACTCTAAAACAAAGATTCCATCATGTTTGTGGAATGCTGTGGTTAGCAATATGGAAACAGACTGGGTCCAGGACCATGTGGTTTGAAAAAAAAATAAATAAGAAAAAAAAATTTGTCTGAGAAGGAGGAAAAAATTGGGAGGGGGTTTGGGGAGCCTCTGGAATTACACACCAAGCCTCACACATGCCCATGTAGTGAGACAGTCAGACGTCCCTCCATCCTCCCCACCGCGCTGCTAACCACACTGGGCAAAGGGTGGAGTAAAGAGCAGTGGAGGTATGGAGGCACGAGTATAACAAGCCTCCTACAGTACTTCATCTGGACTGCACAGGCAGCTTTTCAAATATTCTAAGCATAACCATTGCCAGCAAGAGGCTTATGCCCTGGGAATGAGATGAGATGAGAAATTAACAGTGTAAACTACTGACAGACCACAATAGTGTTCACACGTTGACATCCACAGCGTGTGTTCTATTGTGTCTGATGCACTGTATCTCGTTCCTTGTCTGCCTTAGAAAGAATATAATCGTACAGAGCTTAAACGCAAATTGCTTGCATAATGGCTGTTTCCAAAAATACAGAAGAGTAGGTATGCTGACCAAGGCTTTGGCGGTGCGCCCCAGTGTGGGACTCGGGCCAACCTCCCTCACTGCACATTAGCTGTACCGGACCAGGGGTGTTAGGTGAGCAGTCAGACAGTCCATTATTCTGCCACCAATGCTCGATTACACAGACTACCGGCCTACACTAGCCTGGCCAGCCATCCTAATGTGTTCTAATGTATACAGAGAATGAATCTGGGCTCTGTAAAGTGAAAAGAGTTGGATTTCCAGGGAGCAGAACCAATAACTTTGCAGAACTAAAAAAAAAAAAGAAGACAAACTTAATGAATAACATATATGTTACATATTATTACTTCAAAGATGCATTACCCAAAATCTACTTCCTTGTTGACATTATTGTAGACCAATGGTAGAATCCTGTATTTAAGAGCCAGTCTGTGATTGGCCATAGCTTTCTGTGTTAAATTTTGTCATCTATTAAAATGATTAAAAAATAAAGATAGGATTGATAGATAAACAAGATAGATAACTTTGTATTTTTTGTTATTTTCACAGATAAGTCCTATATCATATGCTATATAGGTTATTTAAACTGTTTTTCTCAAATACAAGATAATTAGTCACATTAAAACTACTTCTGGACGCAATTGTAGAGATTGTATAAATGTTTGTGATTGACCCAATACGATTTATACCGAGTTGAATGAAACTGAAGAGATCTGATTTTGAGAGGTATATTGCCAACGCAGCAAATTGAACAACTCACTATAAATTACATCCCTTACTCCTCACTGACCACCCCTGCTCATGTCAGAACTCCTCTCCTCCACACTTTGTCTGATCTGCTGTCTTCCTGCTGTCAGTGGGCCCAAAGACCTCTGGGTAATAATATTTCAGTGCCGGCGCATCTGGAAAACGGCTGATACCTCTAAATGCCAGTTTTTGATTTCCATTATTATAAAGGGAGCCATTGTTTGTTGAAGTGGTCTGCTGGGCCTGCTGTTGGCTTTAATAGTTTGTGTCTCCGGAGAGTTATTGTCTACAGGATGTTAGCTGAT
This sequence comes from Perccottus glenii, assembly GCA_024416835.2. Classification (NCBI taxonomy): domain Eukaryota; kingdom Metazoa; phylum Chordata; class Actinopteri; order Gobiiformes; family Odontobutidae; genus Perccottus; species Perccottus glenii. The sequence continues at coordinate 19,297,937 of CM044563.2, read as the reverse complement.
TGATGTGATATGTGAAGAGACTTTTACAATGTTTTTTTCAAAATCACCTGTTATGTCAACGATGGTCTGCTTTCACCATTTCTTTTAGCCAGCTTTGGGTTCTCTCCAGTTACAAAACACACATCTACACAACTGTTGAAGAGTTTAGATAAAAAGAGATGTTGTTGAGCCAGACATGTTTTAAAATAACTGACTTTGAAAGATGTACGGCTTATTAGGGTCTTTGGTATCTTGGAAAATTTGAAACTGCAAAAGCAATTATAGGCTTAAAGCACTGATTTGATGAGTCGACAGAGGTTTTTGAAGCGCTACTAGCATATTTTCACTCAAGCCAACACTACATAGTACATCATGGAGCAGAATGACAGGGAATGGGCATACAGGAAATTCATTTTTTTATTCACCTTTTACGGAGTGTATACATTTACCCTTTGCATGGAATGAATCAATGAACAAGTTTACAACATTTGCTCCGACTATATCACACACGGGAACACAAACATACGCACAGACATGCACCTTTACCACAATCAGGCCGTTCTTCAGCACTCAGCAGTCTTGAGCGTCATGGAGTTGTGGTATACCCATATGGGGCGCCACCGCTTGAGAAGCTCGGTGATTTGACACAAGTCCTAAAGAACACACACACAGCCTTAATTGACTTGTAAAACCCCTTTATAACAGACTTTATAGAACAAATTTTAGACCAGTTATGCAGGATTTGAAAAGTTGTGCCCAGCTTGCAATTCTGCCACCACCAAACAGCCTTTATGCACAATCCAAGTTTTCAAGGACACCACTAAAGGACACCACTAAACTGGTACATTCACATGCAAGAAGTGTGTGAAGTTATTCTGCCTCATATTGAGACATTGATATGAGTATTTTTTTCCCAACTGATTTACTATTTTAATATTTTCCTCCAGTGTTATCTGACATAAAAGGCTTTTGAAGGGCAGTGTTAGGCACTAGGCATACTAAAATAAAATTTAAGAATTTGCCTTCACAGCTGAAAGGAAGCTGTTTCCATTGCATTTTGTGACATAGTTAAAGACCTAGCTATTCTTGACATTGTTCAAAATGTGAATCTCAAATTAGAGCCTTAAATAAGAGACTGCTGTAGGATAAGAATTGTATTCATGGTTTTTGGAGGAAGTGGTCCAAGCATTTGTTAGTGAATAAATTACACCTCACGCTTTGTAAACTGACAGCTAGAACTGTGGTGCTACTTCTGGATGGGCCCTGTGATGCTCATACTGCTGCTTTTGTTGAGAAATCAACCCCTTAGCCCCACACCTCATCCCAGGGCTGAGCAAATATAGTTGAGGCTGTGATATATGAGTGTGACTGTTGACCCTGCAGCATTAGATCAACCGCTGCCCAGTGGAGAGGCCTGGCAGAGTTATTCTCACCTGTTTTCCCAGCCAACGGCCGAGGGCGCTACACACACTCCAGCTTTGAGACTGCACGGAGCTGAAGAGGGGATGTGAATTTTCACAACCAGGCCTCACTGTGCGTATCTCCGGGACATTTACCAGATGATGAGACGAGGATGCACACACATGCCAGACAGTCGAAGTGCATGGCCATTTCTTTTATTTGTGCTATCTGGAGATTACTAACCTGCTAGTCCAAGCAATCCAAACCTCTTCATGGTTTAAATGGCCTTGATTTATATGCACTAAATAAATTCATTGTATGACCACTTGTCTGCAGAATGAGCCCCTAGAGATTCCTCGGTCTGACTGTCTACTTCTATGAGCCATTATTTACACAGTAAAGCAGTCAACACAGCATGCAGTATGAGACCCATATTATTGTACTACCACAGAAACAACAAGACACAGTGTAATGAACTGGCTTTAACTATGTGAATAAAGCTTGCTTCTGGCTCTGGTTCATGAAGTATGCCACAGTCTGTTACCATCACTCGGATATTAACTAATCATAACCTGTGTACAGGACCTCAGATGTAGTCAATCTACAAAAATGTGTGTGACACAACATAAGTTTACTGCTTTCAATTTTGCATATTGACTTTATAACAACAAAAACTACAAGAAAGGACTGGAGTGATCCAGTTTGCATATGACACATTTTTCACATTTGTACTGCTCTGACTTCCAGGTTTAGACTCTCCTAATAGTACCATAAGAGGTCTTGTAAAGTTGTCAGGAATTTTGCACGATGCTGAAGGGCCCTTGAGCAGCCTGGATGGTTTTTGAGCACAAGTCTGCCCTGTCTTTGGTAACAACCAACAAGAACCCTAAGGGAAAGAGTTGGTTTGGTTACCATCCCTAGAAATGGCATTTTGGTGCTAACTGTGCCTCCATGTCTGACCTCAAAAGACACAGGAGCTTCGGAGGGGCCAAAGTAAACTGGGAGCCGATATTCCATGTCTGGGATGCAACAAATGTCAGTCGGCACACAGTCTTTTGGTTTAATGGCTGACTGAATAATCCTTGATATTCCCCTAAAACCTCCAGCCCGGTTGCATTAGAACACTGTGGCATTGTGTCCCTGCTCATAAGGAGTCTGTGATTCATTTACTGGCACTGCCTATTGGACCCTATTACTGTGTTTTTGTCTTCTCTTCTACAGTGCTTCAATATTTTAGGCCCTTAAACTTTATGTGGATGTTTATAGAGAATTTTGCCTATAATACAGCCACACAGCCAACAGGTCAACACTCAGATAAAGATGTTTATTTGAAGAAATGTCTTTTATTTGTTCTTAAATACGGTATTTAAATGGGAGTAGTATCTCCAAGTCTTGGAATATGAGTTTTGGCAGTATTGTAAGATTTCCTGTTGATTACACAGGCTCTTTGTGTTGTGACAGTTCCACTCTAAAATACAATACTGCCCTCTCCTGGCAACAAGCAGGAAGACCAGTCATTTTACTTTTCTATTTTCCATTTCGAAAACTATACTGAGACATACTGAAGGCTTTTCTTTTCTGTTTCTTCCTCTAATGATGCACATTTTTATTTTGGTTTTGGTTAAAAACATTTTATTTACTGCTGCTCTTGTGTCTTCACAGGTCCCTTTGCTGTGCTGCCAGATGAGTGGTTCAAAATGCGAGTGAAGAGATGAGACTGCAGCGAGCAGCCCTGTCCCTGCAGTTCCTGCCAATGGAGATATACTGATTGACATACACACAACGATGCCCATGTCTCCCAGATAGCACTTCTTAGGATCAGGCCTTCAACGCACACACTGTGCACCATGGCAGGAGAGACTCAGCAGAAGCATGCTGTCAAAGAACTGGGCGTCGAGTCCAAACTGCAGAATGAGGGGACGGCGCTGGAGCAGCAGAGTGACAAAACCACAAAGGAGTTTTCCGAGCACTTTTCAAACAGCAGCACTGAGGTCCGAGCCAGCAGCAGAGGGCTCAAGGTTGAAAAACTAGAAAGGGAACGGGACGGTACCCAGCAGCGTGAGGCTGTGATCCGGCCACAGCAGGCTGGGAAGATCGACTTCAGCTCACTACAGAACAGATCCAAATTTGCCTCTGACAGGACTTGGCCTAGTGGCAAAGCCAGCCCCCAGTCTCCCAGTGGAAAGGGACGCAGCAGAGAGAAGGGCAGGCGTTCTGGAAAGTCTGAGCGTGGCAGCCCACAACAGCTGTACAGACTGAGCATTACACATCCACGCTCTAACCCTACCATTGGTATCGCCTACCCACAGCAGAAGGTTTCCCCACCCAAGAAGCTGGAGGCCAGCCGTGGTCCAGTTCCGGGCAGCTACAGATTTCACGTTCCTAGTATCCCAGAGCGAGAGACTGAGTTGCAACAAGAGGAACTCAATTACAGCCGCTGCTTCCAGGAGAGCTCCCCGAGCCTTACCTCCCAAAGCTTTACCTCACAGCCTCTAGGCTCTGTAGGAGTGACCGCAACCCACCAGCATTCAGCCCTGCCCCAGCAGCAGCAGCCCGCCTCTATGGACAAAAACAATGTACAAGCTGGCAACCAGCTAATATTAGCTGATTTTCAGATGAGCGGCTCTAATACATGGCAGTCTCCAGAAAGGACTTTCACTGGTGCTAACTATGGAGTCTCTTCACAAAAACCCACTCCTCTCACAGAGACTAATAAATCAAATGCCTTTGTGTCTGGGCCATTCCAATATGGATATCATATGCTGGAAGAGTCGGCCTCGGACTCTTTTCCCTGTGAACCAAATCCATCTTCCCAGGACTTTACAGACTCACTAGGCACTGTTCATGTTACTCACAACTCTTTTCCCTTTGCATCTGGACAAGGACAAAGTATGGGTCAAAACAGCACACAGTTCAATAATGAGCCTCATGCCCCACAGTCACACTTTGTTCCAGCAGTGGGCTCCTCGATACAGTGCCCCAGCAGCCTGAATGAGGACTCTGCCAGTAGTGACAGCTCTGGTTCTAGTTCTCAGCAGTCAGAGCAGGGGAAGGCCGCGCTGCCGGAGAGCAAAGATGTCACTGGACAGACAGACAGTAGAGATGCAGCCATCACATTAGGGAGTAAGAGAAACTGTCACACCAAAGAAACAGCTGCCAACCAAAGAACACTCCTGCAAGGAAGTGTGCACTATGCAAGAAACATTCCACAAGGCCCAGCCTCCCAAATTCACTTTGCAAACAAAACATTTAACCCCAACTCTCCAGTCAATACCCTTCACAGAAGCTCTGCAACTTTTGATAAAAACATTAATAATAAGATTATAAACAGGTTACCACACAACTGGGAGGGCACCAACAAAACGTATCAGCCAAATGATCAAAATACACGGTATAATGATATGAATGACAAGTTTCAGTTCCAGAATCAACCAGTTCACAACCAAAGATCCACCTCTTCTAAAAACAGCCTGATATCCTGGCAGCAGATACGTCCTAACACTGCCATGCATAACCAAAACCAAATTGAGTTATCTCGGCAAATAAGCAATCAGAAAATGGCTTACATGGTTTCTCCCACAGACTGGCAGGAAGACAGTATGTCACAAAAACAGAGCTCACTGAAAAACCCTAACCTGTTTCAAAACCATAGGACCAGTGATGGGTTTCCGAACCAAAGACAGGAGCCTGTCAAACATGGCACTAATACAGTCTCTACTTATAAAGTTGAAATGAGCCATACACAAGTGTGTGAGTCTAAAAATAAGACTGTGTACTTTGGACTCAACCAGCCTCTCACAGCAGCATCAACAAGAAATTACACCTACCTGCCTCCCTTGGGAATGATGGTGTCTCCATATGAATCTCCACTGCCATCCCCCATTCATAACCCTGCGTCCAGTAGCACCTGCTCCTCCCTGTCCCCAGCTTCCACCAGCCCAGTTAACTTCAGTTCAGAGGACAGTCAGATGTCAAAGTCAGCACCCCCTCACCCCTTTTACCACCAGCCTCCAGCCAAAACCACCTCTGATCACCTGAGCACCCACCCTCACCAGTTTCACTCTGAAAGAGACCTTCCCTATACATCAGACAGGAACAAAGACGACATACTGGGCTGCTTACCCAATAGTGTTCATACAAAGAGCACAATAGAGGGAAACAAAGCTTACATGGACAGTTTTGGGGTGGAGCATCACCAGCCCCCGCCACCATACTCTGCACACGAGCTGTTTGTCACCTCACTAGCCACAGCTAATCTTGACCAGTTAGATGTGCTTCTCACATGCAAGCAATGTGATCAGAATTTCAGCAATCTGGCTTCTTTTTTAGGCCATAAGCAATACTGCACACAGCACACATTTGCACAGAATGAGCTAAAGGACATATCCAAGCTGGATGACAACAAGAAGTTTAATACGGAAACAGCGAAAACAGTTTCAGCATGTTCAAATGTGCCTTTGACCCGTTGTCCATCTGAACTTCACCTGTCACTACTGGGTCTTAATAAAAATGGCGACCTGATTCCTGATGGTGAAGCAAAAGGAGACAGCAAGGACGATTCCATGAAACTCAATCTGTTCGCTGGCCCTGGGAATCTCCCTGTCCCTTTGCCCGAGCTGGAATTGGAGGATGCTAAATTAGACAGCTTAATTACAGAGGCCTTGAATGGTTATCAATCAGACATTGCAGAAATAGACAGCAGCTTCATTGATGCATTTGTTGACGATGAACTTAACAATGTCAAGACAACATCAACCAAACAGTTTCTGAAAATCAAAGAATGTGAGAGCAAAAACAAACCAAAAACAGAAAGTGACAGATCTTTTACACAAGGAAAGTATTTTTATGACTCAGATGAGGAAAGCCCTAGCAGTGAAAAACAGTACACAGAATGCAAAGTTGAGAAAATCTCTTTGAATTTGGAACAAGATGAGAAAATTAACATTAAAAAAGAAGTCTCTCATAAAAATTCACGAACCGCCTCGAGGGAGAAGGCACGGGAACAAGACGGCAAAGTGAAAGAGGAGCGTAAACTGTGTAAAAGTGAGGACAAAAACACCCAGAGACTTGTGCTATCCAGTAAATTCTCCGAGCGTTGTGAAGTTAAAAGCTTCCAAGAAAACTCGTCAGTACCCTCACTGGCCTCCACACCTCCGACCTCAAGAACGGCCGTGAAAGAGAGCAAACGCAAAAACGCTACAGGGGGATCCTGGAGCAAAGAACTAATTCACAAAATAGTGCAACAAAAAAATAAACTTCACAAGCTTCACGTCAAAGGCACTAAAAACTTGCAGTTTTCCTTAGTGATGGAGAGACTCACTCCTACTGTACAGAACCCTGCGTTCGGCGAGTACGACTATGTCTCGGACTCGGATGAAGAATGTGAGCCTGTGAAGATTGCAAGCCAAGGACGGCTAAACCAGAGCAGCCGCTGTAAATACACTTACACTAAAGAGTGCAAATGGCGGGCGAGGAGCGACCGGGACCAGGCGGCATGGAGGCACGAGTCCAAGGAATGTTTTGAGGTTAAAAAGAGTGAAGAGCTTTCCCTTTTTCCCGAAAAGCACAGTTCTCATCAAAAACTCAAGAGGAGGAGTAGCAGGTCGTCGACGAGCAGTGAACTCAGCACATCTGTGAGCGTTTCCAGCGATAACAGTCCCAAAAGCACTGACCGCACCGACTCGGACTGTGAGAAGAAGATGGACGTCAAAAAGAAAGAGCCTCAAGAACAGAGAACATACGAAAGATCTTCCCCTTACAATTTATGTAAAGAGTCCAGTAAACTAGCACTGACATTCACTAAGTCCGTCAAGAAATACAACACTGAGAAAGCTATTGTTTCAGCGCAAAAAGACCCAACAGAGAGTCCAAAGAAATGTCAGTCAGAAACAGAAGTTGCTGATCCACTGGTGCCTTCACAGAAAGCAATAGACACAAAGAAGAGTCCAGAAAAACGAAAAAGCTCTCCTACAAAAACAAAAGACAAGCTTACATTGCACAGAAGAGCATCTGGAACAACAGACAGTTTGGACAAAACCCATCAACAGAGAACAGGCAGTGTGTGTCCCGTACAAGAAGCAACACAGTGTAGCGGTGCAGAAAACAAGCCACTACAAACTGACACCCTCAGCCTCCACGAAAAAAACAATTTTAATGTGGAGAGAAGCAGAAAGTTCAAAAAGGAAGGGGAGGATGCAGTCACCCCGTGCGAGTTATCTGTCTCTAGTGCATTTGAAAAAACGAATGACAGTGCGGTGAAAGAGCCTATTACTTTAGTCAATGACCTAGACACACACAAGGCCTCTTCCCTTTGTAGCTCGCTGATGGATGATGTTTGCCTCTCTCCGGCTGAACCCCAAGATACTCTGATAGAAAAAGACACACTTCCACACTACAGTCTGGACCAAGACCAGGGCCTCATGAAATCCCCTCTCTCCTTTGACAATTCATCATTATTCGGAGACCTAGACGGCTTTGACAGTGGAATCTATTCGGATATGTCCATGCAGAAAGAGGCCTTCAGCGCTTTAGAGAACACAGTGGATAAAAAGGAAGAGTTTGTCTCAACACTTTCTCCCTTTCTGAGAGACTGGAACATTATGGTTGTGCTGCCGGGTGAGATATCTCAGTACAAAGCTGAGAAATCTGACGAAAAGAAAGCAGATTACAATCACGTTTCTTTGTCTCTGCCAGACAAGATCATTGACTATAGCACCAACTGTGCCTCTGAAGATGAGCTGGAGATAAAAAGAATAGTAAATGAGCTTGAAACCCAGCTGCAGACGACAAAATTGGAAAGCCCGTCGTTGCTAGTGCAGGATTCCCCAAAGCCGCTGCAGATGAGCAAATTTTCACCGTTGCGTCTAAGTGATGAGAGTGAGAATGATAGCTCTAGTCTGGACATGAGCTGCACAGTGCAGGCTATAAACGCACCGGTGAACAGCATGCCCGCTGAGCCCTACACTGACGAGGCACTCCCCTGGTCCAGTCCTTTACAATTTGAGCTCATATGTGGACACACCAGCCCCCACTCTCCTCTCCACAGTGAACCAGTGGCCCTTGAACCTCTTTCTGAAAAAGAAAAGGATGCTCAGAGTTTAATTACCCCAGCTGCAGAGGAGGAAGAGGTGAAGGAAAAAGCTTCTGTTGAAACAAAGGAAGAGGCTTTGGAACAAAGGAGATACACGGAAAACCTTATAAAAAGCCTTGAGGTGATTTCACATTCCATATTCAAAAAAGAAGCTATTATATCAGAACAAAAAGAGCCCAATGTCACTTCTCTCCTGAGTCAACAACATCAAAAAATTGAATGTCAGGCAACTGATGCGTTTGAGACAGGAGATCAGAGGGAAAAGGAAGCAATTACCAGAAAGGAGAATATATTATCACCTCCAAATATCAATGAGCGGAAGGATGAGATTGAATTCATTTTGAATGAGTCACAGTCATCTCTCTCTGAAAGCAATGACCCCGCAGTCAGTGGAATCAAGCCAATTTCATCTGAAGCAGACGAGCCCACAGAAAACAATACTAGTGAGGCGGCGAAAGACAAAGTGCTGTCAGAGGACTGTATTACTAAAAATAGTCATTCTATCAAGCCTGCTGATGGCTCCAGAGAAGTGACACTTGACCCTCATGTGGTCAAGGAGTCCTGTGGGAACAGCAATACAGAGTTATTAAGATACAATAGTGTCAGTTCTGAACATGAGGACGCAGAGGCAGTGAAGGGAATTATTGGTGAGTTTGATGACAATCCTGCCTCACCAACTCTACTGGACACCCCTGTAGACAATGTTGAGAAAACAGAGGCTGTCACAGAATTATTTACACAAGAATCGGCTGCTGAAAATACCATTTCAACATATACTGAATTGACTAAACAGTTTTCAGAAAGCGTGGCCAAGGACAACCTTTGTAATCCAGAAACAGACATGTCATTAGACATAGTCACACCTTATAAGCCCTGCAGTCCAATACTTGCTGAGACAAATGCAGAAAACATTGATCATGTCTCATCTTTCCCCAGTGCCCAAACCACAGAAGCGAACAATCTGTTAATCCTCTCGCTGACAGAAAGTATGATGGACAGGGACTGCTGCAAAGTGAATCTGTTTAACGACTCATTACAACCTGACACTGGCCTGAACTTTGACAGCATTCAGAAACGAGAGGAGATTTTAAATGTCCAAGATATCAAAGAGCATCTTCCTGTTGATTTTATGGCAAGCCACCATAACTCGCCGTGCAGAGAGGAAATCGAAAACAGTGACTGCCTCTTTATGCATGTTACCCAACCGAGCATTTCACTTTTATCCACCTCAAACCAAGCAGAGATAAAGCAATGTGACAATGAAGATGATACATGCCAGGCAAGTACAAGCAGTAATCAGCCTATTGAGATGAAATCAACTTTAGAAAAAGATGACAATCACCAAGAGCTATTAGCAGCAGCTGAGTATTCTAAGATAAGCTCACCTCACAAGGACTTGGGTGAAATTATAGAATGCAGTATCTCCAAAAACAACATTGCCTCTCCTCTTGTAACCGATGCAGCAGAAGGATTAGAAGGATCAGAAAGCTTGCGTAAGACAAGTCCAATGTATGGTCTTAGCCCCCTAAACTACAGCAGCATATCAGATGAGCTTCCAAAACCTAATCAATACAACTACATTGCAGTTTCACCAGCACACCAATCTGAAGACAATGCAGACACCAAACAAAGAGAAGACAATGATCAAGCTAATGAACGGAGCAATAATGCCGCACTGATTTTTAATAATAAACCAGACTTGACCGTCGAGCTGGATTTATCCCAGACCTCTCTGCCTATTAATAAAAATGGACAACTCCCATCTTTTTCATTCACTGAAGCCAACACCACCCATTCTTCAGCTTGTGAAGTCAAAAATCATTTGGAGGATTGCCACATTATAGCTAAACCTATAATGCTCATAACAGAGAAATACAATTCCCATGAGCTGTCTATTGAAGATGGAACGCTAGTGCAAAAAAACATTTCAGATGGTCCGCCCACTCCAAAGATCATCTGTGAAACCCAGCAAATGCCGCTTCTCCCAGAGCCACCCGACAAGCAACTAACAATAGAGACTGGCCAGTGTTCAGCGATACACAAACAAGTGCTGACGGAGACAACAGTGAAGAGGACACAGAATGCTCAGCAGGGGAAAGTACTGTGTGAAATCTGCTTTATGTGCTTCAGGACTGTGCCGGGGTTAAAGAGACACAAGGCCATGAAGCATTCGGTCCGAGCTGAAAAACACACTGGCATACAAAATACAGCATCGAGCCAGCAAGGGACTGGGCTTATTCTTGAAGCAACAGAGAAGGCACATAAAGATGATTCACAAAGCTGTTTGTTAACAAAGATGGAGGAGGCCATTGTCATTTCGAATGCGGGAGAATCTGGCTTAGTCTTGGAGGTAATGCCAAGCGAGGGAAGTGCAGCGGCGTCAGATGAAACCAACCAGCAAACCCCCAAAGTAAAGAAGGCCAACAAAGCAAAGCGGAGCAGAAACACAGAAGTAAACATCACAGCCGAGCCCTTCTCAGATGAACTTCTAAATATATTAAAGACAGACATACTACAAGCTATTACTCCTGAATTCAAAAACAGTGCATTACAGGCACAGTCGAAATCTCCAGAGCACCAAGTGAATATTACTGAGCAAGCTGTAAGTGTAACAGATGAATTCCCTGAATGTGTTCCAGTAAACTTTGAGAATACACCTCAATCTGTGACCAAAGAGACAGAAATAGTGAACCAAAGCGTGGAAATCAATCAAATGGCTGAGATGGCAAACGGTGAAGTATGTACAAATAAAGATATGGAGGATCCAGCATGTGTGGACAATCGTGTACTGAGACAATCTGCTACAAACAGTGTGGAGAGTAAATCAAACGGAGCAGACAAGCTTGCCCAGGAGATTCTTCATAAAGTGGCAGTGGGGATCAAATGTGAGAGCAACAGTGACTCAAATGACATCCACGCTCTGCCTTGCTCCCCTCACGATCCACCGGACATGAGTCCTGATCTGGAGGCCATATTCGACGACGACACAACATTCTCGCAGCTTTTCCCCAGAGACGACGAGGCCAAGAGGAAAAAGTGTCCGCGGGTTTACACCAAGAGGAACAAAAAGCAAAGAACAGATCCAAAGCCTCCTACATGCGACAGCGAGCCGTTCCTGGAAAACCAAACAGAGCACCCAGCCTTCACTGACAATCCAGCTAACCACTGTCAATATGAGACAATCTCTATCGATGATGCAATCATGTTGAATATGTGCCACAACAGCACGCTAAAGGCTGATGCACAGTCTGCTGATCTGCAGACAGAAGGTACACAGAATCAACAAGACAATGTGGATGAGACTGGAAACGGTCTCTTGAACCGTCTCGACAGCACCATTGATAAATCTTTATGTAACTTCAGTGGATTTAACACAGACTCTGCCATGACTTCTGACACCAGCACTTGTAAAACAGAAGAGCCAAGTGGGCCGTATCCGCTGCCCCTCCCCATTGCCCCCTGCCCAGTAGAGCCAAGTGTGACTGAGAGCATACAAAACCACCACAGCATTGACATTCAGAACATCAATACCACATTTCAGCTGCCTGACATTCAGTTCTTTGACTCGAGCAAAGACATATCGCTGGCTCCTCCCACTGAAGCCACTGAGGTCGAAAATAGAGACGATGACAAGAACAAGAAGCCTCCAGAACGGCGAGGGCGGAAGCGGCAAGATGGTGGCATGAAGGTCAAAGATAAGCAGTACAAGTGCAAAGTGTGCTTCAGTTGGTTTCTTACACTGGGGGAGCTGAACTTCCACAAGTTATCTCACAACCCGTCCCCTCCCCCGACCTGCTACATGTGTGTCCAGCGTAAGTTCAGCTCAAGGGAGCAGCTCCGAGACCATCTGTGGGAAAAACACGCCAAGAACAAAACAGGAATATGGACCTGTGGGATGTGCTTGAAGGAGATATCCGACGTGTGGATGTACAATGAGCACCTGCGAGAACATGCCACTCAGTTTGCACGTAGGGGGCAAACGCAAGGCTCTATGTTAGGGATTTCTGGTTGCTTAATGCAAGAGACAGCTGTAAAGAACTTTATCACCTCTATCATGCAGCACCGGCCCAGTAAAGCCAGCAGAGAATCCAGCAAAGCCCAGAGAAATTTGGAAAAGACCAGGGCTTCGGATACTGCCACAGGTAATGGGAGTGCATCAGAAGAGTCAAAGCTTCATAAAGCTAAAAGCAGCAGTGGAACTAGTGGGAGGCAGAGCACTTTGACTCCACTTGAAGTCCTCCATAAAGTCGACACACCTAAAAATGTGGAGATGCACCCTAACTGCAAAGACCCCTCCAGAGACTGCCATCACTGCGGAAAACAATTCCCCAAGCCCTTTAAACTGCAGAGGCACTTAGTGGTACACAATTTAGAAAAGATCTTCCTGTGTTACAAGTGCCCTGTCTCCTATCAGGAGGCGCACGAGCTGAAAGAGCATCTGAAGAGTGCACATGAAGAAGTGGACGAGCTAGATTCAAAGCACACCACGCTCTACACGTGTGAGCTCTGTGCTGATGTCATGCATGTCATCAAAAAGTCTTTCATCTGCAGCACATGTAACTATACTTTCTCCAAAAAAGAGCAATTTGACCGACACATGGAAAAGCACCTGCTGGGAGGAAACAAAATCTTTAAATTCCGAGGCGTACTGAGGCCTGTCAAAGCATCTATCTCCAAAGAGAATGAATGTGACTCTCCTGCGAGTAAGAAGAGGAGACTTCTCTCTGACAGTTTGCCAGAAAACAGCTCAGACAGTGGCATTGCCAGTGTGAGCCCGCTGCATTTAAACCAAAATTCAGAAATACAGTCTTCCAAGTCTTGTGTGTCCACAGCCGATGACGCTACACAGACCACTCTAAATGAGTACCGCAATGACACAAAGAACACCAATGTAAAGACCGAGGACGTGGCTGAGGACTATTCGGAACTACTCATAGAGCTGGAGAAATGTATTCATATGAGCACGGCCGAGTCAGCTGTGCCCAAAGAGGAAATTGAGCCGGTTCTCTCACCTAATCCTGATGAAGAGGCTAATGGAAATTTGATTAGTGAAGCATGTGACGTGAAAGAGGAGAATGAGTCAGTATGCATTCGAGCGAGACAAGCTCACGGTCAGCATCTAAAGAAAGCAATAGTGAAGTGGAGGAGATTGTTAATGCAAAGGAAGACTTGGCTGAAGGTGATGTCACAGGAGGAGAACAAATTGAACTCCTTCCTCCTCATAATCACTCTGTTGTTAAAGAAAATGTAATCAATTCAAAGACACCTGAGTCTGCCATGCATCAATTAGTTATCGAAGTGTCTAAGCAGCACAGAGATGATGAGCAGTGTCATCAGGCATCGAAGGCCCCCAGTCATGATGGCAAACTGCAAAGTGCATCTGCCAGCACAGAGCAGCAAGACAACAGTCAGATGAAAGACCAAGTTGTTCAAGTCAAAACAACTGATAACTCTAAAGTGAGCTCCAGAAACCCCACCGGTCGCACAGCCAAGAGTCTCACTAGGGCTGACAGTGTTGAAGGAAGCTGAAAGTGTGAAAGAACCTGTAAAACCACAGAAGAAGAGAAAAGAAGTGAAATCCTCCCACAGCCTGCAGAGGGTGTCCTCTCCAGCTACGCAAGAAAACTTTGACATTGAGGCCCAGGCCAAAAAGAAATCCCGACCCAGCAAGTGTGTGACCCTGCAGAGAAAGTCAGACGGAGCTAATGAATATCCTGTGCTGTCCTCGATGCACGGAGATATTGTGAGCAACAAGATTATTTCTAAATGCAAGACTTCAAATCTGCAGTCCAAGAGAGGTTTACTTGAAAGCTGCACACCAAAGAAGAGTGATATTGTCAATCCTCTAAATGGAGACTACAAAACCAAAAAAGGACCTATGGGACGGCCACTGCACTCTCCCATCTCCAAAGTGGCATCAGTTTCCATGAACAATTCACTGAACAAATCCCGGACGAAGATTGGGGTGAGAGCCATGGACAGCCATTCATTCAGGACAGCCGAGTCGCAGAACCACCTCCTGAGCCAGCTGTTTGGCCAAAAACTCACCAGCTTCAAGATCCCTTTGAGGAAAGACACGTCCGAATCTATAAACTGAGTATGGACTAAGGGATGTGTGAACAAGAGACTTTATACTTCACAGTTTTAAATACAGAGACTATTCATCCTGGTGAATAATATTGCACAGCTATTTCTGTGAAACGCTATCTTTAAACACTTACGCAGTCACTTTATGTCTTCTTTGTGTTTTTATTAAACAAATGTGAGGACTTATAGCAGATGAAATGAATATGCTAGTGGGAAAACCATTACTGCTTTTTCATTGTTTAATAGTATCGCTTATAGAAATTATATTTCATAAAGAGAAGTAAAAAAGAAAATACTTGAAAAGAAAGTAAAATATTTTCTGTTTTAAAAAATGCATGTTCATTTTGCATTGCTAATATGAATTTATCAGATTGGGTCAAAAGGACCAAATTACATTATAGCTGACTTGGACTATTGTCTGTGCACCTTTTTCATACATGCTTTGACGTCATAATAATAGCTGTGTATACTGTCAGAATTTACTGTATTGCATTGACATTCATCATATTGGGCTTTTTGTATAAACATTCCCTGGTGCTACATTGTGTCTTATCGTAATGTGAATGCCAATGTCCTCAGAAGGGAAGAGATTCTGTAGCAGTTACAGTACTATACACAGACTGTTTCTCATTACTGTGTAAAGTATACTCCATATGTAGGCTGGTACAACACAATATCACCAAGTGTCCATATGTAATCTCAGGTGCATACAAGGACATGACAGTCCCAAAGACCTGTACTCGTGCACTGAAAATCACCACACACAAATCAAAGACAAACTCACCAACTGTTTCTGTAATTCCAAGTGTTTTTAAATAGTATTTACTAGGACAGCAAAGGTGCTTTATCTTGTTTATACTTGTTTATACCGTGTTGTATTATATTGTAGGTAGAGTATTGTTGGTGTAATGCTTTGTGACAAAGTTTTATTTTAATAATGTGCAAAAAGAGTCAGAAGAAAGGGAAGTGCAGTGCCTCTTGCGATTTGTTAAGTGGTCCACTAAGTGCCTCTTTTATTGTTGTTATTAAAGATCTGTATTGCTATCTCCTTGCACTTTTTGTCTTTTGTTTTTTTGGAGATGTTTTGCAAATGTTCTGAGCCCCATCCCCGCGGACCACCGCTGTCACCGCACGCATCAAACACTGAGGCGGTTAGAGCGACTCGTGCCTAGAGGCAAAAAGCAGGTGCACACACAACAAAGTCTCACTTCAGTTTAGTGTCTTCAGATCAGCAACACAACCACTCGACAGAAAAATGTCTTCTCTACTGCGGGGGAGCTCTGAACTCCAGGCAGTTCCATTGGCCGCGCCACGCTGCTGTCTCACCACGTGTAGCATGGCTTCTATCCCTACACGAACATATGTCATCATCACATAGGAATAAAAAGCCATAGTACACTGCGGCACACTCAGGAGTCAGGAAACAGCTGATTCAGGCGAGGGTCTCACCACGCCGAGCCGGATGGGACCTGAGAGGAAAGACAGAATGGAGAGAGGAGGGGAGACAGAGCGAAAAGAGAAAAAAGGTTATTTTCTTTGTTGAGGCCTGAGGCTTTATCATCAACAACTGCGTGAAATGAAATAAAGAAGAAATAATGGAGCAAAATACCCATTTTAAATGCCAGTTTATTATTATACTGTGGAACATCACGCACCATATTCAACACAGAGCCCTACAGAGTTGATTTATGATTAAAGCAGGACTCAACATTACTGCTGTAAACTTACATGGCAACAAGTCAGTACATATTAAATATTATAAGATGTGTTTATTTAAGGATCCCTATTAGTCTTCATGACAGTAAACTATTCTACCCTGGGATCTATATTTACATAACAAATAACATTACAACATAAATATGGCAGTTAAATACATAGACTAGCAGACTCTGACAATGATAATGACTGAAAATAAAAAGGCAATAGTTTTAGTTTCACAGTCTGTGAGTTTTACTCCAACTCCCAAAAATAGTTTTAAATCAAAACTCAAAGTCTCTGTATTAGTTCTGGGCAGATCTAGAGTGGAGCTGCAGCTTCAGGCTTGTCTCACTTGTTCAAAATGAACAGCCAAGGTTAAGGTCAGGTAGGAGATACATAGTGAAGAGTCTGGTGAGTTGAAGGCACTGTATCTATTGAAAGGGATGTTATTCTTCCTTTTTCATGGCTCTATTACAATGTATTTTCATGACCTTGAGGTACGTTTTGTAGTAAAGGCTGCATAGTGGTTCTTTGGTAACTCCAACCATTATGAGTCAAGAGAATAATTATCAGAGCCAGTTAAAGTTTACACACTGCCCATTTGGATGTTTTGCAGAAACACACAATTAATTATAAATCTATTTTCATTGTGACACCAGATTTCTATTTGAAATCTTCAAATAGCCTGGCAGCCATTGAGAAGAAAGTGTGAAGGAAACAAAAGCAGTGTTAATTTGCATCAGTAATAGATTTAGTGAGAATACTGGTTTGGCAGCAGCATTATTATAAAGAAGCCAACATATGTGTTCTATATTTATTGGCTGTTGCAGCAGTCCTCCAGCAGCAAATAAGCCTTTATATTAATTATAGTGGTCTGCCGGTAAATGCATTACTCCTTGACCTTAGTAACAGAGTAAAATCCTCAACATCACAAGAGAGCTTTGTTATGCTTCAGTTCAAGAAGGAATTTCACCTTTTTACCACCAAGAAGAAAAAGCTTCTCACACCATCTAATTTGTTAATGGTAGCACCTTAAAACGCTTGAGTTTTTGTAAGGAAATCAAGGACAGCATTTACACTAGCAATAGAAAGTCTCTGCAAAAAGAAAAGTGTTGCAAAATGCTTTCTTCACTTTTCATTTTTGCACATTACCTCTGAATATTCTGAAGGTGCTTAAAACATAACAGAGTCATTAACATTCAAGTCAACCCTTTCATTGATTGTATAAAGGGGCTGTGCCAGATGAATAGGTCAATGTGACTTCTGCTTCATCTCCTTCAGAGAACAGGCTTAGGTGTAATCAGTTTAACAAAACTTCTTATGTTTACAGTGCTGAGCAGTCGATTAAACTGCAGAGTAAACAATGCATTCATCAGTTGTAACAGTACATTCTTTGCTGCAGGTGCATTATTAATTCATTCAAACCTTTACCACATAATTAGCCCAACATCACAAAATCACTCCGAACACCTCCTACAACTACACTTACAAGCTGCTTATTATGGATGTGCTGTTCCGCAGAGGGAAATATCAAAGTGTTTCAAAAATAAGCTGTAAGTCTAATGAGTTTCATTTTGTTTTCTTTGTCAAGCCACCAGAGAGAGGATTGAGTTCCCTCACTTTACACTATATAAACCAAATACAGGTCAGTGTGGGGGAGGACGGAGGACCACCTGCTAATGTTAGTGTGTGTCCCAGATGTAAATGGACGCCATTGATCCGAAGGGCAGAAGAATCAACATTGATTAGCCTAGACAAGAAGACTTACTGTCAATCCCAGTATGCTTCAGTAAAGCTCCGCAACAGACTCATTTATTGGTGTTAATATAACATTGATTGTTTTCAGAATTGTGTTTTATTGTAATATTAACACTAGAACAGCCATCTTTCCAATACCCTCCTTAACCTCCAAGTGTTTGGTACATACATATAAAATGTGATAATCTTTAATTCTATAACAATTCATGTGTTCCCTATGCTTATACTTATATGTTTATACTCCCTGACTGGCAATGTCAAAAGAGTGTCCGTTTACATACCCATCTATCTATCTGTCTAACGCCATACTATACCATACTCATTCATTCATATCCTACCGCTTTGTCCTGTTAGGAGTCATGGGTGACTGGAGCCTATCCCAGCAGCTTTGGGCCTGAGGCGGGGTACACCCTGGACAGTGGCCAGTTAGTCACAGGGCTGACATTTAGAGACAGACAGTGACAGACAACCTTTCACTCTCACATTCATTCACTAGAGACACTTTAGATTTGCCAATTAACCTATACATGCATGTGTTTGGACGGTGGGAGGAAGCCGGAGTACCCGGAGAGAACCACAGTAACACGTGGAGGACATGCAGACTCCTCACAGAAAGACCAGAGTCGCCCGAGAATGTTTGAGTCGACCGGGTTTTGGACTCACAACCTTCTTGCTGTGAGGCAGGAGTGCTAACCCTACTATACCATACACATACTATACTATACTATACTGTACTGTACTGTACTATACTATACTATACTATACTATACTTAACTAGAGTTGTAGCAGGATTTGTTAGGACTGTGCTAAAATGTTGATATTGTCAGATAGTCAATCTTTGGTCATAGAACTAGACCTTTGTTTCCACAGGAGCGGTATGGTATGGGTTGGGTTCATTCGGGTAAGTTTCCATTACCAAAAGGGGCCCAAAGTGTCTCAAAATAGTGAACCGCACAGTACTACTGTACTGGTCTTGTGGTTTGTTTAAGAAAAGGTGGAACTGAACACTGCAGTGTGCTGATGGATAATTCTTACTTATGATAAACATGTTCCAAATGTGAGAATGTCATGTTCCAAGAAAATACGCTAAATGTCTACTTTTATCCCAAAACCAAGCTTGAGTTTATTTGTTTTTTTAACAGAGCGTTGTGCGGCTCGTTACATCTATTGTCCTCATTGGATTAAACACAAGAAGAACTTGTGGCATTAAAGAGTGATTATGAAATAGTGACTGATATATCTTAAAGAAAAGCAGCTTTTGTTGCACTTGTGTGACGTCACTGTTTACGAAGCAGACATTGCTCTTCTGGGCCAAGCACTGTGGAAACGCAAGGCTCTTAGGAGTTACCCAGGGGCACAAAACTGAGCCGACCTGTACCATAATACTTGGTCTTTGATCCAGCCACACAGTTTGTCCAATAACTACCAATTTAAAGCAACAACTTACAATTTTGCCTTGACTCATCGTAGAAAGGACAAAATATATTTCCTAGGGCTTAACATGGCATACACATTTTACAGTGTTTTCTCGATGGGGTAAAATGACCCCCTAGCCTACTGGTTTAAGGTCTAAAGTATGTTTTTCTTGTTTTATCCATAAAACTCCAAAAACACTAGATGTTGAGGGTGGTAATGTCAGGGTTTTATATAAAAGAAGTTTAAAAATGACTTCCTGTCGGTTATAGTGTTAATATGTGTTTTTACCATGTAGCATTACTGGCTCCAATATTTAATCACTATATGATTGCATGCTTCATTCTGCAAGCTGTGAGGAGATTCATTACGCTGCAGGAATCCTGGCCAAGATTCGGGGATGAGAGCAGAGTCTGACTGATGAATGATGGATGACTTCAGACACCCATCACCGAAATAAATGAAGTGTAATTAATATGTCAAACTGCACATTAGATCAAATATATGACACAAGCATTCGATAGTGAAATATCCTTCCATTTCGATTTTACCTGAATTGTTTTGCTCCAGGCTTCCTTTTGCTCCCATGATTCCTCAGGTTGCTTGGTTGGTGTGCTGATTAAGACAAAATGGGAAAAGCTCAGTATATTTAGTCACAGTCAAGGTGCGGCACAGAGCGAATAGGAATGCCCACCCCGCTGTCATCCATTCTTTTTATCATCATCAGATCTGGGGAGTGAATTCTCCAGAGGCACACGCAGCGCAGGAGCATGACAGCAACGCTTTGCACTTTGAAGTAGAGTGACATTATCAGTAAGCGTGGTCTTGAAATAGCATCTCTACTCTCTGCCTTTCTGAGCTTTCCTCCCTGTTTCATCTCATTTTCCCCCCTCCATCCTGCATGTCCTCACCTCTTGTTCCTCATTTCAACAAATTTCCTGTTCTCATTCCCATTCTTTTGACTTCCTCTGCTTTATCCTGCTACTCCTTCACCTCTGCCTCCTTCCTCCCCCTTTCCTCTGTGCTCCTTCGCAGCCTCTTGTGGAGGTCATCAGATCGGTGCCTGTTAGAGATGTGCTAGTGGTCATTTGTAATGACACGGTGGCTGGGGGTCGTTGGGGTCAGCTCTCTGGAGATTGTACGGTTTTGGCCCGGATTTTCAGATAAATAGACGGGGAGGGATTTTTCACACGCTGCACAAGAAGTCATGATGAATCTTTGTCCTGGGATTAAATCTTTTTTTTTTCTACAGTACAGATGAATAATTCAACATAAACAGACCCCCCTGTGTGAACAAAGAGGACAAAGAAATCTTTGAAATCAAAAGATCAAACCTATTCTTGCCTGACAACTTTAAAAGGACTTCCTGCTAAAATCTTCAGAGGAAAAAGAAAAAAAAAGCACAGTCCCAAAGGAGCAGCACCTGTAATGGGAGTCACATAAAGTAGGGCAGTGTATCGCATCCTAATGAAGCAAAGAAGGAGATGAAGAAGAATCACAGAGCTGCAAGATTGATTCATAGGTGTTGACATTAAACGTGAGAGGGGCACACTTTGGCTTTCCTCATTGGCAGTGACTCCTATGCTCTGTACCATGTTTCCCTTTCACTGTTAGTTCAAAGGCCATAATGACTGTCTGTTTGGTGATCCGGTTCATATAAATAAAAAGACCTGTTATTGTCACAGATTTTTCAGCCAGAAAACTCCACGTAAAGCAGAAAATCATACATGTGAAGGTTTAAGTTTAGGAGCCAGTGTCAAACCATTTGTTGTTGTATAAGTAATAATAAATGTTGTCCAAAACGTATATGTCTACATAATTATTAATCAATCAATGTCAGAGTCAAGGGTCTGTTGTCAAATTTGTTCCTGGTTTATCCCGGTTGCAAATATTTGTGGCCTGCAAAATGAAAACAATATTCAAATGCCTGCAATCTTTAATAACACAAAGATTATGGTGTACATCATTTTAATTGTAGCCATGCGACTAACTGGCCAGTGTCCAGGGTGTACCCCACCTCAGGCCGAAAGCTTCTGGGATAGGCTCCAGTCACCCGCGACACCTAACGGCACGTTATATGAACGACACAATATTCATCTGAAAATGACTTTACTTCTTAGTGGTCAAGCCTAATTTTGATCATGCATTACTGATTTGTTTGACATTGTTGTAATAGGTTTTTTATGTAAAGCAGTATATTAAAAGTCAATGAGGCACGAATATGTATTGAACAAATGAGCCTCTAATTGAATAAAAGAAGTCATTTTCTTCTATCTTAGGTCCTCAGTGTGATACACATAAACCAGTGCAGCCTGCAGTTGAATAGACTTTCTGCTGGATATTCAGTTTTTCTTCTCACATTTATTTCTAAAGCATGGCAGGTAAAAATCATTAGCAAAATGTCTTAATTCTTTAGTCTCATTTCATTTCCAAAGTTCCTTTTCCCACCAAATTAACCCTGACTCTTGCCTCATCTACCTATCTCTGGCAATTCTGGACCCCCCTCACCCTTCATCACTTCTCCACTCCCCCCGCCCCTTCCACCTCCTCCAGTCTTTCAGTTTATCGCAGAGATCTGAAGGATCTACCCTGACATTTGATGTGGCACAAAATTGGATTTCCAGTGCAGATCTCTCCCCCCAGCGCCTCTGCAAGTGTAATCCACGCTGGAATGGAATAAAATGAGTGGCATGCCAACAGTCTAAGTGTCTAAATGGATGGCTGTTGAGATGTCTGTGACCTGCCCTTTTTTGTCTGCTGGCCTCTGAGTTCATTAGACACCACACAGAAGCACACACATACTAGAGTCTGTGATGTGTGGGATTCTCAAAGACACATTCTCCTCTTTGTCATTGTCATCTCTCGCTGTTGCTGTTTGAATGTGACCCTGCGTGTGCTTTTGTCTGGCCGTGTCTGACATTCATAACTAATCTCAGCAACGCCAAATCAATTTCCCCTTTGTGCCACAGAGTACGTCCTGTGGAGGCTTGAACTTTTACACAGCGAAAGATCAATTAGCAGCTCGAGCCATGACATTACCCTGTTTTCTATAAATGCATCTTGTGATGGAGTAAGTGCCACTGACAGATGTTGCACGATGACTCACCATAGCTGTGTCACCTGTCTGACCGCCGGTATCCCACAAGGCATTGCTTTAACCCGACAAACACTTTATTCACAGCTGGGAGACAATGACTCAAATGAAATCCCAGGTTTTATCCTCAGTCTAAAAGTCTAAAGCCCTGTCATGCCCTGTGACTCTCTGAGCTGATTTGAATAAAACATTCTGTTTTGCTCCCCCGAGATCTGGAATCAGCAGTTTGCCCTGCGATTAAAACTTTCACTGGTGCTTCTATGTGGGAGAGAGACTTCTGGTTTACAGCATTCAGAATCTACACAGAGGTTTACAATGAAAGAGGAGTCATTTAACGGTGAAAAAAGCAACACAAAGCACAGATGAATGAGAAGACGAAGGAGAACCTACCTGCAGGATGCCAGTGAGTGGACTCTCCCTGTGGCTTTGGCGGTGTCTGGTTGTGGCGAGTGTCGCCCGGCAGCCTCTCTGAGCGAGCGTGTGTGTGTGTGTGTGTGTGTGTGAGTGTGAGTGTGTGTTAGGCAGTGGGGCTCAGCTGCAGAGACTGACATCATCCCTTTTCAGAGACGAGGTTTTCCCTCCGCTATCTGCACCCTCTCTCTCTCTCGATCACCCCACCGCTCTCGTTCTCTCTCTGTAACCCTCGCTCGACCGCTCACTCAGCCTGTTACAGTAGTGCACTCCTCCACCGCACCAATATTTCCTCTCGATTTGTATTGATTTCAAATGTCTTCTATTATTGTCCATTCATTTTGTAATTGCCACGTCTAGTGCATACACACATAGCATTGGTCTCATGGTATTGGTGTAGGCTTGCAATACTGTTACACAGTGATGAAATCCAGTAACACCCCAGTATGGTCATAAGGCCCAGTGAGAGAACATGGAATTAGGCTAAAGTCCTGGCATAGACTATGGCATTGAAAGAGCTTTAAAATTAATTTTTGATTTTTGTTTTTTAAAAACATAACAGAATTAGAAGAGGTTAGCTTGTTCAGTATTCTTTCTGCTAAAATCTGTAGTAACATGTTTTAAAGGAAAACATAAATTAAATTAATTTATTCAGCAGTTCAATCAGACTAACTATTTGTTTATGTATATTAGTTGTGTTGAGAAAGGTTCCAATGTATTCAAACATTTGTCTGGTTTAAAAGCTTACATAGAATTGCTTTGGAGATATTTTTGAGTTTTCAAAGTGACTAAAATCCATCTCATCCTGCTGAGGACTATGCAATTTCTCCCGAACTGGCGTATTTTTGGGCTATGAGTGTTATCATTGGAGTCATGGGAGTGTTTTATGTTTGACGACACAGTGATTGTTTTTCCGTCACAAATGTAAACAACATATCTATGCCCTGATTATTCCTCTAAAGTACCTGCCCTATGTTTGATGAAACAGACTGGCTTGTGAATGGGCATAATTACATAATAACAATGTCCTAGGATGAGGAGGTCCTTGTCTATAAAAAACTGTATTTACTATCTTCTTTAGATTAGGCATGAGGAGAACCTAAAGACATACTTAACTTAAACGTAAAAAAACTGGTGCTCAAAAGATTTTTCTGTTTGGAGTTTAGAAAGCTGACAATAAACCTAAAACAATCTTCCACCAGTTTTTAAAGCAGTAGATGACTATACCCTACTTTGATCCTTTACGTTAATGGCACTGCACCTACATTTTATAGTTTATGTTAAATATATTCTAAAGGGGTGTGTATTGGCAGGCACCTGGTGATACGATATTTCACAAAACACATGCCATGATACAATATATTGTAAGACAAAATTTGCAAGCTAAAATATTTAGGCATAAATCCTTCTACATAAGCATGTCGATCTTTTCTGTCTTTATGTGCTGCCAGACACAGCTGTATTTCAAAGTTTGCATGAGTGCAGGTGCTTAGGTGAACTGTTGGGTTTGTCCTGTTCTTTAATCCTCAGACTTAGTCAAATCCTCACGGAGTAAAAGTTCCACAAAGGGTTTTGTTCACTGCTGGCGCATCTCTCCACTCTCTTCCTCTTTCTACTTCCTGTTAATTGCTGGAGATCAAGGATTGGAAGAGTGCATCAAACCTGGAGCCTAATGGGCACCGGTCTTTCATCTGGCCAGTTCTTCCACATCAGCAGGATTCAGGAAAGGAGGAAAAGTGAAAAGTCTTGTGAGATAGATGCCTGCTGTGGCGCCGTTGGTGGTTTGCAGACTGCTGCTGCTGTCCATGGTGCTGATTACAGCTAAAGGAGACATCACTGAGGGCAGAGCTGACCCTGTAGACCTGCACAAAATAGCCTTGAACACAGGCACTGAAAAACGGTTTGGCCAGTGCGGGAGAAGCACTAACAAATACACAGACATCCCGCTTGCAGCCTCCTCGTCTGTTTCCCACGGGGCATTTCTCCGCGTCTCAACTCGTTTAGACTTACATTCATCATTGTAAGGCAACAGTGGCAGGTGGGATTAAAATGGATTAGCCCTATTAAAGAAATGTGTGGTTTATATTACAGCCCAAACCACACACATGCGTTCAAACTGCGCAATGAAACAACAAGCACTCCAGCGATGAAGGTAAAAGGCCCACAAGGGGTTCGATGATGAGAGGGAGGGGTGCGCTATGGATATATATGATGCGTACATTGCAGCCTTGCAGCCTTTCCACCATACTCACACACTGTGGACTGCTTTTTGTTGTCTTAACTCCCGTCTCAAGAGGTAGCTTTTAGAATCTTGCCTCCTTGTTTCCATAGTGACACTTTCCCTCCTTTGTGCGGGGAGGAGAAAGACAGGCGTGTGCAGGGATGGGGAGGAAGGGAGGGAGGGAAAGGAAGGGGGAGGTGTGACAGCCAGATAACTTGGTTCACTTACATTTATTCAACTCAAAAAGAATACATTAAAAAAAAATCTACAAAGCCGGTTCCCCACATCAGGGGAAGCCTCCTCATTTCTGTTTTTATTGGCCGTCAGCAGCGAGTTGTTTAACTTTTGACTAATGGCTCAGAGACAGCTCACCTGAAATAAACCGAAAGTGTGATTAAAAACTCTCTGGCTGTCTCTGCTGTTACATATTTATACATATACATGGATGTGTCTGAGAGCTTTTTCTAATTGAATAAAATCTGCAAAGTAAACAATGCGGGGGATGGATCTAAAAATAAACCTCTCACACATTGGAAATTAGTTAAATGTGTATAAGGCTGTAGTGCACACAGAAGCACACAGTTCTGAAAGATGAGCTGTGGGAGACAACACAGTTAGTTATGGCATCGAGGTTGGGTTTATAAGATAACAAGTAGATTTATACTGATGAAAAAGGAATAATATATAATAAGTTTGTGTCATCATAATATCCGCAGCATTGCAGTTCAAACTGGAGTGCATCAAACTTGGAATCTATGGGCACTTAGGTTCCATCTGTCCAATTCTTCCACAATACAAACAAAAAGCTCCAGTAGAATGGTGTTTAAAACAAACCAGAGCAACCTGGGTTTAGCCTGGGTCTGCCTTCTTAATATCATTCCACAACACTCGCCTTTGTTTCCTCTGTGTCTGTTGTCTGTCAATATGAATATTTTTTTTAAAGAGAGAGAGAGAGGGGAATGACAAATTACCTGAGCAGGAATCAAACCGGGGTCTCCAGAGTATACATGCTTTACCACTTTTTTACATAACAAATATACGTATATTCTCAAAGTTATTTGGATGTTCCTTGACATAAAAAAGACTGCTCGGCTGTTGAGAAACTATACCATGCAAGTTGAGGTGAGCAAATTAGAAACAACATCTCCCTGTGACAAATGTCTTTGGCTTTTGTCTATTCATGATGGAGTTTAACCCTTCTGAATTTTAACTCACCTTAGCATGCAATAATTGCCATTAAAAAGTAAACACAATTTGTTTTTTTTTTTTGCCATTGTTGCATTTTATACATTTGTGTAACAAATAACCCAGTAACCTAAAGTAGCAATATAACTATGTGTTTTCATGGGCTCAATACACAGTGTTGCTTTAACTGTTTTTGTGAGGATCTGACAGTGTTCCCTGTTTTAGTCACTGCAATAATCAGTGTATACAGTATTCTTCCTAGTGTCACAAAACCTTTATAGTATTTACTGTGGCATTTACAGTGTTTATAAGACATATCTGGGCATATAACATCCAACATTCAAACTAGAGACATACGCAGTTTGACGTTATTCAATTGGTGAAAAAGCTGCACAAACTTTAATTAGTGATAGCCTACTAATTAAAGCATGTACAAGGACTATACATAATGCAAAACTTTTAAAATGACCTTCAAGCGCAGCACTATAACCTGGATAAAAACAGCAGCTAATCAAAATCAGTGGTGTGCTGTGTGTAATAAATTATTAATTATGGATATTAAATGACTGAATTCATCACTTTCAAAACAAGCAGGTGGGATGTGGGAGATTGATGGCAGTAAAACACGTGTGTGTGTGTGTGTGTGTGTGTGTGTGTGTGTGTGTGTGTGTGTGTGTGTGTGTGTGTGTGTGTGTGTGTGTGTGTGTGTGTGTGTGTGTGTGTGTGTGTGTGTGTGTGTGTGTGTAGAGAGAGAGATAAATAGAAAAAGGAGGCGGATGGAAAGAGAAAAGGAGAAAGAGAGTGTCTGAATGTGGCTTCGTGGCTTAGTCGGACTGTGCTCAGAAAACCAAGAGGCAAATCCCCTCTGCTTGTGCCCCGCAGCGTGTGAGCTGTGGTCGTTCCACATCAGCGGGTCGCTATCAGGACACTGCTCAGACGCTGGGCTGCTCCACATAAGGGGATTTTCCAAACGGAGACGTGGGCCATCTTGAGCTGTCACAACTCTGCTTTATAAACAAGGATACACCTGACAGACTTAATGAAATGATGGATGAGGTAAATGGACCTGTGAGCAAAGCTGAACTTTTGTTTCCCCTCTTAATCATTTGCTATTCCCATAATGCACCATGCAGCTTGAAAGACTGCCACACTCTGCAGCTTTGAGGAGGCAAAGGAGGACGAGCAACAAACTACATTTATGTGTCACAATAAATGAACCAGTGGTCACTAATAACAAGAAGAGCAAGACACACGTAACTGTATGATCAAATGAGACCGACAACACTACCCTAAAAGCATACAGTGAAATCCATTTATAAAGGAATCCCACGCACACACACACACATACACTCCAGCTGGTCTTTCCCAAATACAAACATTGTCTGAGAATAAGGTGAAAGAGACAGTCGGAGTAAAGTTGTACACTAAACATATACGTAAAGCAGCCACAGATCAGTTAATTTTTAAGGCAGACTATTTGGTACAAGCCTGAAACTAGACAAAGCAGTATTTGGAGCCAAAGGTTTACTGCTCTGCAAAACAGCAGCGTCACAGAAAGAGAAACACTTTGCTCATACGCAATGCCACAATTGGCAATTGGAACATGGAACAAAGCCCACAAGTATACAAAACTGAAAGTAGGGCAACTTAGACAGTGTTTTAAGAGAACGATACAGACAGAAATCAGCTTCACTGGACGTGATTCTTATGTGAGCTGAAGGATTTACCTTCCAATGAGGCTGGCGATATAAGCGGTTTGTACTCCTGAAGTACTTCTGCACTAAACAAATCAAAGCGTACAAATTTATCTTTTAACAGTTGAATCCACTTTGTTTCCAGAAGTTCAACAATGACTGCCATTTCATTTTACAATGGTTTGTTTTTTTGTTTTTCATAGCCTATCTTTCATTTCTAAGCTGGATTCGGAGATGAAGTTGCCACCCAGTAAAGTATTTAGAGCCAAAGGTTTGCCGCTCTGCAAAACAGCAGCAACACAGTGAAAGAAACATTTTGCTCATGCAATAATGTGACAATGGTTGGATTTGGCAGGAACACAAAACAAAGCCCAGAATGACAAAACAAAAGCACAAGAAACCCTTCTATACTATGCCAACATTCATTCTGCCGTGTCATTTCCTGGCTAGTTGGGGCTTTACATGGCAGATACACCAATGCACTTCATCCTGCTACATAAGTTTTTCTCTACATTTCTGACTGCGAAACATGATCTGAGTGGAATGGCAGGTTGGTGTTAAATAAATTGGAGCTGTTCCTCTTGAGTGCTTGGAGGTAAGTGGTGGTTCTTTTCAAATGCCTCAGGTGTCCAGGGAGTAAGGGGAGAGCACAGTGCAGAGAGAAGACTGTTCAAGTCAACTGCACAGACTGATGCATGAAAGCCTCCATAAAAAGCTGCCAGTGACAGAGAGGCGAGAGAGGCGAGGCCGAGAGGCAGCGGTGAACCCCTCGCTTCTTTTAAACGATTGTAACTCATCACCAGTGAACTCCAGCCGAGCCGTGTTCCTTCTGTAAAAATTCTGTTATCGGAGTCACTCTTGTGTGTGATTTCAAATCAGTATGTGGGCGAGCCCGTTGGTGAGCGGCCATAGACAACCATGCGGTCTTCTCTTGGCTTTTCTATTTTGTCTTGAATCAATCTCTAGAGTGTAACAATACCTATTTCTCTCGGTATAATTGGACGGATGACAGGCACATCTGAAGTCAGGGGATGAAAGCCTCTCCTGACAATGGAGTGTCTGGCCTGTGACATGACTTGAATGAGGAAGAGATAGGGACTTCTCACTCACACAGACACGTACTGTAGGTGCCAAAGACACAGGTAAGCAAAAAAAAACCACCCATTTGTCAGGTTCTGATCAGAAAATGTAAACCATTTTTATAATAATCTCACATGTTCCTAACAATAAATCCCATGTGTACACTCATAAATTAGTCAGGGATTCAATATTGCGGTGCAGCCCAAATATTTGCCATCAGATTGTGCATTCTGCTGGCTCTGCGTAACAGCGCTCTGGCAGACTGTACATTTGAATAGCTGCCAATGCAACAAATTATTATTCACTTTGCCCATATTCTAGGCTGCCTATTTATATCTGCGTGGAAGAGTGTGAATGTAATACCCTTCATCCTGATGCACACGAAGCCGCGCCAGCATCAAGTGTGAACACATACAACATCAGCACCAGGACAAAACACACAGCATATAGCACTCAAGGAGATATTTGTAGAAGCACAAAATGTCTGTGTCTTTAGAGTATTTGCCGTTCGCTTTGTAACCATGGAAACTGTCATTACCCAAACATCCTCGCATAGATGGACTTACATTAAAAGTGCCTTGCCTTTTTTTCCTCTGTTCAAGGCGCCATCAAGCAAGTAAACATCTGAGGACAAAATGCACCACCCTCGACACTCCGACAGTCCGACAGGAAAAGTATCAGCGAATCCATTTGTTCAGATAAATTAAACTCACCCGTGGGACAATATGTGCTGCATAAATCAATAACTTTACAGGGCCCAGAGTGAAACCGAGCATTGATTTATGCCTCCCAAGTTGCACATATTCATACTCTCTAATGACACCCAGTGTGCCACATCCTATGCGATGACAAAGGTCTGTGTACATAGATGTACAATAGGCAGGAGAGGAATATAATAGCTGCTATAAATCAATATGACACCATTTTCCAAAAGTGATTGTTTTTTCGTCATGTCCTTTAAATATCCTTCACATCCTAAATATTGCATCATGCAGCAGGTATTTCCTTCCCCAAAGTATCCAGCACTAATCACAAACTATGATTTATTAAAGGAAAACATTTTGCAGTCTATGAGTAGAAGAGTGCAGATGAGGGAGAGAAATATTAACATAAAGGCACTATAAGTACAAAGAATTAATCATTCACCTATATAATCATCGATCAAGGATCTATGTATATTTGATGAGGGTTATAATGAAGCATAAATACGTTTATTTGATAGATACTTAATATACAATACAACTTGTTCAATGCAATGTGTATCATATCTTCAGTGGGGAGGGACCCAAAAGATGCTTCATTTTGCATTTTCCACAGAGACAATTACAAATCCTGGCAGAATTTGTGAAATTTTTGGCCTATTTCAAAAAATAACAAAAAAAAACTTTTTTCACTCATAGTTTGGGTGAAGCCATTTATGGTCAAACAATTGTGTTTACTCTTTTTAAATCATAATGACAGAAACTACCCAAATGACCCTGAATTTTACATACTTATTTTACATAATTTTGGCCTGATAACAAACAGGTTTGAATGGCTACTAAAGGTAACGTCCTCACCTGTGATCTGTTTGTTTGTAATTAGTGTGTGTATAAAAGGTCAGTGAGTTTCTGGGATGGACCTGCTTCATCACTTTGGGAGGGGTGCACGTGGCAGAGTGGTTAGCACTCCTGCCTCACAGCAAGAAGGTCATGAGTTCAAAACCCGGCCGACTCCGGTCTTTCTGTGAGGAGTCTGCATGTCCTCCACGTGTTACCGTGGGTTCTCTCCGGGTACTCCAGCTTCCTCCCACTGTCCAAAGACATGCATGTTTAGGTTAATTGGCAAATCTAAAGTGTCCCTAGTGAATGAATGTGAGAGTGAATGGTTGTCTGTCACTGTCTGTCTCTAAATCTTAGCCCTGCGACTAACTGGCCATTGTCCAGGGTGTACCCCGCCTCAGGCCCAAAGCTGCTGGGATAGGCTCCAGTCACCCGCGACCCTTAACAGGACTAAGCGGTAGAAAATAAATGAACTACCTTGTAAACAGAAAATCTTGTTGGTTTAAATTTGAATTGAATTGCTTGAATTTGGCACCACAGCATCTCCAGGAAATGAGGTCAAGTGCAAACAAGCCATACAAGACATTTAAATTCTAGTGGAATTTCCATTCAGTGACTTACAACTGCCCAGACAGGAAACACCGAATAAACCATACATGTCCCATAGTCACATTTATGTTGGGACAAAATAATACCTAAGTGATAAAACTGCAATTAACTGTGCTATCACTTCTGCTTTAAAAAGAATATGAATGGAAACCGGAAAAGAATGAAGAATATATTATATGGTTTCTAGCGCGTTCAATATACAGTACAGTATATGTTTTTATATATATATATATATATATATATATATATATATATCTTTATAGGGTCTTTTAATGAGAGAGCCATGGTAGTGGTTTAATGATTTCCAGTGTAGCTGTAGTGTATCCATCATGATAGAGGCGGCTGACACGTTAGTCAGCAGCAGCAGGTGGTTTGATGTGGCTCAAGTGTAAGTGGCTTTCAGAATGCAGGATAGCCTGTCAGCCTGGGGGCCTTAGGGGAGCAGCTTCACACCGCGTCTGCTGCCGGAGTGGCCTTATACACCGCCCTTCATTCTGTCTCGTTCCTGGGCTGGGTGTGTGAGCCCGAAAGTCCACAGAAGCTCATCTCTCTTGCTTTGTGTGTGAAGGTGTTAGCGGGCGAGTGTAAATCTCTGTCCGGTAGCAGGTTGGGATGGCTGTTTGGGGAATGCTTGGAGCGCGGGCTCACAGGGCCTCAGATTGATGAAGTGATGCTGATGGATGAAGGTAATAAAGGCGTGGATGTCCTGTCTGTTGCTGGTGATGAGGCCGGTATGAATCACCCGTCTGGGACTGCTCAACATGACGTTGCTCAATCCCCAAGCCTTACACTTCCTCCACCTTCGCACCCCTTTTATCTTCCATTGCCTCGTGACTGTAATCTTTAAGCCTAACTATATCCTTATTAGTTTATCATTTTAACTGTAGTACAATTCCTGTACAGTACATGGCCTAACTATATATCCCATAGAATTCCACACATCTTTTGTACTGAACATTTTGTACTTTCATGGTTAGAGCAGGGGTATCCAAACTTTTTTGTTCGGGAGGCCAAAGAGTAAACGTGTTAGTAGGCCCCGGGCCACAACAAAAATCCTTTGCATGTAAATAAAATAAATACATTTTCTCCCAGGTTTGTTTCAAATGCTTTATGTCTGTGCCACTGCCTCTTTTGTTGGACGAGGTAGGTAGCGCCTAATTATAAGCCCACAAACTTTTTGACCCAGACCTTTCAAAAATCGATCAGAATAGAACTAGTTGTGGACACAAGTGTGCACAAACCTACCTGAACTGTCTTATAGTTACTAAAATTAAAATTAAAATTAAAAGTTAATGTGAGCATAAGGAGTGAGGGTAGTTGTAGGCTGTTTCTGTTTTATACAGTATTGTTCAAAATAACAGCAGTACATTGTGACTAACCAGAATAATCCAGGTTTTTAGTATATTTATTTATTGCTAAGTAACAAGTTACCAGTAGGTGCAGTAGATTCTCAGAAAACAAACAAGACCCAGCATTCATGATATGCACGCTCTTAAGGCTGTGCAATTGGGCAATTAGTTGAAAAAATAGCAGTGTCTGCCGTTGGCTGTACAAACTCAAAACTATTTTGTAACGTTTTTGTACTCCAATCAACTTTTTAATCAAAGTACGCTGTTCTTCTGAACAATGTCTTAAACAACTAATTTTCCTCAGGCTTTCAAATGTTCAACAAATGCTGCTGGCTTCATCCTTAAATAGGGGCCACCTGATTCACACCTGTTTTTTCACAAAATTGATGACCTCAGTGATTGAATGCCACACTGCTCTTTTTTTTAACACACCCCTTTCAACTAATTGCCCAATTGCACAGCCTTAAGAGAGTGCATATTATGAATGTCTTGTTTGTTTTCTGAGAATCTACTGCACCTACTGGTAACTTGTTTGCCACTTAGCAATA
Source organism: Perccottus glenii (assembly GCA_024416835.2). NCBI lineage: Eukaryota > Metazoa > Chordata > Actinopteri > Gobiiformes > Odontobutidae > Perccottus > Perccottus glenii. The sequence continues at coordinate 19,264,779 of CM044563.2, read as the reverse complement.
AAAAATATACTAAAAACCTGGATTATTCTGGTTAGTCACATTGTTCTGTTATTATTTTGAACAATACTGTATACCCATTGGCTCCTCTTCAATGAAATAGGCCATTACCTTAACAATAAGCTTGCTCGACTGTCACTGCAGATTAAATCAATAGGCAGTCTGCAATTTCAGTCACAAAACATGGAGACCCTTGGCAGGTCAACTCAAACCCCGTTGCAGGCCAAATTTGGTCCCCGGGCCCCACTTTGGGCAGTTTTTGCAACTGTTTTTTTTTTTTTACAGTAAGAAGATGCCCTGTCTGTGCAAATTGTTCCTAGGCTTCCCTGTCATTGTGACACCCTGCATAATTCTATTTGCAGATAGTACCTTATATGTCACTTTTCATTTCTACTGAATGAAAGGACATTTATAGTTGTGGTTTAAGAACCCCAGCAGTTGCAGTCAGTCGATGGTTGCTGTCTCTTGAGGTCCGTACTATACAGTAGCTTCTCTTGTAATACGTTCATCTTTGGCCCCCTTCATATCGTGTATCTCAACTACTACTTTTATACTACTACTACTACTACTTTTGTGTAGTATTGTTTTAGATTATGCTGTCCAGACTTTGTGTGTAAGACTCTGGCACTATTACTTTCTGTTGTGTGATTTACCATTAACATAAACCAACTGTAAAACCATCCTGTAAAAAGTCTCCAGTACAACTTTTTTGACAAACGGCCCTTTGGTGGGAGGTTTTCTAATTGTGAGTTAGGACGCTTTTAATCACAACAATCCAAACACATCCTAATACATATGAGCCCTGTGTCCTCAGATTTGAGCTCTCAGGGCACCTTTATTCACAAATTGCATTAAGGTGGGTCACTTATATCTGATCTCTCAGTTCAGATTTTATTGCAAGCTTTGAAGTGGGCAGTCTGTGTCAGACTTTCTCAGGCCTTAAGGACGACTAACTTAGCATCATTATAAAGAGATTGCAGCCTGGAGTGAAAATTCAGCAGCATATCCTCACTGTATCAATCTGTCCTTGCAGCCACTGAAACACTTGTTTTATATGCAGCTCAAATCACTGCATCCTGTTTATTAATTGTGTGGCTAAATTAGCAGATGTTGAGTGATTGCAATGCATGGGTGTGAGAGAGAAATCCAATCAACTCTTCTCGTGGACGGGGGTCATTTGAATAAAGAAGGGCATGTGAAATTGCAGTGTTTGTGTCAACATAACGCGTTAATGATCTCGGATGATAATTGGTGGTTGGATGCACCAGCCCGTTGTTGTGGCCCGTGAGGTTCACTGAAAAGGACCTCCTGTGATAAGAAAGAGGCAAGCTGAGTGCTTTCAAAGTGGCGAGGCGCTGTAGGCAACACAATTTATCACTGCGCCATGAATATTCATCCGCGCTCTCGCCGTCTCCTCCAGGGCTGGTGAAAACATGTCTGTATTAAGTCTCCTGGATGTGTGGCGGGTTGAAGCCACCTGAACCTTGTTGGCCTCTCATTACCACACCGTGCTCTCTATGGCCCCCGCACACAGCCACTCTTTCAGGGAGGGAGCCCGCTTCATTAAAATAAAAAGGGAAATTCGCTCACTTGGTGCACTAACAAGCCAGAGATCAGACACTTAAATAATTGTGAATTCACCTCTGTGCACTCCCTCGCACAGGTCAGCTGCTGATTGAGAGTGCACTGAAGGATTGTCAGCTTCAACGTTATGCATCTAACAAGTTCTTCTTAGCAGTTCAGAACCATTTGGACTGTCTTCTTCAGCACTGACATGGGTGCATGGGTGCCATAGCTTGGTTTCTTGGCATCTTTTTCACCACTTTATCTCACAACTGTCCCCAGATTGGAAGTGGGGGGCATTTGACTGACAGGCTTTGGCCTCAACTGTCCCTGGGGTGGAGGCGGGGAGAGGTTTGTGACGGCCACAACTGGCTCGCACTTCTCTTACAATATTCTCCAGGCTGGTCTCAGACTGTCAGGGCTGTGAGAAGTAGAGAGTATAACCCGCCGCTGCATAATTCATCAGATCTGTCTTTTTTACTCCGGCTTTGCTGTGTGGCAGCTTCAGTGGCGGCTATTGTTTGAGAGAGAAAAAAATAGAATAATGGAGCTTGTCACAATACATTACCATAGTTTACTGTTAACAGCTATAGTTTGGAAACAACTTCACTTCCTTTGAAAGGGGCCATTCTCCATCTCCAAATTAGGGGTTAATGATATAGGAAACAGATCACTCAAATGGGCAATTAAGAAAACATTCAACTGCATTTGCCCTTGCACATTGGTAAATTAAGAGCATAGCATTTTATTACGGCTTGTCATATCTGCAAAGTCAAAACTTTTGTCTGTAAAGCTGTAATCCAAATTGAGATAAATAAGATACAGCTAAAGTATTCGCATAAACAGCCCGCTTTGTTTTGCAGCCAATTACCCCTGGCGTTGCCTGAATGTGACACGTACACAGCCCTGTCTGTTTGAAGCGTGTACACTGTCTTTGCTCATGATCTACTTGGCATTTATGTCTTGAGAAATCTGCAAGGGGAAAAATATCTCATCTTTGATGCTACATGACACCCACTATGACAAAAAAAAAACAAAAAAAAAAAAAACAAAACCTCCCACCCATAATCCTCAGCGCTGAAGCCAGAGGACAACTTCTGTCACAGTGCGGTAAATAAGGCCTCTATATGGAACGAAGCCAGAGGAATGTTGACCTCTAAAACAGCAGTATAGCTTCACGTCACTGGAGCTGTTTGTTATATGTTATCAGATTGCCGGGAACACTTTGTGTTCACACAGCTCACAGGATGAAAAAGAACACTAGAATCAGAGCAATCAATCATTAATGTTTCATGGGACGTTCACATATCACAGATCATACTTACTTATTTATTAGTACAATTGTATACATATGTCTTGTTTGCAGGGTGCCTTCAAACAAACTGATTTTGACATGCAGCAGCTTGTGCACAAACTGCTGCAGTGTTGAGGCATATATGTCTTATTTGGCTCAGCAGATGAAGTATATGTAAAACTACAAGAAGCAGATGGACGTCATAGGAAATCTGTCAGACTGAGCATTGCATGTTATTAGAGTTTGGAAAAAGGAGTAAAAGCTACTGTAAATTTTAAATCAAACCTTGTTCATGTTTGTTTCATTTAACTTTGATGTAGGCAATACTAACAATAAAGTTTATGAATCAGATAGATTTAAAATAGGCTACAGTAAAAATAAACACCAGCCTCCTCTACATAAAGGTTTCAAACGTCGTTAAGAGTTGCTGTATATTGTCTAAAAAAATAGAAAATGGTTTGAAGTAATTTTTGTTGAAAATGTCAGCTGTGGATGAGCTAAAAGTATTCTCAGTGTCTGTCTGGAGAATCTAGCCCCCACTGCCTCTGTGCCCCCCCAACTAACCGAAGTGACTGATTGCATAGCACCATCTGCTGACGACTTTGAGTAATGTCAGAGCTAAGGAAATCTTGTTCAGTTTAGAAGAAAAGATTATTGCAAATGCATCAATTCTGAGATTTTTCTTCTCCTTCAAAACCTAGTACTGATGCCTTTTCTTCAAGATGACCTGGATGACTAAGAACCCTCACAGAGTTGTTCAGTGTACTTGAGCAATTACAGTGATTCTGCAGAGGATCCTCTTGTTCAGGTGATTTTGAAGTAAGCTCAAAGACAACAGCAGACATTTTCTTTTATTTGCATACAGCCACTCTAATGTGTGGTCTCAAATTGTTGTTCACCCAGTGCAATTTTTTTTTAATGGGATTTTGTGAAACCTGGAAACAAGTGGAGGCATGCCACATTAACAGAAGGACTGTTCCTAATCAATCTTTATTTGTTCAGCAGCTACAGATTCAGGTTATTGCCAAAATATCCAGGACATTAACATTTTAACTACTCTGAACCTAAAGACATCATGGAAATCGAATAACGCCACAGGATCTGAACGACTTTAAAAAGTTGCCAAAATTATTTAAAAAAATAAGCTAATGAACATATTTAAAAGACATTAGCATTTACAGTCCTTGAGCACATATTCCAGTTAGATGATTTTGAAGTTGGCATAAAGACAACAGCAGACAGTGGGGTCCTCTTTAGTTTGTTCTTTATTACACATTAAATAGGAGTGGTGAGATTCATGGCAAAAAATAGACTCATCTGAGATCAGATCACCACTGTACATTGCCCACAGCAGGTGTGTTGTAAAGTGGTCATTCATTCACTTCCCTTGACCTGGACCCAGTCACGCTTTAGTCACATACACAGAGTGGAGTGAAACTCCATTAAAGCAACATTCATTTAGACACACCAACCAAATGAAGCACAATTTACAAAATATGCACCTTTCAGTATCACAACTATACAAAGGTTGTTAAAATACGATCCAGGTATAAGTGATACATTTCAGAAATCAGCTGTTGGCACGCAATCAAAGAGGAACATGTTGGTAAAACTACATGTCGAACAGTATTAACAAGAGGGTTTCATAATTAAAATTGCATTAACAGTTATCTATTTCATAAAAAGAGTAAAAATAAACTGGGTCTTAACTCATTAAATCTCAAAACAAAGTGGATCATGTCTGGATTTTCTATGACAACACATTAACAGCATTTTGTGTATTTTCCGAGTACACACAAGACAAAGTAAATGTTTCACTACCAACTAAAAGTAGCACCTAACGCAAACTAGAGGCAAATAAAAAAGTCCCTGGGAAACAAGCAGGTAAATATCCTGGTAAAATTGAACAATGGTTTAACCCGGAACACAAACAAGGCCTTATTTCAAAAACACATTTGGACAATTTCATCTAAAAACAATTTCATGGCAATTATTGCCTCATTTAAAAACATTAGTTCCACTTATAACACCATGATACCTAAGCTTTGTGACAGATTATTCTGCTGGACAATCACTGGGATTGAAAGACAGCCCACTAAACAATTCTAATACTTTAGAAAATGAACCCAAATGTGATTCAAATGCTTAGTGAGTGTGGGAAATTGAAAATCCATTTGGACAACAGTTTGAACAAGTTCGACAGCAAAAGAAAAAAAAAAAAAAAAAAGTTTATTTTTAGCCGGTCAAAAGAGTTGGAATTTATTCTCACAAAACATCTTGAAATGTTAAGTCATATTTTTGGGATACATGGCAACGTTTACAAGCTTTTTCAAAGTCCGTTTTTAGTTGGACTAAAGGCAATCATTTAAATTTCTCTAGGGTCATGTAAACGTAGTGGCTCTGTTAATGACATCCACCAGAAACAGTTTGCTAAACCCCTCCCACCTGGGACGATGCATGCAAACCATTCAAATAAAAGACAAGAACAAAGTCCCATGTAGGCCTGAAAATAAAAAAATAAAATAAACACTCCACACAATACAACGCATTGACAAACGAGTTAATAGCTAAAGATGGTTAAACTATTTGGAGAAGAGTAGGAGTCTGCATGCATACTATGAGAGACATATTGAAATCACACAAGAGGTCACTGGAGTTGCGGACATTACACAGTGGATCTCGTCTGGCTGAATCCATTTTGACTACATGAATGGGATTAAAAATCAACTCTTTGGCACCCCAATGCTCAAAAGCCATCACATTGGTCATGACCTTTTACACAAATGGGGAAATGTATCCAACTTGAATAGTTTAACACAAGCTAAGATTTAGCTAGAGCTCTGGAATTGTAGAAAATGACCAAAATATACACAGCTCTTAAAACGCAAGCTGTTAGATGTGGGGGACTGGCACTAAAATAAGCTTATTGTGTCCGAATAGCAAAGAAGAGTGATTTAGTATTCAAAATGGTGGGTACTGGAAGAAGAGGCTAATAATTTAGTGTAATGTACAAAATGTATTACTGGAACTGTTCAACATGGGTTCTTTAGGGGTCGTATTCACATAAGTGCACACTTTGTCTTGGACTTCTTTTTCTTCTTTTTCCCTCCTTGCTCATCTTCTCCTTATGTTTCCGGATTTCTCGCACTAATGTGTAAAAGGCATCATCAACACCCTGAAAAAGAATAAATTACAGTTAGGTTATTTTATACAACAGCAAGCAAAAATACAGCAGGAAATAAAAGGATACAAACACTGTAGAGCACATTTGCATTTAAATTATGTTTTGAAAAAAAAAATTAAAGGGAACGCTTGGAACAAAATAAAAATCATACAACCACTCCAGTTTGTGGTCTCAAATTGTTGTTCATCCCATTGCAATTATATTTAATGGGATTTCTGCCAAATTAAAAACATAACAGTCTAAGTGAGACCCAGAAAAGAGGAGGCAGGACTGCAGCTAATCTTCATCTTTAAACATTCAGACTTTAGCTGCTGATACAAGCTCCAATTTATTGCCTAAATGTCCAAGCCATAAACATTTTAACAAATTTCAACCTAAAAAAAAAGATTTTTTTTTATAAAAAGACAGTAATCCAAGCACAGCATTCAAGTTTAAACAAGTTTGGTTTAAAGTTGTCAAATAATAGGCCGACTTAAAAAAAAAGTCAGCTTTTTTTTTTTTATTTGTATTAGTTTTCTATTATTTGTAATTCTATAAAAAAAAAAAAAAAGGTGAAGAAATGGTTTAAGCAAAAGCATCAGGACTTAATTTTTAAGGTTCACCATGAAAATTGCTGCTTTTGCTTTAACCTTTTCTTCAAGATGACCTGGATGACCGAGAACCTTCACAGACGAACAGGTGCTTTTAAAACCGCTAGTGTCTATAAACTGCACAAAGACACAGTAGGAAAAAAATGCAAGATGCTGCAAAGTAAAATGTGCGAGGTCATTTCAGGCTAAGGTAAAAAGTACTGTAGTGTAGAAGTGTATTGTATTCTTTCGGTAGAGCACGTTCAGTTCGGTACACATGTGCACCATTTCGGTGCACTGCTACCGTCTTTACTTTTACAATGATAAATTGATATACACCAAGTTAAAAAGCGCTACACAGCCACAGCTCCAGTTGTCCTCCCGCTCTGACCCACTCACAGCAGAGCAGTTCCGAAGAGGCACGCTCACTGCCAGGGCAGAGTGGACATGGAGGTATGACGGTAGGAGATGGTGAAACACTGTTTATTTGGCCGTTTTAAAAATCCTTTTTCACCAGTGCAACAAACTCAGTTTAATAATCTATATATCTAATTAGCAGGGTCTTAGACTGCTGCTGTAAGATTTTTATATATATAAAAAACATTTACTGAGGGGTTTTAAATTATGGTAGATCTACATCTCAGCACATTTTACGTCTGTCTGGTTTGCTCTCTCCTCTGGCGCACAGTGAGTGAAGAACAATCTCAAGAAAAGTTTTTGGGGAAAAAAATACATTTAACATTTTTTACCTCAAATCAAATGACAGCACACATGAAAACTACAAGAAGGTATTAGGCTTTATTATTTTTTTCCTTCATAAACTATGAGCTCAACTTGAAACCAGACCCTACCACATCATTAAGGGTCTTCTGTATGGGAACAGCTTAAGTTTCCCGCCAAAATCAATATTGGGCAAAGACAAGTGGATGTCGAGATTTGTGTGCCGACATTGTGCCGAACCGAAAATTCCAAGAATTGAAACCAAACTGCAACTTGAACCAAACAGCCCTGGTAAAAACTCCAGAAAACCCTAACGTTAGAGTTGGTTCTGCCCTGTGTTCATGTTTGTGTTATATAAAACACCAATTCATAAAACATTAAGAGTTTACTTTCAGCATGACTTGTGGTTTTAGGGAGGCATTTATACAGGTGTGAAAGCAGGCCAAAAAGGTTAGAGGAGGGGGGAAATCAAACAATTAAGCAATTCCGATTAAAGTAAACAAACCCAGTGTGAAAACAGCCTTAAATGACAAATCAGCAATGAAGCAGTGAGGATCTAGTGTAAAAAAAATAAAAAACTAAATCAAATTATAAATAAATTTAAAAAAATTTGCCAAACTATCCAATTAGAGCACCACCACAGCCCCAAAGGAAACCAGCAGGTTAGCTCCAAAAACCCATAAAATCAGAGGTCCCATCAGGTCTCCTATTGCCTTTTCCACAAAGCCTACATACAACACACACATACACCCAGAGATGTTGGGGCACAGCTGCATACACTTACCCCTTTCACATCACAACACAATTTTTAAGCTTGATACAGCGCGGAGTCTTTTCTTCCTTGCTGAGCTTATTGAGCCGGTACTGCCTGATCTCCCGTACCAGAGTGTAAAAGGCATCTTCCACTCTCTGCAGTATGAAACACAGCTTTCCTCAGTGTCAAGGAATAAAAGGGGACATCTTGAATGGGTACACGAGTTACAAAGGGGCAAGACAGGTCCATGATCTGAAGCATGTCCCATTCCGTGAACTGATACTCCATCCGAAATATTTATTGGATATTTAACACTCACCATGTTTTTTGTTAACAAAAATCTGTGGAAACATGATTGACTGGCAGCCAACAGTGCAAGGCCTGCAACCCTACAACGTGTTTAAATGTGTGGTGTTTGCTAAAAATTTGATGCATGTGCTAAATATTTTCTCTGAAATTGGCAATGCAGCAAAACTGTGGACAGTCACAGCCCATCTGTACTTTGTATTGTTTAAAATTGGTCACCATTAAAATATAAACTTAATTTAGGAACAGGAATAGGCTCCATCTTATAATAGAGGGAATGTGTGGCAGTCAAATATTTGAATGGAGTACCAATCATATTTGGACTTTTTGGGAGAAGTCTTTCATTTTATGAAATTTAAATTTTTTAAGTATACGTCACGTCTGTGGTAAATTATTAGCACACTCAAAAACAGGTAAGCAGAACTGTGAGAAATTAATCACTGTGGCATCAGTGTACCTGCACCAAGAGGAGCCGAGGTTCAACCAAGGACAGGTGTTTATTTGGTACAATAACCAGTAAGCAGAATTAACACCACTGAATCAATGCCAACAGTTTGTACTTTTCATGCAAACTCCTTGACACACATTCATTGATTTCATTTGGTGCAGTGGTGCTCTGAAGATGGCCTTAATAATCAAGCCATTTTAACATGCACTGATTACATAACCCATAAACCAAAAATAAATAAATAAAAAGAAAGCTGCCCAGCAAATAGCCCAAGACATTTCCAAGCAACATTGGAACACGATACCACAAAATCTGACATGAACAGACAGGGACACAACTCCAGAATTAAAATTTTTTGTGATCCAAGATCATTGGTCTTTTGGTGACACCCATGATTAACTCCCCTCAAATACTGAAGTGGATTTAAAAAAAAAGTAGAACACAGAACAGCCCTCAAACCACATGCAGCTTCTCACCATTCTACATGCTGTACATACCAGGAGTGGATTACTACAGTGCTTAAGTGGATTAGATTGACAGGTTAAACAGTTAAAGGGAGTGGCTGTCTGGGGATGGACTCTCACCTGTCTGGTTTTGGCTGAGGTCTCAATAAAGGGAATGCCATAGCTGCGCGCCAAGTCCTGAGCCTGCTTAGTGTCCACTGTCCGGGACGGGAGGTCACACTTGTTCCCTACCAACACCATTGGGACGTCCTCAGAGTCCTTCACCCGCTTGATCTGTTCTCTGTTAAAAAGCAGAACAAATAAAATGAATTATGTTTGCAGAAAATTTTTACAGTCCAAAGAAAGTCAGAACCAAACTTGAACCAGTTTTACCAGTATACACAGAAGTGTAAGGATAGACATTTGGCTTGGAAACATTCACAAAAATAATCATACAGGTCGTTTACAAATTATATTTACTGCTCTTTTGTGTTTTTTCCAAACTTTCCATAAGAAAATAGCTATAAATTAGTGTGGTGCACTGCTTTTTACCAATTTTCTTAGCTCACCTATAGTGGTGAATGTCCTCGAAGGACTTGATATTGTTGATGGCAAAGACACATAGGAAGCCCTCCCCTGTCCTCATGTACTGATCCCTCATGGCGCTGTACTCCTCCTGACCTGCAGTGTCCAGGATGTCCAGGAGACACGTCTCCCCATCAATCACTACCTGCTTTCTGTAGGAGTCCTGGAACAATGAAGAAGAGAGAAGAGGCTCAGAGAAGTCAGAGGGTAAAAGTTTATAACAGATATATTAAAATAAAGCCTAGATGAGATCTTATGGATGGCTTAAAATATTAGGCAATTTATTTATAAGTATTACTATTCTTTAAAAGATGACTAAATAGTTTTCCTCAAATACAAAGGAAACTGCATAGTGTCTGTTTAACTGTACTCAAAGCACTGTGTGTACTGAAAGCACAACAAAAATATTGAGATACAGTATGCAGTCAAAGTTCCATTACCTCAATTGTAGGGTCATATTCGTCGACAAAGTGATTTTGAATGAGTTGAATAGTAAGTGCGCTCTTGCCAACACCACCAGCTCCCACCACTACCAGCTTATATTCTGTCATGATTCACCTGAAAAACAAAAGAGAAAAAGAGTTAGACTTAAAACGTGGTGTGGCACAACTTTTGCACAGCTGAACTGACATGGTTTTGTCATCAAATGTCAACAACAACAGATCCACAACATGAACTAACCCCAGGCACAAATCTATACCATTAGATTAAGGCTTCAAAATTGACTGGGGCTCACAGCAGTCTGGCTGCTTTTTACAGCAGCACATCAATAGCAGCAGTGGCCCTTTTCAGATGTTACAGTACACACCACTCTCAGCTCTGCACAGCCTGGAAGGGAGGAGCTCTACTGAATATTACGGCCTTGTCTAGACAAACAAAAACTCAATGTGGTCTATTGGTAAGAAACAGGAAAATGTTTTTTTTACAAGGTTAGTGCCCAGTCATCTGGTCAACCATATTGCATTTGAATAAATGTGAAGCAAGAAACCTTTGCTTAACCTGGAACTATAACTGACAATGTGACAGCTCATTTCAGGCACTTGGGAGTTGTTTTCCACATGCCAACCCTATCTGTGAAATACTAGCAGTGAAAGTGTATTCAGGAAAGAGATGGCCAATTGTTTTTAACTACTTTAGTAAGCCACCTAAAAAAAAGGTTTTGCGGCATTGGAACAAGATTTGTTTATGATTATAGAAAAGTAAATATGGTTGGCATTCAGACTGCCCATGTAATATTTAAAAAGAAATATAGTAGACTTGTCACTACATTTGTAGTACTGACATTGTTGTTGCCACTGACAAAGCCTCAACAACGCATTCATTATAGTAAAATATATTAATATCCGAGTCAGTTGTGCGTGCAAAGTAATGCGGCTTCCATCAAAGTAGTGATACGATAGGTGCGAACATATTTTGGGTAAAAACACGGGCCTCTCATGTTTTAAATGAAAACCATGCAACCTTGTTTGAGCAGGCATTAACAGCTAAATCGGGCTTTAAAGTCGAGAGGAATTTGAATCCACTGTTCTGTGCCTGCAGGGTCGACAGATTGTGTGAAGTCCTCTGTGGCTTTAAAGAACTGCAGCAAACTGACTACTCTGCTGCTAGCTAGCTTAGCATGGTAGCACACCGAGGCTTTAAAAGTTGACGAAGAAACCATAATAAGCGTAACATACATGCTTTATTCAAAATGTTTGACAATGGAACATCGCCAAAGCCACAAGACTTAAGAGAGCAGTGTACATTTCATACAAAAGTACAGTGAGCAGATGTTGGAGGCGCCATTGACAAGCTAATATCCCAAAGGTCTGCATTGCAGGGCCAGGCATTAGGTTAACAATTGGGCGTAGTTTGTATCAACAGCGAAAAGTAATATTCCGCATACAAGTGTGGCTTTCTGTCGTTAAAAACCTGCCGTACATTTGCAGATTGGTGAAACTTAGCGTACACTGTTGCATGAAACACCGTTTACACACACATGTATGAATCTTATCCATTTGTTTTACCTTTTAGCAAGTGGAGTTCCGCGTCCGAAGTAGCGACCAAAAAGTCAAGCTGATAATGCTCCCGTTTCACAAGATCTCTGCATTTCCTATATCAAAGCGATACCCCGACATTTACGCTACTCTAGCACGATCAAAAAGCAAGAGGGAACATGCAAAAGTGGGCAATTTAGTCGATAGAACTTTCCATTTGCTCAGCGTCCGGCCTAGCTGCTCAGGTTGGCCTCCTTTAAGCGAATATGGGCGGATACCGGGGCGCACTTTACCCACAAAGCATAGCTGGGGATTTCAACCGGTTTGAGTCGAATTAAAATGTCGCAATGAGCGACCACTTTCCTTTGTTCTGACCTCTCTTAACAATTAGTGTTATTAATCTATATTTGATGAAAAACCTTCATGTAACCTGGTTACTCTTACTGAAATGCTGTAGATAATGGGGAATTGCTCAATAAAACAGTATACGTCTGGTCTTTTAAGTGCCTTGAGGCATTATTTAATTACTATATGTAAATTAACACAAACAAATTGAAGCGTAGACTAGGAGTATAGGTCACGTGGTGTCAGTTTCAGGTCGTCTCCTCTCTGCTACTGCCTGCTGCAGAGTCAACAAAGCCTAGGGGGCGACTCCACTTTATATAGGCTCTAAATATAACTGGAATGTGCTGGAGGGACGTCATTCCCAGGCAAGGAATTGATTTGGCAATCCTTGTCACGTTGCCTCCTTCTTTATTCTGTTACCTTCTGCGCAGCTTTTGCGCATAAAACAGACTCAAAGAAAATGTCACAGAAAGCCACGGAGCCTCTCGTTATAGTAAGAGATAACATAGTTGAAAGGGGCAAGAGAAAACAATAAAAAATAAAAAAATATGTGGGCTCTTGTACATGCATACTGCTGTCCTTCAGCCAAAAAATATAGTAATGCGAATGTTGTGTTCAAAGTCTGATCTCGTTGTACCCTAAATAACAGTAGTAGAAATTGTGAATATACATATATATATATATATATATATATATATATATATATATATATAACAATTAATTATTATGTATTTGTGTGTGTGTGTGTGTGTGTGTGTGTGTGTGTGTGTGTGTGTGTGTGTGTGTGTGTGTGTGTGTGTGTGTGTGTTATGTTTTTTCAATGATGTCTTTTTGATCGCTTTCAAAATATGCAAATAAAAAAGAACATAGCTTAGGCATCCATTTTACATATTTTTTTCCTAATGCTGAATACTTTATGTTGGAGTGGGCCGAGACAGGTTTCAGCCACTAAGTTTTTGATACACACTGAGAAATATGATCCATCAGTTTGGACGAAAAGGCTTCAAAAGTCATTAAAGTCAGTGTGAAACATGTGTTACTACCACAACATATCCATTCATTCATCTTCTTAGCCCCGTAGGGACCGCAGTTGACTGGATCCCAGCAGCTTTGGGGTACACTGTTCCAAAATATTATTATTGCAAAAATTATATAAAGTTTTCAACCAGGATGTTAATAAAGCTTTTCAATTTTTATGTTTAAGGTGTGACAAATTTTGCCAAAGCATGGTGTTTTAACCCTTAGATATTATATTAAAACCTTTAATAAATCTGTTGCACACATAACAACTTTTTGTTGATATTGCCAGAATAGTTCTGACTGATGATGGTTGAATAAAAAAAACCTATAGTAGCCTATACTACACCTAAATTTATGAGTAAAGAAGAATTTGTTAAACTCAGCAAATACACTGGTCACTATTGGCCTAATTTTATCTTACAGCACCAAACTAAATTGTTATGGTTAATTAAACATATATTTTTTCCATATATAAAACATGACAATTTACTATTTGTATAAAATAGTCTTTAACTGCAAATGAGTTTTAAAGTTTTAAAGCAGTACGCCTACAGATAGGTGCCAATTTTGTTTGTGCACAAAAATAACTATGACTGTAGGCCTATATTATGCATACATTTAGTGTCTTGCCCAAGGACACAACATCAGTATGAAGTACTGTGGGGAGAGCGGGATTCGAACCGCCTACCTTCGGGTTGAAGGACGACCGCTCTTTCTAACCACAGACCTGTACACAAATGGAAAGTGTATAAAAATATTGAAGTATTTTTTATGGTAGATGTTAATATGATTTATACGTTTAGTGAAATATCCATAAATATGAGTCACTATTTAGCCTACACCTTACAAGTCTAACCTAAATAAAGCACGGTTTGAAATGGGATTTATTTGATTATACCAGTGTGTGTTCCTCTGTTCCGTCACAAGGAGGCAGTGTGCCCCTGCTTGGACACCTTCAGGGGTTCATAACTACAGTAAAGTCTTCTTTTGAAAAGGATGTCTGAATTGTTGTGCATGTTTTAGCGAGATTAAGAGTTTTGCACGAATGTTTAAATACAGTGTGGGACATTAATTGAAGGCTTACGTGCAGATGTCGTTTTACCCATTTTTTATTTTTTTATGATAATGGGGAATATCTTAATGTGTTAACCTCCTTAGCTGCCTGTTTATTTACAAATATGCCACTACCTTAATCCACAAAAAGTCACCTATGTTTACTTTTATATTTTGAACTCACAAAGAAAGAGTAGCAGTCTACACACAACACATTGGTTGAGAGATTATATTTCTAAAGCTTAAGTTAGCGTATGGTAAAAACAAATATACTTTTTTATTTTCTTTTTTTTTTCTAAAATGGGCTTCAGATCAGCAGATTTTTGGATTTCTTGGAGGTCCTTAATTCCTTCTGGAACAGTGGCTTGCCGAGATTTTGAGTGAAGAGAAACCAACTTTCCATTTTCCAGTTATTTTTCACGTTTGGAACTATTCTAAGTTCACTTCACTTATCATTTCTAATGAGCTTTATTTGTGATTCATGCTCGAAAATGTGTCTTTAGTCCAAACGTTCTGTCCACAAAAAAAGTTGGCTCCAGGTAACGTCCCTGTTCAGAGAGTGTTGCAGCTTTAAAACAGTCCACAATGCCTTGCGGTGTCCCAGTTCCACTGCGATGTATTTACCAGCAGGGTAAAGAAACGGGCAGGGGTGCTCTTTTTCCGCAGCTTCTTAGGAGACCGCTACAGACGATACGCACATAGTGGACGCGTAAAGTTTACGAGCGTGGAACAACAGGGTTTGCTTGTTGATTTATGCAAGCGTCTGCTCTCAGTCTTTTAGGTTAGCGGCTAAACGTCACTTTGTCGCAAGTGACTGGAAGTGATTTTCTGGGCATTGGTGAAGGAGGACAAAATTTGCGGAATTAACGCCTTTCTGTGTCTTTTCATCCGAAACTTTCGTCCGGATAGGGAGCACTGAGTCGAATCCTATTTCCTCTCGAAAGGTAAGACCATTAGAGAAGCCTAATAATAGCTGTAATGCGCAGCGCGATGGAGTTGGGAGGCTGAGATAACGGGGACATTTCAGAAGAATAGTTGTGAGCCCACTACTGCCCAGTATCGCCATTTCTCAGTCTATTACCCCTCGACACAGAGATGCAAGTAGTAGTTCGTCTCCTAAAGGTACATTTGCTCGCAATCCAGAACTGACTTGTGTTTATGTGACTTTTCTAAGTATGAGTAGCCTACATTGTTCAGGATTCACTTGTTGCTGTGACATATGCACACATTTTCATTTTTCTCATGCATTATTAGTTAGCATTGTATTCCAATGCACTTATGTCAGTTTAAGTTCTACAGTCACTAAAGTTATATTCTAGAGAAATAAATCAGTTTTCTGTCTATGAGGTAAAGTTACTATAGGCTAGAGTAAGAATTAATTTATGCCTAAGTGCTACTTTTGAATATGTGTGGCACCCAGCTGCTATTTTACAAATATACAATTCCTTTACTGAGTGTGGAGTGAGGAGCATCTGTGTTGCAGAGTGCTCAGACATCTCTCAACCAAAGACTATAGCCCCCCCCCCTGCTTTTACTGTTGTGCCCCAAGTCTATTGCAGGGGCCTGCTGCTTGCCTCGCTGCCTATTGAGCAGACTAGTGAGCAGTGGAAATGTGGATATGGCATTGGAACAAAGGCGGTATTATTGCTGGCTGAACGTGCCGTCCAGATGTTCAGGATCCTGCCAGCACTGACCTCCCAAATGGGGGGAGCTGCTCCAGCCCCTAATAGTTTAATATCATGCAGATAGAAAGAGAGAGGAGGCTAGAGGCTTGCCTCAGGGCAGAGCCTGGACTGTTTACAAGAGGTGGGGGTGCAGACAGTGCTCTGTGCCTGGACTGGACATGAGTTTAATTCTAAACACCCAGATCTTTTCTTTAGAGCCACCAGAAAATTAAAGAGAAACATTCCTCCCACTCCTTTGCCTTTGCTCCTGTAGGTGCAAGCAAACTTAAAGCTACACTGTGCAACTTTTTACCAGTTAATAAAATGCTTCAATGCCAGTTTAATATGTAGCATTAAAGTTGGTTCCACAGAAGGAAGAATAACCCATTATTCATTAAAAGCTCTGAACTTTAAATGCCAGCCTGAAGAATGCTTCGAGTTCACCAGATTCTCCTGTGTGTAACAAATCAACACAACTCTCCACTATTTGTACATGACAGTGCTGTGTGTGTTTGCAGCAGTGTAGTCGTAGACAGAAGCTTTTACTCAGACATACAGTGTTGCTTTAAGGATCAGCACACTGGTGTTTGAAACTATATTGCGAAAGAGAAACGTATTGCAAATGACCTTTTTCGTTTTGTGTAGTTGTAGAGCTTTCATGTAGTGACCAATAGGAATCATCTGACAACTTAATTTCCTTTTACAGGCATCAATTTAAAGAATGTTTGACTCATTTATTTTTATCTGAAAATTATACATTAGTCACCAACTGAAAGAAAGGAAGCCCAAAATAGCTAATTATGACTCCTTTTAATAACTGTACATGTGAGGTGTCATTGCATAGCTCTGTCACATTTCCGTCTGGATCACAAAGACAGGGACAACATGGCTTTCTTATCTCTTACTCACGTCCTTTTGCATTCTCACATCACTGGAATGCAACCCTGGCATGTTATCAGTTTGTTCTTTACAGGATCAAGGCCCCATCTTTGGTAACAGACTTTGCCGTGGTTTGTTGTTTACATGACACATTGGCATTGTAATCGTTATAAACTAATTTTATCTGGATCCCATTGAAGGCTTTGAACTTTTAAACCCAAATTTCAGTTGTGTGAGTATTTATCTTAAAAATAAAATGTTTTGTCTCCATTTAGGTCTCTGCTTATTTGTCGAATTAGAGCTTGGACTTCTCTCTTTCCAACCAACGCGACGCGCCTGCCTCCACAATAAACCAGCATCTGTGTTTGACAGCCCAGAGCTCAGTTTCACAACAGATCTGTTACCAATTAGAGCAGAGAATAAATCGCTAGTAATTACATGTTGCACTACAGGGAGCGCAATTTGAAATAAAGTTGGTTAGTAATCAGTGCGTCCTAAAAGAGGTTCTGCTGTAGTGGAGTCTGTTAGAAATGCTCCCATTGTCCCTAATTAAAAGCAGTGTGAGGAAGTTATGCAAATTCAAATCTGCCTTTAATAAATGAACTACTTGTGTTAATTATCTGCTCGGATATAAACGCTTCCGTCCTTTATCAAATGTCAGCATTGTTTTCTGATTTAGTTGAACAATGGTCAGCAGATTTGTCCAGGAACCGAGGTGAAACAGTTTCTATTAGTGGAGGAGGCACAACTGTATTCCTGCGTGCTCATTTTCTTCATCTTGGTTTTGTTGTTGCCCTACAGCCTTTTTCCCTGAGCAGGAGCCTTCTTGGTTTTGTTTTAATGTAATAAATTCCCAGTTTGTTGAGAAAGTAGCATCACACACGGGACTCTTCATGATACTTCTAAATCCACAAAAGAAGCAGTGCTGATGTTAAGCAACCTTGTAGTGTTTCTTTGTGGTGTGTGTTACAGCAGTGGGTTTGTGTTGGAACACCCGTAGTAACATATGGTGTAGGCTGTTTACACAAGCAGCCAGTTGAAGCCTCTTGCCTGCCAACCCGGTGTGCTGCTATCCGCCCGGAGATTTGTCAGAAGCAGACGTCCGCTCAGTGCTGCTCACACACCTCACTGCTCAGCGAGGAATGAATTTTGTCTCAACACCATTCGAGTAACGAGGAAGGAAAACAAATGTATGCAGGTTCCCGAGTCAACTGCTTTAGTGTTTGTGCTGCTGAGCTTAAGAGGAATTCACAGAAATGTAGGCCTTTGTCTGAATGGGCTCTTTGGCATTAAACGAGCAAAGCAAATCAAGGAGTGGGCATCTCCCCAGGCTGCGGCTTTGACAGGGCAGAGGAATGGGGCTTGCAGAGCTCAGAATGGCACTGTGCCCCGCACCGCTCTGCTTGTAGCATCGCTTGGGCTTTCTGGGTTAATGTTAATTCATATAAATGTTAGCAGTCTGGACGGGAGCGAGTGACATTTGTGAGTGTCCCACTGAGTTGTCTTTGGCTTGCACAAGCAAAGTGGCATTGTGAGTGTTTGTTTTCTCTGCAAATGCAAATGCTCCGTATTGTTTGAACAGTTGTTAATTTTGTCTGCTAGTTTGGTAATTAGGAGCAGCTGAGTTTTGTAATGTCTTTTACAGATTTTAATGAAAAGAGTGCGATTGTCCCTCCTCTCAAAGCCTTCAAAACGTCTCATTATGTTGAAAAGGGATTTAACAGAAAAGGGATAGTGTTTTTACATGTCACCGTTTTCCTCTTCCTTTCTCTCCACCAGCCTTTAATGCCATTTAAGGGAAGACTCACTGAAGGCCAAAAGCTTTTTCCAACCAGCTGTGAACTGACCAAGAATAGAGCAGAAAAGTAACAGTTGAGTAAATAGAGATTGTATGTTTTGCAATACAAAACATCCACATCCAGTTGTGTGCTCAGATCATTTAGGGCATCACACATAGCATTGTGTGTGAGAACTTCTCAATAAATTGAAGCCTGCAGAGTTAACCAGTGACTGTTTGGATACTCATGTCATAAACTACATTTGCCTCAAACAAATAAGATGTAGTATCACTGGGCTCTTTTTGAAATTGCTCTGCCTAATGTCTACCAAGAGAAGCACAAGAAGGGGATGGGCTCGATTACTTTGTAGAAAATGTAAGGAAAGGGGGGAGGTGTAATTGACAGGGGCTGCAAACAAAGGGACCTTTTGACTCTGCAGGATAGGTGCAGTGAAGGTTAGAGCAATGAAGACTGATATGGATCTGGAAAAGTGCCACTCATTCATTCTGCCCCTGTGCCTTGTCCTTGGAGGAGGATTTGAGGTGTCCCTCCAACTGGATATTAAATTATACAGCAATCAAGTGTTGCAATAGTTAACCTTTATATTTTCAAGTGTGCTATGACAATCTTGTGATGCGAGTTATTAGTTATTGTGAATGCATCACAGTAGAACACACACGCTTTACAGTCCATTATTCATTCACTCCACAGTTACACGCTGGAGGTGGCGACGTGGCAGCCATATTGCACTTACAGACTCTCCAGGCTTCAAACATACTCGCACATTCATACACTAGTGCTGTGTCACTGGAGGCAAGGTGGGTTAAGTGTCTTACCCAAGGACACAACGACAGTATGAACTGTGGGGAGAGCGGGAATTGACTGGTCTACCGCTGCAGTGGTGATACACTGTCCACAATAATATCACAATGCAGTGATCCTGCAGACATTCATTTTCAATGAATTATATTTGTCAAAGTTTTGTGAAAAGATGGCTCTAGACTGACAAAAAGTGCTTCTGTGCAATAATCCTTTGCATTGTTGTGCCCATTTAAATGTAGTTTGTCCAAAATTAACCACGGTCTATCATATACTTAAACCCTCCTCTGTGCACATTACTCCCACATAGAGCTTAATTTGTGAGGGAACAAAGGGAAACATGTTCCCCCACCTCCCAAATCAGGGCTTGGGCCTGTTTGACGAAATCCAGCACCTCTTTTTTTCAAGAGGAGCTCATTAAAGTAGGAGTTTATGTGGCCTAAAAGTTCTTTTGTTTTTGAATAAACCTTACTCTGATTCAGGGCAGTAGAAATGACCCAATGGTCTGTTTTAAAAGGCATTGGTTGGTTAGTTACAAAATATAGCTAAATGCAGCTTTCATAGCAACATATTGTATGTATGCAGGTCTTTTTCTTTCAGCTCATTGCTGTGGGAACACCCCCTAAAATACCCTCTCTGTGTTCCCTGACCTCCAGCGTTACAATTTAAGCACTGCTCCTACATATTCACAACTGCCCTTTCCAATGTAAATATCACAATATCTGTATTATAATAATGTATCACCTCTACTGTCTGCACCTACTCTACTGCTAACAATAAAAATAGTTGTGTCTGAATATGTAGCTTGTATATACAAGATGTTTTTTAGCCTCAGTATTTATTCCTCCAACATGTTTGTATGTTTTTCTCTGAACAAAAGCTAAGCTGGACCTGGGAATGTCTGCTGGCAGCTTCATACGGTGCCCCCAACCAATGTGTACCTATTCATAGAGAAGAGCAAAACAACAGCGTTCTGGCACAACAGTCTCTACTGAGCTGCCTTTTAGCTACACGCAGGTATGCCTCATTACTGGTGTTACTCAGCTTTAATAGTTAGTGTGACTACATTCTCTGTTTAGTGCAGTGCAGCTACATTACAGTCTGTCCTTAAGCATATCCTGACTAACCGTTTCCTGTTTTGCCTCATGTTTCCTCTTCATTCAAGTTGCCGGAGGGGCTGCAGCCGTCCTGCACCACTAAGACATCCACAATGTCAGTGCCAGTACATTGGAACGTGCTCCTTGGCTTCTGACCCAACATGGAGCTCAAGGTCTGGGTGGATGGCGTCCAGAGGGTTGTCTGTGGAGTCACCGAGGCAACCACCTGTCAGGAAGTGGTGATTGCTCTGGCCCAGGCCATAGGTATGTCTATGTTTTCTAGTGATTTTTTTTCCTTTGTCATTTCACTTGGTTTCTGCTTAGCTCAAGTTTGTAAGCTGTAGTACTTTTTTACATCAAGGTGGATCATATTTATAGCTTTTAGACTCAGTAAAGTAAATTGACTAAAATTAAAGCAACCAAACCTAGGGTTTTGAGACACTACTTCTACCATAGTTTGAACGCTCCTTGTCGGAAATGTCACTTAAACATATCCTTCAGAGACCCATAAGAAAAAATATTTCTAATTAAGATTTTTATCTTATAAAATACGTGTCTAAACAAAATTGAACATATAAAAAAATATATTTCCTGTGTAGTGGATAGTGTAACATAAAGAGTTATTTAATAAATTACAAAAAAAAAGTCAGATGAATTACATTTCTTATTTTTTTTCTTTTATATATATAAAAGCTTGGACATTTTCTGCAGTGGAGCTGCATAATCAAATGTTGAAAGACTAGAAACGGTGAAATGCAGACATTAGAGGTATAAGCAGAAACAACATGTCAAATACAGAAGTCTACAAGATGAGACTTGGGGATATGAATCAATCACTGGAACCAACTTGCCCCTTCCTATGCCGTATTAAGTATAAATATGTCTTTAAGTATGACATTATGCCAACCTCATTTCATGAGACATAATGTTCCTAATGATTTGTAATTATTTAATGGTTGTTGTGTGACAAATCCCATCATTTGATTTGAGAAAAGGAGATTATAGTGATTTAATGGGTCTCTTTTCTCTGCTGTAAAGGTGCCCTTTTGCTTTAGAAACAGGGACACTTGAGCAGACCGTGTTGACATCACATCCCACATAACACAGGGTAGGAGGAGGGAAAGTGTGACTCATCCCTCGCTGTTCTGCCAAACTCAGAAAGAGCTCCTTGTGAGACCCCTCCTCTGCCATTTTCTGTTTTAAGCTTACAGTATGTAAAGTGATCTGATATCAACACCTATTTAGCACCCTGTGAGTCCAAAATCTTCCAAAGAAATAATATTGACAGTGAAGCTCTAAAAGGTTACCCCCACTACTTGTCAAACACAGCTAAGAGCAGTTAAATAATTTATTAGATTTTCAATATATTTGTATTGCATTTTATCAGTAAGCTGTTCTGTTTTACAGGTCGCACTGGCAGATATACTTTGGTAGAAAAATGGCGAGACACAGAGCGTCACCTAGCTCCGAATGAAAGCCCTGTGGCCTCTCTCAACACCTGGGGTCAGTATGCTGGTGATGTCCAGCTTATTCTGCATCGCACTGGCCCTTCTCTGACCGAACGACCCCCCTCAGAAGGACCCCCCCTACGAGGCCCAGAAAGGGGGTTACATCGGCAGAGCCTCCCTCCACTCGCTAAGCTTCGCCATCCCAACGACTACTCTTTGCACCGCCGTGAGCCACGCCGTAAGTCTTTGACTTTCACCGGAGCTCCGAGGAGCCTGAGGGACATCCTGAGTGGAGGGACCCCTGGAAAGGCAGAAGCCAAACGCAGATTTCTCCTTGGAAATGGTGGTGGTCACCATCATGCCCCTCCAGCCATGGGCACTGCGTCGCCAAGCTTGTGGGCCTGCCGCATGGAGGACCTAGTGAGACTGGTAGGTCTGCAGAGAGAGACTCTGAACGTGTTGGAGAAGAAGCTGGAGGCCTATGAGGCTGAGCTGCAAGTTTGGGCTGATGGACGCATGGGCAGAGGTTTTCGGTGCAATGGGGACCCATGCAATGGAGGGGGATTGATGGAGGAGATCCTGAGGTTGGAAAAACATCTGAGAAAGAATGAAGTTGAGATGGAGGAAGAGGAGTTCTGGGCCACTGAGTTGCAGATTGAGCTGGAGAGTGAGAGACAACTTGAGGACAGACTGCAGGAGCTGAGCATGCGTCTGCAAGGATGTGAACAGGAGATTAACGACAAGCTGGCCATGGTACAGGTGTGCGATCTGATTCGGTGGGCAAATTGTAGATATAAACATACAGAAATTAATAGCATATAATGTCCTCTCTGGGATAGTATTGTACTCTTTGGACAGTTTTGGGTTCTCCAACATTTCCATAAAGGTTTGTATCTTTATGTCCCATCAGGGTGTAGAGGTGGGTCTGGAAGAGGAGCGTCTGCAGAGAGAGCGACAGGAGACACAGTGGGTTACTGAGGCAGAAGCTCGAGCTCAAGTGCTCAGGGTTAAAACTGAGCTTAAATCCCAGGAGAGACAAGCTGTTCAGCTGGAGAGCAGCTGCAGAGCTGTGGACAGATCACTTGGACAGAGCAGTAGGAAACTGCAGGTGCGACCTAGTAATTATCTTAGAGGACAAGGTCTTGACTTAATTAAGTTGATGTAGTGCTGCAGTGTTCAAATCTGCAACTTGTGACATGGTTTGAGACGATGTAAAGTGAAAGTATATGAATCTGTATGATCGTCAAGTAAAATGTTTAACTGTACAGTTTAGTTCTTACACTTCACTATTTTCTAAGTAGCCAACATTTTGTTTTGATTCACTGAAGGACATGCAGCAGGAGTTGGAACAGCTGACCAAGGAACTGAGACAAGTCAACCTGCAGCAGTTCATAAGACAGACTGGTACCAAAGTCACCGTGCTGCCAGCTGAACCCACTGAGGATGAAAGCGCCCACAGCAGTCGTGGCATAGGTAATGTCTCTGTCATTCACTTTAAATCCCTCAACATGTCTATGTCTTGTTGTTCTTAAATTAAGGTCCAGCTAAATCAAATGTATACAATTTTTTTAGGTGCTGTTGTTTAGGTTTTAGTGCAGTGAGGTTATGATGAGGCATAGGGTCATTCTAATTCTTAAATGTAATGTCCTGGGTCAGATAAGTTTGTGCAAAACATTTTATGTAAGTGCATGGATTTCTCTTGCGTGTTGGTTAATTGGTGCATGGTGCTTTTTATATTTCAAAGTCAGAATATGACTGACTGCTAAGATCAAGTGACTCATTCCAGTGTGTGTGCGTGTGTGTTAATTTGAAGTGGAGAAAATGGAGTGGAGGCTGATCAGTGGAGAGTGTAGTTTTATTTTTTAAATAATAACAGCTGCCTCGGTACAGCCTGATATGGCACCCTTCATTTACTTTCCCGGTCCACCCCCACTCTTTTTTCTTACACTTTCCCTTTTGCATGCTCAGGACTTTCTGTGAAGGGATCCTGTTGTCTTTATAGAAGGCTGATAGTAAACAAACAACCATGAATGATAAGACCTTACATTACACAGTAAACGTCGGCCCCTCGCCAACCAGCAAAGTAACGTGAAATTAAACCATTTATTGAATAGATTTTACTGGGAAAAACTCATTTAAAAGACAAGCTTAAGATAAGAAATTACTTTATTGATCCCACAGAGGGAGATTACACAGTATCTTGTGTTATTGTTACACATGTAAATTATGAAGTCTCACTGCAGTCTGTAGGGACCTGTGGTAGCACTCCTTCCTACACTGAGGGTGAAGCTTAAAGATAAATATCAAAGCCTCTAAACATGAATCTAAATACACATTAATATTTAATTAAAAGACATTTCTTTAAGGATGCCTAAAATGATTAAATAGTCATATTCCCTTGGCCTAAATACTGAGGCTTAAATTAGGCTTTTTTTCATTAAAAATGCTCTTTCAACTGGTGCATGGCAGGAACTTCACGATTATATAATTAGAATCTCTCTACTATTAAATTTCACTTTAATGGTGGTCAATTAACAAAAGTGATGAATTGAGTGTTAATGTCTTCCTTGTAACCTTCCACTACATGTGCATCAAATCTGCAAGGTCTTTTGAGACTACACATTTCACTGCATCAGCTGCCTCTCTGCAGAGCTCAGCACTGCCCTCTGGTGGCTGCTCAAAGACAGCACTGAGCAATCTGGAAAGTTTCACAAAAAGCATGCGTTTCTGAACAATCTTGTGATTCTAGTTTATGTACTTATTTTTTTTTAAATTTCAGATCTAGTTCCTCTGTCCGGCTCCCTGAAGCGTCCTGTGGCATCACATCCGGTGTCTGGTCACCTCCGTGTGCTCCACAGTCCATTAAGTTCTGGCCTTAACCCAGAAGGGATCTATGTGTGAGTCAAATGGTGCTGGGCCAATACATTATATCTGGTCTTAACTCAACCAAAAACTTATTTGTACCTGGGTATTGCAGCACACGATACCTCAGTAATACACTACTATGCACTGTTTCTCAGCTAAGGCAAATGTTACATGTGAAGAGTTTGGGATGAAATGGTTGTCAGATTAAAGCATGTGGGGTGTAGGAGAATAAGTACATTTCTATACTGCAGTATTTTATTCATGGTGCACGCGTTCTGACATGCACACTTTTGGGGTTGGACTTTGTAAACCCATCCTCAATATTCTTCTTCGTTTTTACTACTTTAGCACCTGCTGAATGATTTGAATCGTCGTCTCTAGCATCTTAACTCTGGAATTGCCTTTTAAACTGTTTTTTCTTGAGAATCTTGTGAATCTATGAAGTATAATCCCTGAAGCATATGTATTGTCTGCAGTGAATATATTTTACACCGCATCGTGACTGGGCCTGATGACTAATGAAGGATCCACTAATGTCTATAACAAAGCTATCTCCCTAGAATCTTTTTCGCATATCAGCATATATTTCTGTAGCTCTTTGTGTTGATTTTAAACTATGCACAGATGTTTTTGTTACCGAAGAATGTTACTGTCTGTACGTATCGAAATAGTGGTGTATTGTAAATAACCTTTTCTTATTTTAAACTTTATTTTGGGAATATTATATTTTATTACAAAGTGGTGCATTCTTGATCACAAAAATGCGGTGCCCACATTCCCTTTTTACACGTTGGTGGTTGAAACGACTACATAGTATATTTTTGCCAATTGTATTCTGCTTGTTTATTCTGTAAGGATCGGTGGCCAAAGGTCTTGTTGCATGATTGTATTGTTGAGCCATATGAAGATGTGCAAAACACTTTCAGTACAATATTTAATCTTTAATAGCATGTTGTTTATCATGCATAGTTACAGACTGTGTGAGTGTGAGTCACCAAATAAAGGGATAGTCCAGTATTTTTTTAGAGGGAGCGGTTTGAGTTACTACAAGCATTAGGTAACTTATTCCCTACAGTAGGTAATTGTCAGCACACTCACAGTTTGGAGGAGCTGACAGGAGCAGGCTGCTAATGGGGCCAGTGAACACACTTTTGAAAGAAGTAACAAGCTTTTACAGTGAGGTCACAGTTTTGACAAAAATCTCATTGGTCCAATAGTCGTAGGCTTTCCTCTTGAGAGTTATTAAAACTAAGTAGATAAACTTGATTTATATAGCCCCTTTTACAGATATAAATCACAAAGTGCTTTACAAAGTGCAACAATTTAAATAAAAGAACAAAAAAACACAGATAACACAATGATAGATAAAAAATGAAATATAAAAATATAAAACATAAAAGCTCAATCAACTTAGTCTTCAGCTGCTTTTTAAAAGAATCAACAGAATTGACCACTCACAGCGACAGGGGCCGGGCGTTCCAGAGTCTGGGGGCAACTGCTTGGGAGGACAGGTCTCCCCGAGAAGGCTAAAAACAACACCAGAAAACCCCCAAATACACAGGAGAGCAGTAACCACACACTGAACTGAACCACAAAACTGTGTCTACTGTCATTGAATGCATCACCGCTACAGATCTAAAGAGACTCGGTGTCCCTTACTGACTGCACTGTTTTACCGAATGAAACCGCTCTTATTTTAAACAGGCTGTGACTGTTCCTTTATAACACTAAGTGGTCCTGAAAGAGGCACAATGGGATTAAAAGCACATGTTTTTAGCACTGTATCTATCTGCTGTGCATGAAACTCAAGGCTTTGTGCAAGTCTCTTTTTGTTTATTTGCCATTGTCAGTTTGGTCAGTGGTGTAAAGTAAGGCAATACACTAAAGGCCATTTAATTATTTAAACAAAAAAGAAATCCCACAAAAGCTGAAATTCAGTGAGTTTAGAAGTACATCTGTAGTGACAGAGAGGGGAAATGTGTTATAATATAGGAATATTTTTAGTCATCTATAATATTCTTTAGTTGGCTACAGCCCCATAATTCACATGCATATTTTCATCATATGACCTTGTGTCTACTTTTCCAAAATGCTGGACTATCCCTTTTAATAGACTTGTATGCAAATCAATTAGGGATTCCTTCTTAGGTTGTAGTTCAGCTGCTATACATTGAAGTGCCTTAAACACATGTTCAAATAAAAACGTGTTCAATTAAAATGCAGTAAAGCTTTAGTAGAAGTCATGACACAATGTAATGACAATATTTGAATAGCTGTACTAGTGCTACAAAAGGACGTCAGCACATAGGTCTAACAAGAGCACGGTGTCATTATCAGTGTTTTCTAAAGATGTCAATGTAAAGTGCATTGTTACTACACCCTTTCACAGTACTATACACTTTACATTTTGTTACTGTAATACTGTTGCTAGGAAATGTGTTGTAAATGCATTGACATTTAGTCTAATATATTTTAATACAAATAGTATACTGTAGTATCTCAAAGTCTGGGTCAGTTTTGTTAGATAATATCGGAAGAGGGTTTTACCCTTTAAATACAAAACATAACTTGTGTTTTAAGTGTAGGCTCAAATTACATAATCTTAGGTAGTATAGTTTTAGATATATAGGTGGATTTCCCTTTAAGAAAACCACTATTGTGCTTTTTTTTTTTTTCACTCTGGGATGAGATGTAGCTGTGTTCATTGTTTACAAAGTATCTGTTCTAGAGAAATGTAAGATGTCGACTGTACAGAAACAGTTGTGATTGTTCTCCTGCCTTAATATACTGTGTTGACATGCGTATGGCTGTATGTGGCTGCTGATATGACATGGATTGCATGAATTAATAAACCTTCTGACAAAAAACACATGCTCACTTGTCGAAATTCTTTTTGTTTTCACCACTGGATGGCAACATTTCCTCGGTAATCTAACAGACAGCAGAAAGCAACTGGTTTTGTTTTTGAAATGACTCAAAAAATGTACCATTAAAGGGAAGTGGTCTGTTGTAAAGATATAAATATTATTGTTCAAAAACCACACTGGCAAGGTAGTTTGCGTGCTGGGTACATTTCCTCAAAGGTGTTCCTATTTCTCCAACCACCCTTGGAGAAAAAAATTAAATAAACACAAGGCTTATCTTCCAGGCAGGGCTCATGACTAAAATACTGGCTCAGAATCTAGAGATGGTCCTGTGTAACAGACCTTTAGGTGAATCAGGTGAGAATCAAAAGTGATAGCTATGGGTGATCTAACAGTAGGCAGTAATAGTACAGTACAGTGGCAACTTTGCTCCTCT
The DNA here is from genome assembly GCA_024416835.2 of Perccottus glenii. Classification (NCBI taxonomy): domain Eukaryota; kingdom Metazoa; phylum Chordata; class Actinopteri; order Gobiiformes; family Odontobutidae; genus Perccottus; species Perccottus glenii. The sequence goes on along the minus strand of CM044563.2, from coordinate 19,236,672 downwards.
TAAAGCTTTTGACGTGTTCAGAGGTGGCCCCTTGTTTTTCCTCCAGATTGACAGTATAATCTCACTACATTCCTCTGTAACCTGTCAGAGCTGCTTAAATCCTCAGGAACATTCTGTTGATGCCATTATTAAAAAGGAGCTCAAAAGCTGCCCAATAAAGTTTTACCATGCATAAAGAGGATGAAAAAGACAAACAAGAAGTATGTAGCAGTTTAAATGTTTATTTTACAACTTATGAGCAATAATTTATAACAGCATATGTGTGAAGCGTTAACAAAATGTGCAACAATTGCCCAGAAAAACTTTTAGAAAATCCAACATACAAACAAATTACAACATTGACAGAGACGTGTATACTTTTTGCGCTATTCACAAAATGAATATACAGACGCACGTGCCACTTTATGGGCAAACATCTGCTGAAAAAATACAAAAGCAATGTTTTATGGAAAATACAGTGTTTATGATGTTTGCAGTGAACAAGCTGAGGGATTCTAGACTTAAAGGAGTTCCACTCTTAGAAAAAGAGGCAGGTTTCAACAGCACCAGTTACAACTGATGGTTCCATCACCTTTAGCTGCTTTGCTCAAAAAAAAAAAAAAAAGGAACAACTTACATTAGAAAGCCTCTGTCTGAAATATTTCTTTACTAACAATACAATAAGAGTACAGTGATCGACTTCTGTAATTAAGGGGATAAAGCAGAAGAAAAGTGCACTTTACGTCTCGCACTGTAAAGATCATCATATGTACAAACATTATCAGCTGGGAACAGTTACATTCAATATCAAAGATTTATAAGGTGCTATCCTACAATGTTTCCTGCAGGTACAAGAGGTCACTGCATTATTCATGGGGCGTATGTGCTGGTCAGCTATAAACCTCTCAGAAGAGGGCTGTCTGGTGGTTTCTTTCTTTAAACAAGTAAACACCAGACAGCATTATACCATTATCAGTGTGAACACCACCTTGTGGTCGGTGTCATTTGTGCAGATTAGCTTAAGTGTTTTATTATTCACTTCTCGTCTTGGGGACACTTAACGTGCCGCTAACTATCCTTACCCCATGTGAACTATAAGATGAGGTAAAAATCGGGGCAGGAGCACTTCATTGTTAGGCTTTTTAGTGCACATTTACAAGTTGATGAATCTCTAGCACGTAATAATATGTACAAAGTCAGCCAATAACCTTGGCAGAGGTCAGCTGTAACTCCCTACATCCAAAGAGACTCACTGATTGGGATATTGCGCACTGTTGCAAAGTTTTGGCACCAAACTGCTGCCACTTTGAAAACATTTTATCAAAGAGGATACAAAACTAAGACAACACAACATCCGTGTGTGAGCGTCAATCATTGTCGAGAATCATTCAGAGTAATTAGTTGAGATAAGTGCAAAAGGCACGCACTCACAACTGTCCCTTGTTAAGTCAGCAGTCCGACATGAAGCTTGCCGCGGGATACTTTAGTTCGTTTGACAAGCGGAGAAGTGGAGCGGACTCTTGCTCTCTGGTGACGTCTCCGTTGCGTCACCGTCTGCGTGTTCGCTCGTGAGACTCTCCTCACGCTCTTCAGGTGAAGCATCCTCGGCCTCCTGTGACACCTCACTGTCTCCTGTATAAGAGTCTTTGGTCTGGGAGGCGGCGGCGAGCTGCGCAGACAGACCGGGAAAGGCGGCGGCGGCAGCCGCAGCAGCTGCAGCAGACGCGTGTGCGGGGTAAAGCCAGGGGAAAGGCGAGGCCAGAGCTGCCGCGGAGTACATGTATTTCTCCATGTTGTTTTTGTCGAAAAAAGGCATGTAAGAAGCAGCGGCGGAGGGGTTAATGAAGTAGAAAGGCATGCAAATAGGGGTCTGCTGTCCCATATTAGTTATTCCCATCAAAGAATTCATAAATGCAACGTCAGGCCTTGTGGGGTCAGTGCCCCCTAAAAGGTTCCCAGGCCAGTTCATCTTTTGTTTCTTGGCAGCCCGGTCATCTCCAAACTCCTGCTTGATTTTCACTGCTTTGGTCCCGCGCGTGTTGTCGCACTCCTTCTCTTTGCCCTCGGCCTTCTCCGCCTCGCCGCCGTACCCACTGTCCGTGTCCGTGTCGTTCTCGTTCAGCTCCCCACCCTGGGTCCGCTGGATCACTGGGACGCAGTTGGCCTGGCCGTCACCTGTCTTTTGGACCGACCTCTGCGCGTCCTCGCTGCTGGGCAGCTGGTGCTGAAGCGGGGGCGCGCCCGGCTGGAACTGAGCCAGAACCTTGTGAAGGTGGTTGATGAGCTGTAAGCACCGCTGCTCCCGAGTCGTCCAGTTCTCAAACTGACTGAGATACTGCAGCACCTCCTTGGCGCATGCCTGAAAACCCGACTGGAACGCGTCCAGGTCTGCGTGGAGAGACGGCTTCATGGACCGGTCTCCTGCCGAAAAGAGATCTCAGAATTAATGTCATGTTAACCAAGCGCGCGTCTAAATAGGTACATTTAGGCAAATGCTTTCAAACCACTGCCAAAGAAAGTCAGAGTGACACGTTTGGTCAATGGTAAACCAGTTTTCTGATGCGTAAAGTTCGTTATATAAGTTTTAGTTGATCTCAGTCTTACCATTCTCCAGAGCAATAATCTTCTGGTGCTGCTGCTCAGTGACTGCAGTCAGTGCGTTCAAATGCTTAAGCGTTAACTCCAGCACCACGGCTTTCTCCAGGTGCCCGAGCGTCTACGGAGACAACACAGTTAACTTCATATTTGTTTCGTTATACTAAACATTTTAAGGAGTTTCAACTGTTCGTGTTGTCATGGTCTTACCGACAGCTTGAGGTGTTCGGGCAACAGATCCTTAAGCTGACCGATACATTCGTTGATCCGATCCCTCCTCTTCTTCTCTATCAACCGGTGTGGCAACTTGTATGCGTCCTGCCAGCCCAAAGAAAAGCGCATTACACTTTGTTACAACTACAGGAGCATTGCCTTAGTTTTATAAACACAAACGTTGCACACCTTGCCGCCGTCCTCTCGTTTGATTCCTCTCTTGGACTTGCACATGTAGAGAGAGGGGTAGTCCACCCTAAAGTCACAGAAAACCACAAGTTAAACACAATCCTGTAAGAAGAGTTATGACTGTGGCAGTTTGCCTCATAGCAGCACTCACCCCAGAAAATCTGCGTGCTCCATGAACTGTCTGTCCTGTAAACGCACTAATCTCTCATCCATCTCTTCTCCGCTTCTTCGCCTTGGGTCGCTGATGTTTGCTTAAGTGTCTCTCTACAAGGCCTGGTTTCGCAGAAAGCTCGGGGAGGCGCAGCACTGTTCGTGTCCTCCACTTGGAGCTGTGCTTCACACTGATGTCTACACTTCCTCTGAGCTGCCACTTTTCACAAGCACTCAGGGCTGTGGTTAGAGCGCACGCGCGTCTCCCCGGTAGGAAACAGCTTCCGACTCACGTGTAGCCTGCACCAGCACTAAGTCCGGTAATTAGAGCGTGTGTTAGAGCAGCCATCTCCGCTTTTTCTATAGCTCCCTGGCCCGAACCATTCCGACTCTGGGCTGCGCAGGGAAACGTGATGCACAACATACCGCGGAGCAGACAGTGAGGTTAACCCATAGCGGTGTCCCTGCATAACTCCGTTGCTGAGACGCCACGCACGTGTTTGCGCACACAATAGGGCCGTTGCCAAGGCTACTGAAACACAGATTGAAGGTGCGTGTGCAGGTTACCCCAGCTTTCCCCCGAGATTCAGAGTGACACGATGGTTAGAGTACAGCGCACGCTCGCGCGCACGCACCCGAAGGGGTCCAGATATCTAGATTAACGTTGTTATAATAAGGCCATGAACTCACGGTAAAGTGTAACAAACTTTTCTGTCGTTATAGCCTACCTTAAGTGGCGCACTTCAATTTACGACAATTAGTCGGCACGTGATTTACATTAATTCGTTTGTTTGTTTAGCGCGTGTAACTACGTTTTATTTTTTTTTACCTGTTTAGCTGAACTGTAAAGGAAATTAAGTTCGTATTGGAGCCTCGACTGAACAACGAGACGACCAGCATTGTCTGAAATCTTCAGGGAAAATGCCACATTACGCACTACAGGATACTGGAGACAGCAGTTTGGTTAATAAACCCATATGGTCAACTTTGAGGTCGCCATAGATTCTACTGTTGTTATAGACATAGCCTATTTAGCTATTAAACAATTCAGTAAGCTATGTGCTATTATAAATAATTCTATAGAAGAAAAGTTTTTGAAGTTGAAAAATGTGTGTTGAGACATACAATACGCCTATGTATGGTGACACCTGTTGGTCTCCTCGGGGTAGGCGTTGAAAAACATAAAAGATCTCAGCCTGTGTTATGCACTCACATGCCTCATGATCACATTCCCCTTCCTGTTAGTCATGTGACTTGTCTTGGCTCGGAGCAGCATATGGTTCTCTTGTATAACAGTGCTGACAAAGAGTGATCCAATCAGTACAGCTTTTAAATGAAGAATAACCTGCATCATGTTGACTTTTCATCAGCCTGCACCTAGCCTACTGCCTGTACATTTAACTGGAGAGAAAACTTAGAGTCGTGTGTTGCAGCCCCCCTTGTTTTTTCCTGCCCCCCTTTTCCCTCCTCTTTCTTCCCTCCACAGTATACCGCCTGCTCTAAATGTGGCACTGGAGCTGCTTTCCCTTCCAAATGTTTTCCATATTAGTTCAGCGCCTTCTCTGTTTCCACATAGCAGACAAGCTGGGTATATGTTGAGAGCAGGCCTGGGCAGGGAGGGGAAGCAGAGGGAGGCAGACAGACAGTAGACCAAACGCACTCACAAAACAGTGAAAGTTGTCAGAGGAGATATGGGACAGGGGCAGAAAGGGTCGTCGGATACGAAAAAGCAGGGGTTGAAGATGAGAGACGAAAGCCCAGCGCCAAAGGACGGGCGATGTCGCAGAGTGTGTCGATTCCCTCTGTTGGTCGCTCTGCTACAGCTACTTTTGGGAGTTGCTGTCACTGTTGTGGCCTTCATCATGTTGGCCATCGCCCCCTCACTTATGGCCAGGGAGACGCCTCACTGGGCTGGGATCATTGTAAGCTCAACACTCACTACAGCAGCACTAATAGTTGCATGACTTCCACTTGTTGATATTTCTGCATGGCGCTCTCTTGTATAAACCATTCACCCCATTCTGCACGTCAGCAATGACTTGTGCCCTCCTTTTAGAGACAGTATGTTATACAGATCCTGCACATCTGGACTGATCAGATCAGCCAGCCAAGCACAGATTTACATATTTAAACTTGACCTTTGAGCATCTAACAGGCATCAAAGCACCATCTTAAAACGCAATATGCTACTAACACATATCTCTCCAACACACCACAACTCTCTATAGAGCTGATCTATATAATAGGCCATAAATTGTAAGAGATAACCCAAAACAGTGGGACTTGCAGGAGTGTGGTTGCAGAAAGTGACCTTTAATGAGTGCAGATTCTGAAAAGTTATATAGTGATGTTTTAATATCAACACCATCACATTGTAAATTGTCTCTGTACACATTCTGCAAAAAAGCACTTCAAATGTGGAAAAGTATAGCCCACATATATGTAACAGTAATACAGTGGTGAGAATTAGTATTGTTTATAAGCAAAGCTACTCTCGTCCTACCAAGCCAGAACAAAAAGGCCAAAGGTTTATTGCAATGTGGGAAATGTGTTATCTTCTAGAAGGTGTCTATAAGCACTTCGTTGGATAAAGCTAAAAGCACATTGGAAAAGATGTTGAAATAAGTCAGTCAAAGTATCATGGTTTAGTCAGACAGAGGTTGATCCTTATATGAGATCAAACTTTACATATAAAACCACAGTTTTAGCGCGAAAGCTAAAAATGTGCTGACAGTTGTCAGATGATACGTGATGAAAAACAAAATGAAAAGCAATTACAGTAAAGTGACGGTGAAGCTGTAGCTTGAGCAGACAGCCTAATGGTTTTGTTTCTCTTACAGGCAAACAATCTGAGCAAGGTGATTATGTAAATGTTTAAAGGCCTGCTCCTCAAAGTAAGATTTAGCCATGTTTTCAAAAAATGTTCTATCTAAAATGCCATCTGTGCTGGAAAAACATCCGCGGACACCACATCCCGAGTTCCATCCTCACGAGATTCAGCCAAGTGAAAAACACTGAGGTCATCAAGAACTTTCTAGACAATCCCAGGAGCTTAAGAACCTGGGAAAAACATTTAAATAAGATGCTGCACGTTAGTCACAAGACTCACTGTTGAGTCGCACTGATGAGATAGAGTGTGTTTGTGAGAGGAGCAGAGACACAGTAATGTAATCAGATGACAGTTTTCTGCTGAATCATGCAATATCTACAGACACCCATCCTGTAAAAACAAGGATTATATATCTGTTATATAAAATATTGCAAACTGTGAATACTTGAGTGCAACACGTCTGGGAAGGTTCTCAGTCATCTCAGGTTATCTTGAAGAAAAGGTTAACTTTTTCAACTTTTTGAAAAAGTCTCTTTTAAGAGAGAACATTTAGAGATGAAACGTCTTCACCTTGAAAACTAATTCCAGATGCCTTTGCTTTAACCTTTTCTACTTGAGTGCAACATAAATGTTTTCTACTGCGTGAAATAGCTGGACAGTATCTTACAGTTTTCATTCTGTTATTGATCAATCTTATAAAAGCTAAATGTTCTTTTCATTTAGCTGTGCTTGGTTTCCATTGTGGGTTTGATCCTGTACTGCGTCACCAACCATCCAGATGAGAGGTCCGTCCTGCAGTATATTGTGAAGGTAAATACGCCACCCTTCTTTGGTTGCTTGGTTGTGTACAGTTAACTTCATACGAGTGCATTTTCTGCTTACTTGTTTGTGCAATAGTCCTGTGGTCTGGTGTTGTGCAGCTGTCACTGGCACACAGAGATAGATAGGAAACTACACTTGCTGTTCAAAATAGCTCTGTGGGGTTTCCTAGCAGAATGCAAGTGTGCATGTGACCAGACCTTTGAGTTTAATTACATGTATTGCACTATATACAGTGGTTAACAATGTGGGTTATGAGGAGCCACATCAAGAGGTGTGTTGTATAAAGTCAATTTGAAATATGGCCATATTATGTTAATTGCCACTGACTAAACATCCTAATTCATAAGCAAATATTTGTATCCTGAACAAAAATAAATACACATGATCCTTTTTAGAACCCATGCTACTTGAACTTAGGTCAAAGGTGGGACTTTTGTCTCCAATATTTAACCTGTATAAGTGAGCTCAGTATACTTGCCGTTTTACTATTTACTAAAAGCATAATCATTTACAGAGTCTACTCTCTATATTCTCCTTGTCCTTGGCATACGTTTGAGTATGCAACCAGCTCAATAGATGTTCAATGCTGGCTCTGATGGCCTACGAAATAATTAAGTGTAAGTGGGTGGTGTAAGGTAAGGATTTTCCAAGAACTACCAAAGGTCGCCATATTATTTTTAGGCCCGAGCCGGTGATGACCGGGAGGGCCTATTGTTTTTGCTCGGATTTTTTTTATTTTTTTTTATTGTGACCAAATGATCCTAAATTTGACCCAGTGAACATGCACGAAAAGTCATTTTAATTGGTCCCAGACTTCAAGCTCGGTGAAAAATTTATGTTTTTGAAGTCGCCGAAAAAAAAATACGAGAAATGACTCAGTGGCGACCCCTACAAAAGTCAAAATACATTGGGCCTATGGAAAGTGAAAGTAACTTTTTTACAACGTAGAAAAATGAAACTTAGTACATCCATAGGACATCTCAGGGCAAACAGAAAAGTCAATGACAGCCACACTCTAAACTCAACAGGAAGTCCGCCATGTGGGGTTAAACGCGCGGCCACTAAAATTGCACCCCTTGCGCAGAAAGATGCAAATCATTGTGTTTTAATCTAAATGGCCCCAAATTTGGTGAGTATCATCTAGACACATGTGCCAACCAAAGTTGTGACTTATTTTTTTATATCTTATCCGGTATGGGTGTGGCAAGCCTGTAACGAGGTGGCCATTTTTGTGAAAATAAAATGTCTTTTAACTCTCAAATGCCTTCTCGGATCGAGTTGGACCCAAAAAGGCGTTTGTGCACATTCATGACCTGAACACAAAAATATGTAAATAAAAGGGTTATCTTTAGAAATGGCTCTCCAGCGCCCCCTACAAACTTATAATGGGACCCAAGAATTTAGTTTGTCATAGAGACATAAAATTTGGTACACACATCTCTTATGTCATGACGAGCATAAAAGCCAATGACAACCACCCCCTATCTATAAATGTGTTGCCATAGCAACGTCCCAAATATGTCGAAAAAGTCAATGGGAAGTGAAAATTCTAGTTTGTCGCAGGCAAATGAAACTTGGTACACACCTCCAGTATGGGCTTATGAACAAAAAAGCCAATGGGGACCACACCCTATCACACACGGGAAGGCGGCCATTTTGAATAGAAAATGTGAACTGACTTAGAATACACCTCTTTTTTAAAAGAACACAGAAAATAGCTGCTTCATTCCACAGACACCAAACTTAGGCAAAATGAGCTAAACACATGTATGTAAAATAGACAGGCGTTTTTCTAGACTTTTTTGCTCGAGTTATATTTTATTTTATTATAATTTGGTATATTTTTTTTTATTATAATTTTTCTGCAAAATGATCCTCAATTTGACCCAGTAAACGTGCAACTAAAAGTCATTTTAATTGGTCCCAGACTTCAAGCTCAAAAATTAATGTATTTGAAGTCCCGAAAAAAATACGAAAAATGACTCAGTGGCGACCCCTACAAAAGTCAAAATACATTGGGCCTATGGAAAATGAAAGTAACTTTTTTCCAACGTAGAAAAATGAAACTTGGTACATCCATAGGACACCTCAGGGCAAACAGAAAAGTTTATTACAGCCATATCGTAAACTTAACAGGAAATCTACTATGTTGGGTGGAATGCGTGACCACCTAAATCTCACCCCTTGTGAGATCAGCTTTTCAACTAAACAGCTCCAAATTTGGTGAGTATCATCTAGACACGTGTGCCAAAAAAGTTATTAATTTGTTTTTTGATACATTTGTGGCTGTGGTCAATGAGTCTGTGAAGAGGCAGCCATTTCTTTGGGAAATAAATGCCATTTCCCAATTGCCAGGATCCTTCCTTTAGAGCAGGCCCCTCCAGAGCCAAGGCTAGAGTCTTAGAAAACTCCTCAGAATCCTTTGGAACTTGTAACCTTGTACTTTTAGACAAGTTATATTTACATTTTGCCTTTTTAAACAGGGGGTGCAGCGATTCCTGAGTCATCTCAAATCTCCAGCCAGTACTTTGTTTTTCTTGCCATAGCCCAAGCATAATCTATTATTTTCAAAGGTTCAGACAGCTCCCAGGAAAACCAGGGATTGTGGAGACCTTTAACTCTAAATTACAAGGTGATGTAGCAGGCCCCAGCAGTAGCACAGGCCCGGTTATTTGACATTACCGTGAAGTTTACGCTTTAAAGCACGAAATGCGATCCTCCGAGTGCATGTGTCCCCGCGGTCTCAAGGGAGGCGAGGGCCTTTATCGCCGCTTGCGGCTTTAATTTTATTATAATTTTTTTATTTATTCATTATTTATCCAGGAAAGTCCATCTGAGATTGGGAGGGACTATTGTCATTATATTTTTATTTGAAAAGGATAACATCATTTCAATTAATAACATTATAAACAGTTTTTAAGTCCTTTTCTGGTTTTACATTTTTTTCCACACAGACATGTACATTCAGAGTGAACAAATGACTGGGTGCTTACAGTAATGAACTTTACAGATGGAGGTAATTTAAAACATAATAAGTAAAAACAAAAAAATATATATAATATATAAACTTTGTCCTTCACCCTCCGCGGGTGGTCTCATCCTTCGAGCTTGGGTCCTCTACCAGAGGCCTGGGAGCTTGAGGGTTCTGCTTGAGGGTATCTTTGCTGTTCCTAGTACTGCACTTTTCTGGACCGAGATGTCTGGTGTTCTTCCAGGGATCTGCTGTAGCCACTCTTCCAGTTTGGGGGTTACTGCCCCGAGTGCTCCGATGACCACAGGCACCACTGTCGCCTTCACCTTCCAAGCCTTTTCCAGCTCTTCTCTGAGCCCTTGGTATTTCTCTAGTTTTTCATGTTCCTTTTTCCTGATGTTGCAATCACTTGGTATTGCCACGTCAACCACAACGGCCTTCCTCTGCTGTTTGTCCACCACCACAATGTCTGGTTGGTTCGCCATTACCATTCTGTCAGTCTGAATCTGGAAGTCCCACAGGATCTTGGCTCGGTCATTCTCTATCACCTTTGGAGGTGTTTCCCACTTTGACCTCGGGTTTCCAGTCCATACTACAGATGTTCCTGTACACTATGCCAGCCACTTGGTTATGGCGCTCCATGTATGCTTTCCCTGCCAATATCCTACACCCTGCAGTTAAGTGTTGGATTGTCTCAGGGGCCTGTTTGCACAGCCTACACCTTGGGTCTTGTCTGGTGTGGTAGATTTGGGCCTCTATTGCTCTGGTGCTCAGGGCCTGCTCCTGTGCAGCCATGATGAGTGCCTCTGTGCTGTCCTTCAGTCCGGCCCGTCCTAGCCATTGGCAGGATTTCTTGATATCAGCCACTTCAGTTATGTTCCGGTGGTAGGGGTTTGTCCTCCCATGATGGTCCCTCCTCCAGCTCCTCTTCCTCTGTTCCCCATTGCCTGAGACATTCACTGAGCACGTTATCTGTTGGGGCCTTATCTTTGACTTGTGGATCTTGGATGTTTCATCCTGGATAGTGGCTCTCACACTCACTCACTCACACTTCTTTACGGCTAGTGTACAGTCTCAGGGTGCTGGATTTGGGGTGGAACCCTCCATGCATGGTGAGGAGCTTTCGTGTATTAACGTCTGTGGTCTGTATCTCTTCCTTTGGCCACCTTATTATTCCCGCAGGGTATCTGATCACTGGCAGGACATAGCTGTTTATTGCCCGTGCATTGTTCTTGCCATTGAGCTGACTTCTTAGGACTTGCCTTACTCGTTGGAGGTATTTGGCAGTTGCTGTTTTCCTTGTTACCTCTTCGAGGTTGCCATTTGCCTGTGGTATTCCAAGGTACTTGTAACCATCCTCAATGTCTGCTATTGTTCCTTCTGGGAGTGAGACCCCTTCTGTGTGGACTACCTTCCCTCTCTTTGTCACCATTTGACTACACTTCTCAAGCCCGAATGACATCCCAATGTCAGAGCTGTAGATCCTGGTGGTGTGGATCAGTGAGTCGATGTCCCGCTCGCTCTTAGCGTATAGCTTGATGTCATCCATGTAGAGGAGGTGACTGATGGTGGCCCCATTCCTGAGTCGGTATCCATAGCCAGTCTTGTTGATTATTTGGCTGAGGGGGTTCAGGCTTATGCAGAACAGCAGTGGGGATAGAGCATCTCCTTGGTATATGCCACATTTGATGGATACTTGTGCAAGTGGCTTTCCATTGGCCTCAAGGGTGGTTTTCCACAACCTCATTGAGTTTGCAATGAAGTCTCTTAGAGTCCTGTTGATGTTGTACATCTCCAAGCATTCAGTGATCCATGTGTGTGGCATTGAGTCATATGCTTTCTTGTAATCAATCCAGGCAGTGCACAGGTTGGTGTGTCGGGTTCTGCAGTCTTGGGTGACTGTTCTGTCAACCAGGAGTTGGTGTTTAGCTCCTATGGTTTCTTTGCTGATGCCCTTCTGTGCTTTGCTCATGTATTGATCCATGTGCCCACTTATCTTAGCCGCAATGATGCCTGACATGAGCTTCCATGTTGTGGAGAGACAGGTTATTGGCCAATAGTTGGATGGGACTGTACCCTTTGTGGGATCCTTCAGGATCAGGATTGTACGCGCCCTCGGTAAGCCATTCAGGTGCGTCCCATCCCTTAGCAGCTGGTTCATTTGTGCTACAAGGCGCTCGTGGAGTGCAGTGAGCTTCTTTAGCCAGTAGGTGTGGATCCTGTCAGGGCCCGGTGCTGTCCAGTTTTTCATACCTGAGAGTCTTTCTTGGATGTCTGCCGCTGTGATGGTAACTGGATTCTGTTCAGGGAGGTTGCTGTGGTCCTCTCTCAGAGCCACCAGCCACTGTGCATCGCTGTTGTGTGATGCCTCCCTCTCCCATATACTTATACCTCTCCCCCCGTTGGCTCCCCTCTGACCTCTCGTCCTGGCTCCCCCTTGCCGTTTGTGTTGTATCTCGTCAATCTCAAGTTGTGATAGCAGCTGCCGCTTGTGGATGTTGGAACACTGAGCTACTAGTTGCTTCGATGTAAGCATGGATTGTGGGTTTCGAAGTAACCATTCATTCCACATTCTCTTCATATAACCCCTCTGACTAGGGTTACTGGAGTAGTAGCATTCCAACAGAGCCTTGTTATCGCATCTCGCCCATCTCCGTCAACCGTTTGCCCTGGTTCCCCAACACCTGACGCAGACCTTGTTTGCTCGTCGTCTGATCCGGCTTCTCATAGCATTTATTGTCTCTCATCATCATTTTTTTTTATGAGGTAGGCAGTAGCGCGAAGGGTCTTGCCTAAGGACCCACACTGGATAGCGTCCCGAAGGGGGATTCGAACCTGGGTCCCCCGTGTGAAAGGTGGGTAAGATATATATATATGTCTCTTACCAAGTCATTCATTCATTCATTTTCTTCCGCTTAGTCCCGTTAGGGGTCGCGGGTGACTGGAGCCTATCCCAGCAGCTTTGGGCCTTACACACATTCATTCACTAGGGACACTTTAGAGTTGCCGATTAACCTGTACATGCATGTCTTTGGACGGTGGGAGGAAGCCGGAGTGCAGACTCCTCACAGAAAGACCGGAATCGGCCAAGAATGTTTGAGTCGGCCTGGTTTTGAACTCACGACCTTCTTGCTGTGAGTATCTGGTCGTTTGGAAGTACTGTATTTATAAAAGAGGAGTAATTTTTATTTTGCCATGCTGGGTAACCAAAATTACTTTGAGGCTTATTGAAGGATTTTGAGGCTCTGAATTTTCTATTAAAAAGTTACATAGTGCAGATTCCTACATGCACAACATACACACCATTTGAAATGAGGTCATTGCGTGCAAAATTTCACAAGCTGCATAAAACTGACAGCACCTGTGACTAACTGGTGTTACAGTATGTAGTAATTTAAAATCAGAGTTTAGAGTCTGATTGCATAAACAAAATGTCTGTAACATTTTACTCTGTATTTTTTGCTGTGCTTTGTTGTTGGAAATTTTCTGTTCAGAGCACTGCTATGTGTTAAAGAGTACTGTATCTGCACTGTACCGTAAGTAACTTCTCTGTGTTCTGTTTCGGCACTGAGCCAAAACATTTCTGTCTGACCTGCACTTTTGGCTCTCTGTATTAATCATGAGACAGCTGATTAAAAGCAGACAAAAGGAGTCGATGATTTACAAAAGCATGTGCCCTCCGATGTTAATAATCCATGTTTGTGTGGTTTCATTTCGCAGTTGCTCTACTTCATCTTGTGTGTCGTTGGCCTGGTCATCTCTGTGGTGGTCATTGCCTTTGCTGGACACCACTACTCCCAGACCAGCAGCTTGATCTGTGAGCACACCCAACCCGACTGTGTGTGTAAGCTGGACCCGGACGACCCAATAGCACGCACCTTCACCTACGAGGACATAGAGGACTGCAGCCACATCACCAGCCAACTTCCAATGTACTTTCTGATACAGATCATCTTAAATCTGGCCCAAGCTCTGGTCTGTGCTGTGGGGGCCTTTATTATGTGGAAGCATCGCTACCAGGTCTTCTTCGCTGGTCTGCAGAGATCCTCACAGTGGCACAAGGTCTAATGTGACCCTAAAGTGTGGACAAACATTTAATAAGTAGTTTAAGCTTTTTTTTTTCTTTTTGTGGTAAATAGCTTTTGCACAGTTTTGTATACCATGTGAAAATTTGTTGTTGCATTTAAACAGAAACATAGCAATTATGGCAATTGACAGTTTTGTGAACTTCAATACAAGTGACAAATAACTGACAGCATTTCTGACATGGCCACTCTGATATGTGCAAGGTATTTTAACTTCTTGTTGAAATCACTATCAGATCCTATTTATATTGAGCTTCTTCCTAGACACAGCATGTCCCTGCAGGGTGCCGTAGCTGTAAGGCCGGAGATGTACTTGCTGTTTGAGTTCACGTGGCCAAGCCTGTGCTGTCATGTGACCAAATAGAACACAAGAGTGAAAGTTTCAAAGAAAGTGTGGACAGGTACATGATTAAATGTCACTGCTGTTTTTGTATTACCTCCACAGAGCAATAGTAACATAATAATACATTGCATTGTTCATTGTTGATGTTGATGAGTGACAGCAGAAACCCAGAAGAAGCAAATCTGTGCCCTTGGTGACCAGATGTCACACACCCACCTGTATGGAAATGTATTTTTTATTTGGCAAAACTAAATCTTCATACAGGACATTCTTTAAGTTTCTCTAAGATAAACTGCATCATCTGCATCTGCTTTTTAACCATCCTCTCCATATGTCTCACTTGCCCGCCTGTTGGATGGATTCTTTTACAATGCTCTTTAAAGATGTTATGAAGAGGAAGGTGTTAAGCTAGAAATGAATTGAAGCTCATTTGCTACAGTGTGTATTCATGTACGTCCACATTTTGAATTGATGTAATAAGAATTTTTTTCCACAATGTATATTAGCTATATGGTATGTGATTATGTTTAATTGCTTTACTCTCTCTAATAATCAAATCTGTAATAACTACATCCTATCTTTCATTGTATCTTTCTTTAAGTTAACTGTCTTCAGGAATGAACTTTGAACAGCTTCTTCTTCTATCAACAGCTGTAAATATTCAGGGGTTTTCCGTTTTTTAAACTGCACTTCTTTCTGTTCCTAGTAAAAGTTTTCTATCCGGATTGCAGTTCAGTAGTGTGGATCTGGTGCAAACTGACCTCAGACCACAAGTCAGTTAGTGAGTCAAAACTCCTGTGATGAATGAGGGGTGAAGAAAGGGGGACACAGACAGACAGCTGGACACTGGAATCCAGGTCATATATGTTTACAGTGGCAGTGGTTTGGTTTAACTTTAGGCGGTTTTTACACTTAATTTAGGTGTTAATCTTTACTTTCTCAGTGGTCATGCTGTGCAGGGAATTGCAAGTGTGAGGTAATGAGGTGAGCTTCAGATACAAAGCACATGATGAGTGAGTAATAGTGCAGGCTAATAAATCTGGAGTATTTCATTAGCTATGGCAAAACATATGACTGGAAGAATTGGGCTGTGGTTAAATAAAATGTTTGTCAGTTCAGTGCCGCTCCTTGTCACTGTTTGCCACCAAACATTTGCAGCTGTTAGACTAAATGACATACTAATGTTATTTATACAAATAAAAGAATCTGTGACATGTGCATCGTCAACATAAATAAACATAAAATACTTAAGGCTTAAAGAAAAGGAGAACACATGACTACTCTGAAACAAAGTTGTCACTGTTTTAGAAAGCCGTGAATTTACTGATATCTTGACTGATGATCTGGAAGTGGCTTCTTTAATTGCATTATTGCAAAGTGAAGCAGCAAAGCCAATTATGCATGATAAAGTATTTCATTGTGTGACAAATGTATGTTGTTCAATAATTAATTTTCTATAGAGCATGAATCTGCAGCAGGCCTGTGCGCTGAATACGCTCTTGTTGTGAGTTATGATGTTGATGCATCATGTGACCGTTAAGGCTTGGAGCCAGACACAGGAAGTCACATGCCAGTCATCACAAGGGGATGTTTATTTTTAAAAATGACACTGAACTGAGACCTGTCCCTTTTAATTGACCTCTGACACTGCTGTTGGTCTTTAGATGAGACAGCACACGACTGGAGATCAACGTGACGGCAACTACAGCTTATTTTAAAGGGCTTAAATTAAAAGGCTTTGTTTAAACTTATACATCAAACATCAGTGTGTACAGAAATGATGGTATTGGTATTATCCTCTTGCTTTTTGTTTATGACATTCTAGTAATATTGCACTTAGCCTTCTTGTATACGCAGTGACAGCTGCTTACCATTATGGCACGGTGTGAGCTAATTTCAATGGCAGTCACAGTCAGAAGGAGCAAATGCACGCCTGCCAGCATAAACAGACGAATGAGGCCAAGACAAACGGGTTTCTTCGTAGAGGGTAAATGACGGCAGAAGTGAAACATTTTCTCAAATACAGTACATTACCTAAAATATATGAAGTCATAACCAGGATAGATCTCTGTCATAAAAGACTTCCTCAATTTTAAACTCTTTTTTTATATTAGTTTAAAAGACACTGTAAATAAGTTTAAACTATTTGCACCTGCTAGAAAATATGAATCAAATAAACTGACTACTTAAAAAACTCTACTGTTGCTACGAATGTACTGATCACACACAATAATATTAAAAGTAAAAGCTGAGGGTCATTTAGTTTTTCCAGTGACCCCCATAAAACAGGGTGAGTAAACGGTGAGTGAAGGTGGCAATTGAGGACACATTTAGGAGGACTCACTCATCAACAAGTAACATGCATTCTTCCACAGGCACGACAGAGAGCCATGTTACAAATTTATTACACCAGACGGCTTAAAATTCTCTCTCTTTACATATTTTGGACGTACCACAACAGCCCAAACATATTTGGACAAAAATTTAAAACAACATTGTACAATCAAAAAATGAATGAGATGGATTTACACTGAAAACAATATGAGTAGGACTGTATTGGCTTTAAAACAACATTCATGCTGTATATATAATGTAACCATACCTTTAGAAATTAGCAAAATTTAGCCATAAAAACTTTCAAGTAAAGAATATTTATTCACATTAATAAATTGTTAATGTAAAAAGAGTTATTGAAATGGTGCAGTGATGGCAAACAAAGTAAAGGATGCACAAATAATACACATACTATATCTATATCACTCTTCCCATTAAAGGCACAACTGTATTACCCTTTTTAAAAGTGCACTTTTAGCAAATGAGGTGTATTAGATTTAAAAATCAATGAGTAAGGCAGCATTAAGTATTCCAGTTATAAACTACATTTTCTTATAAATACCCGATGCCCATGCATTCTCTCTTCCTGTACCTCCTTAAACTAAAGGCGGTCATCGTTAGCACATGGTCCACTTTTAGGCACTGATGGTCCAAACAATGAAGCCCAAGACATGACTGTCCACTGGCCTGTCTTGTGCAACTTTGATTTTTACACAAACATATGTGTCTGGCAACCTGGCAGCTCAGATGAGTGACAGGCCACACTCATCTCCAGCGTCACTGACAGGACGGTATAAAGGGTGTTTCTAATGGCTAAGTAAGTACAGTTTAGGTCACAGGAGGCACTGTTAGTCAAAGTGTATTGTTGTTCTTCAGGCTGGAATATTTTAGTTTGGGATTCTGCAGCCAGGAGGCCAGATGTTGTGTAAAGTTTAGGTCCCGGGTATCTTAGTGGGTTGCAATGTGGTGGTTGGACTGAGTAGGACCCATGAAACCCAGTCGCTGCTTGTTTTTCCTCTGTTCTGTCATCTGTGAAGAAAAAGAACAAAAAACCCATTAAGACACTTCGACCTTGTTTTAAATCAAAATCTAATTAAAATTCTGGGATGTTAAAACTGAAAAAATGGGAACTCATAAGTTTTCAGTTTTACAGACAGTATATTTTGTTTTGTAAAAGCCCCTCCAGGAACAGACATTGACAATACGCTTCAGATGTAGTATGTGACATATCGAATGCTGGTCCCAGTCAAATGTCCAGCTGCCAGAAGGTGCTCTTTGAGTGAATGATTCAGTCTTTGTTCATAGCAAGGCAGTGTACATTCAATTTAAACTCAGTGTTGAAGATGTAAAATCTCCTTTCATTACTTTTGTACATATTACATATTCACTTTACAATAACCTATTAACTCAAAAATACTGATGTGTGAATATAAGTAAGTAAGTAAAAGTTTATTTATATAGCACCTTTCACAGACAATAGTCACAAAGGGCTTCACATGCAGCTGGTGTCTATATGTGTAGGAAGTTAATTTAATGTATATTCATTTCAAATTCATTTCATTTTTATAAAGACACTTGTTCAAGGGCAGGTCACAGAGGTTTCCTTGATGTCTGTGCATCTTTGAAGTGCTATCATTTTGCCTGTGCTTTGCATCATCACGTTAAGCAGAGGCCTATATGTTGAAAGAGTTTAATGTAGTGTGTTGTTAAAAACTAAAGCCTACTATGGACTCTGTAAAGCGCTTTATGGACTCTTTACTTACGCTAAACTCAGGGTAAATAGACTAGTTGTAGCCTATATGCTCAACATACTTTTGGCAAATAGTAACATATAAGGATATCATTCAGCATGTCACTTAGTGGAATACATTTTTGTTCTTATTGGGCACATTTAGATCTCACAGCTTAGTTGATGTGTTACAAAAAAAAAAACAGAATGGAGAAGTTCAAAGAGAGTGACTGAGTTGCAATGAAAATAAATATATTTCACCGCAGCTGTACCCAAATATCTTGCACACATTGCATGTTGTATAAGTGTGTGCATGGTTAATAACACCCCTCACATTTGACCTGGTTCGGTTGTTGATGCCAATAATGACAGTCATTGGTCTTTTTACACCATTGCATGCCCAAAAAGTCCTAATTCTGTGCAGAAACTCTCCACAGATACATAAGTACTGCACTGTACATGCTCACACACAGACGCACACTGCCAGCTGAACAGTGTGCAGCGCTGAGGTCAGCAATGGTTGTAATGAGGGAAAAGCTACCGGAGAACTTTCTCTGGGTCAAAAAGAGTTTGAGCTCAGAGCTGGTGATTTGTAGACATCTCCTTGTGCGCTAAAGGTGTACAGTAAAAGTAGGGGTGTCTCGGTGGCTCACCTGAAAGAGCATGTACCTTGAATCCTAACTTGGGTTTATTTGCTCCTCTCTGTCAGTCCCTGTTTCCTGTCGTATTACACTGTCAAGTAAAAGCTAAATGCCATAATAGAAAATTGAAAAAGGAATGTTTATGAACATTTGATAAAATTGGTGCTCATCTTAGGAGTAGCTTCCTCAGAAATCCTCCCTATTAGTAATTTCTGCCTCCCCTAGAACAAGATGGCAAGACAGTAACAGATATTAACAAATTCAACAAAATAATTAAGAATAGACTTCCGCCAGAATTGTAAGAATATTTGTCAAAGCAGCCACCAAAAGCAGCCTGTCTACTAGTTGAGGTAAATAGCAGATTATGCTTTGTGTATTCTGTGGAGTTGGACTAGGAGTTGTTTTCACACATCTGTCTAAGGAGGAACAAGGACAGGCCTATGACTGGGATCACATGCAGAAGAGGCAGGTGATGAGAGTGCTCGGTCACACTGCAGCAGCAGAGCGAGTCATCCAAACAGCCAGAGGCTCACTGGTGGCCTGCAATTCCCATTTTTACTGAAAAAAGTCACCTGTTGTGTTTAGGAGTGTCAGATAAAAACCATATACTTACTAAATCCACACAATCAAACCAATGTTAAAAACACTGGCATCACTTCCTACATGTGACTGCTTTCCCTGTGGGCATTTGAGGTGAACAGTCGGGTCAGGTGCACTCTTTATATTATTCTATGCTGTTACGCAGCAAAAAATATATATAAATGCGATATTAAATATATATATATATTTATTTTTTCCCTTCTTTTGAGAATTAGTAAAGGATTAAAGACTTCCTCCATTCTCTATTACAAAGTTGCTAAAATTTGTATCATTGAACATATATTATTGAGTACATCTTAGAGCTGGTCACAATAAACATCAACTTTAATCTGTACAATATGTGTGCCAATTTTATTATTTAATTCAATTATTTATTTATTTTTGTTTTTTAAAAAGGTGGATGTGCAGTTATTGGCCATTTATTGGCATCTAGTGGTAAAGGTGTAGATTGCAACACTTCTTTTTAGAGAGCATGTGAACAGCTATGGTGCCTCTAAGGGAGGCTATAAACAAACCCAGTAGAAATAGGTTTGATGATGATTTAATTAAAATCTGACACAAAATCAATTTAGTTCATAAACTAAATCTTAAATCTTCAAGAAGGATAAAGATAGTTAGTTAGTGTGCCTCCAAAAGGGCCCACTTGTAGGAAACAAATGCAGCAGCACATGGGACTTTTAACTTTTCATAAAAATCCCATACATATCATAGTAATATTGTTGTAATTATAAATATGGCACATTCTGGCTTGATACGTGTTCTCAAGAAATGGTAGAGTGCCCTGCAACTAACAGTTACAGAGGAGAGTATCTGCGCATTTTTGTAATGCTATGATTGTAATGATTTTCTTTGTCCATAATTTTTGGGTAAAGGTCACACAGTGTTGCTTTAATGAGACAAATCTGTCGCAAATATGGTAGTGACAGTAGAGAAAGAAAAGAAAGAGTGAGCTATGCTTGGATTCCAACTTGGGTCATTTTCTTATGTCACCACTGAGGCATCCCATCTGGCCCAATCATAGAAAACTTATCTCTTTGAATGTGACAAATGGGAGCCAAATAAAAAGTGTTTGTAAGTGTATATTTACCAGTGTGTTCACACACTAAACTTTTTTTCCAACAACAGTATGAAGATGACCTGAGGGTACTATACCTGCTCCTTGAGTTCAGCCAGCTGGCCAGAGAGCTGAGCCACTAGTGTCACGGTGCTGTCCAGTTTTTCCTGCAGGGAGCGCATCTCATTCTGCTCATTGTCACCTTCACTGCTCACCAAAGACATGGCTCTCATGCGGGGGAACCACTCCAGATTCTTCTCCTGGGAGCACAGAGGAGAATAAATAGCTGAGTGAGCAGGTCAGAGATCCGGCAGCAGCATATTGGCAGGGAGACAAAAGGCAGGATTGTCATAGACATGCAGAGAGCGTTGAAGCACTAAAGCCAGACTGCAGAGGTAAACATTGAAGTACTGCAAACAGCACACTTAAGTTTTATTATTAACCACAAAATCAGAACGGAGCCTCCTCCATGTTTGGCTCTCAACAGTTTGAAGTCTTTCAACCACTGTGCTGTCTCCTGGATACTGCACATCACAATTATACACTAAATGAACAGGAACTGGCATTTCAATTTTCACCCCCTCCATAAACTCACTGTTGATGTGAGAATGAGTCAGTGTCGTCTATCAGGAGCACAACTGGGAGTAGTGTTTAATTAACCAAGTGTATGCTCACATGCAAGACGGAGACATGAAGTTTATTGCCTGTTGTTCAGTGCAGCTTGGAGGATAAGCTATCTGCACTAAATCAGCAAGTAATCTAAAGCTTTAGCATTATGTAACGGACTTAATTGTGTGTTTGTACCCGAGTGGGTGTAGGTTCTGTCTGTGGATGGATGAATGTGTGATTTACAACGTGTATGTCCAATTTGTGAAGGACTGGCAATGGCTGATCTTATGTAATGTTCCTTTTGACTGTTTTTCTGATGAGATGACTTAAAAAGATGCAAAGAATGAAGATTTCCAAAATTCATGTATAGGTTTGAAGTTGCTACGGATGGCACCTGACTGTGTATAAATAACTAAGAGCATTACTACAATAATTCTAATGCATTGAAACCTCTATCTGCATGGTCTTTTTAAAATTTGTCAGTATTTATTTGAAAGAATCTAATTAATTACTTCACTTAAACTAGGTTTCTACTTGCATCCACTTTCTCTGAATAACCCCTTTTCCACCACAGGAACTTCAAACTTCCCCTGAAAAAAGTACCTAGTGGGGGAGTAGGACTTTCCACCTTCCCCGGGACTCTTGTGGGGCGGGGCTACGTGTTGTTGTTTATTAATTGCTTGGTTGTTAGCCTGTCATTGTCCATTACAGATTTCAGCAGCCAGCTATTAATGGGATTGAATGACATTGATTTAATACAGTGCTTTTCCACCTAGTAGGCTTTCAAAGTGCTTTTACATAAACCTTCCATTCACCCACCAGTGTTACAGCTGGAACACCACTGTAGGCAAGAAGGGTTAAATGTCTTGGTCCTCACTTTTCATATCATTAGGTCACCATTAGTTTGTTTATTATATGTGTACACTGATTTTACATACAGTAGGTAGTATCTCCTGTTGTTTTGCTACAGAAGACTGATTAGGTATGAATCAGAGCAGTATGAATCAACACTTTTCTGAAGCATATGGCTAAACCTCTTTAACAAAATTTTGCCTCTGGCATCAAGAGGCGATAAAATAAATAATAAAAAAAGAATAGAGTCCTTTATGGCAGCTAGAAGTAAACAGCAAGTGCTCTGTGAGACCGAACACAATGGTCAGCAATGATGAGAACCGAGGGCACTCTGAATCTTGTTCTTTTGTGGAACTCAAAACAGATTGATTAAATAACCTCAAAGAGTGGCTAAAGAGAGCTATGTAAAGTTATTATGTGGGAATACAATGTCCTGTTTGAACATTTTGCCACACAAACCGGATGAAGCATCAGCCCTGCTTAATGGGAGTTTGAGAAATCCCACCACTTTGCCACAATGTACTCTACACTGTGAATAAGAGAATCTGCTCTTTAGTGAGCATGAATTTACTGACATTCATGTGCTTCTCACTTGCCTGCTGACTGCAAACACACAAACACAACATTTCATCTGCATACCTTAAACAAAAGACTGAGGTAAGGAAGAGAAATATTGTTGGATTTGTATTGACACTAAAAGTCTTTCCGATTTATTGAGATCTTTTTTGTACCCAGCACTGTTCAGAATGCAGAGGACCTACTGTCAAGAAAAAAAAACTGACAATGGAAAAGGAACTTGTAAAATGACTCTTAATGAGTAATACATTGGGAGCAATTATAGAAGAATTATTTGACTAAGATAAAATGACTTGAAACAAATTGCATTTGTTGTGTCCATCTACATGCTAAGTTGCATATCAAAGTCACAAATGACATCCATCTGAACACTGACGCAGGCAAAGTCTCTGTCTTAGTTCTGTTGGACTTGAGTGCTGCGTTTGATACAGTGGACCATGGAATCTGTCACAAAGATTAGAGGAATGGATAGGTATCACTGGAACTGCCCTTAAATGGTTTCAGTCCTATCTTGAAGACAGGAAGTACTTTGTTTCGGTTGGTAACTGTGTATCAGACCAAATGGCCCTGACATGTGGGTTCCACAGGGTCTATCTTGGGACCTATTATTCAATCTCTACATGCTTCCTTTAGGCCAGTTAATACGCAGCTGTGACGTATCATACCATAATTATGCAGATGACACTCAGATTTACATTTCACTCACAGCAGGTGAAAATGGACCAATCCATTCACTGTGTCACTGCATTGAACAGATTGACATGTGGATGCAAAATAATTTTCTCCAACTGAACAGAAACAAGACTGAACTAATCATCTTTGGGCCACAGAAACAAAGAGAAAGAGTCAGCAGTCACCTCGAGTCTCTTTCTCTAAAATCTAAAAACCAGGTTAGAAATCTAGGGGTCATCATGAAATCTAGGGGTCATCGTGGACTCAGACTTGAATTTCCACAGTCACATTAAGTCAATTACATCATCTGCATTTTATCACCTTAAAAACATTTCCAGAGTCAAAGGGATGATGTCTCAACCAGACTTAGAGAAACTTATCCATGTTTTTATCTTCAGCAGGTTAGATTACTGTAACGACCTGCTCACTGGTCTCTCAAAACGAGGGTTAAGACAGCTGCAGCTTATTCAGAACGCGGCTGCTCGGGTTCTCACCAAAACCAGGAAGTACAACCACATCAGTCTAGTTTTAAAATCTCTGCACTGGCTTCCTGTTGCTCAGAGAATAGACTTTAAAACAGCACTGCTGGTTTACAAGTCTCTTAATGGTTTAGCACCAGAATATATTTCTGACATGCTAGTTACTTATGAATATCCACAGACTCTGAGAACATCTGGGACAGGCCTTCTGCTCGTGCCCAGAGTTAGAACTAAACAGGGTGAAGCAGCGTTTAAGTTTCATGCAGAAAAATCTGGAACAGCCTCAACTTTAACAATTTTCAAGAGGAGGTTAAAAACCTTCCTCTTTAGCACTACACTACAACTTAAAGTGTTTTTTTTTTATCTGCACTCTTCTTTTTAAAATGTTTTTAATTTTTCTTGTTTCTTAATCTAAATCTTGTAAATTGTCTTTTATTCCTGTAAAAAGCACTGAGTTACTCAGTGTATGAATTGTACTATATAAATAAAATTGCCTTGCCATATGTTTTCAGTATACTATATGCTTTGTAGTTCACTCTACTTTGGCCATGCATGTACACTAAGGCTCAGACATAAGGTTACATGTCTGTGAAGGTGCTCACAACCTCAGAAGGCAAACGGAGAGAAGAACAAAACATTGGTAAAGCCCTGGGAGACTGTGGATAGCCCAGATGGACTTTCAACAAAACCAAGAGGACACAGAAACCAAACAGACAGGAACCAGGGACAAAAGGGAAGGGTGTAGTTATCCCTTATGTGTCTGGTTTATTGGAAAAACTTAAAAGAATTTTCTACAAACACAACATTCCAGTCCACTTTAAACCAGGGAACACGCTGCGTCAAAAACTGGTCCATCCTAAAGACTGCAGTGACAGTTATGTCGAAAAACAAAACAACAGCTTCACCAGAGGATGTATCAGCACAGAAGAGCTAATCCTGCTGTACACCTCCACCTCAAAGAGAAAAGGCATTCTTTGAGGACAGCAATGTCTGAATTGTGTAAAGGAAGCCATTTTTGTTCAAATTGAAACACACTCTCTAAACAGATTCATTTTGCTATGTACTATTTACAACAGTGTTTTAAACCTAAATCAATTCTAAGTCCAGATGTCTTTGCTTTAAACTTTTCTATAAGGTTAAATGCTTACCTTTGTGTTACATGCTATTAACAACTAAAAGATAAATCTCAATGGTGAACTCATGAACCATATTTTATACTGTTGTCCTTTAAAGTGTTCTTTATCAGATCTGCTAGACACATAGTTTTAGCAACTTCTCATAAAGCACATGTAACCTTTGCCCTCACTTAACACACCAGTGCAGACTCTTTTTCTTTGCTGGCCCGGTGGGTGCAGGCAACGTGTCGTGTGTGTGGTGCTGTGTGAAGGAGAGAAAGGGACAGCGGGGCACGTGCCATGCAAGGCTGAGCTATTAGCAGGGTTATGTAAGAGCGTTGTGGCTGCCACAGTACCTGCTAGGCCTGTATTCGCTGTCATAATTTTACACACAAACATTGACATCCTCGTGTACAACACAGGTAACTCTATTCCACTCTTTTGTTCGGCCCTGTATACGGCTACACTAGTGAACCAATGCACCCATTATGAGTGTGTGGTGGTGATGTCATTAAGTTTCAACAAAGTTCCCACAGTTTTCAGAAAACTCTGACAGATGCATTCTTCTTAGCTGTAAAATTTGACAAAAAGAAAATCATCTGGGTACTATACAACTCTATATGATTCTGGGGCCTCTCTCCATGACAAAAAAACTGCATGGGAAAATAAATGGTTACTAATCTGACAGATGAACAATGGGAAATGGCTTTAGGTTTGTTCCACTCTTCTTTACATGATCTAATCCAGTGTAAACCGCTTCCTGGAGAGCATCACACAAATTAAACATCACCTTTCATCAAGGAACACAGTGTTGTTTTTAGACTCATAGCTTCTCGCTGACAAATTATCCTTAAAAATGACTGGTTGTATATGATATTTGATTAGAGGTGGAACCGCCCAAACTGCAAAAGACTCTCCATTATCTCATACACAAAAATTATATCGACATAAAATTGTCTCTAGGCCGTGGGAGAGGAAGGGGCAGACAAGGCAACACAGATCAGCAACTTATTATAGTTGCCATAAACAATACTGTGTTTAGGCAACAGGTAATATTGTTTTATGAGATAAATATATATCTCCAGAATGTTTTTTTTAAGATGATTTTTTTAATGAATGAATCTTTTATGCACTCGGGTTGTGCATGTGGTCACTTTCAAAAGTTGACAGTGCTTTTAACTTTGGGTCAGTGCCTCTTACTGTTTATTGCTCCACATATTGATTAAGACAGCAGTTAAGCTACATTCATGTTGCTCCTTTACTATAAAGTTTGGTATTTAAGTCTGATCCACTTCAATCCACAATACGGTTGTGAATAGGCCAACTGAAATGGAAACTTAAAATTGGTAAGAAATGTAAAAGGTGTAGTAGGCAGAATTTCACTCGTTCTAACATTTGTAAAATTTCATTTGAAAAAAAGTTTGAAGCAATTTATGGTGAAATATTTTATTAACGTGGCTCTATGTTAAAACATTGATCCATTTGAAGCCACAAAACGTGAACTGTGAATTGTCCAAAATGGTCCAAATAATAAGAAAAGGTTCAAGTAAAAGCATCTGGGGCATCTTAGTTTTCAATTAAATTCACCTATACATTTTTATATTTAGCTGACGCTGGAACAGTGTTACAGCTGGAACACCACTGGAGGCAAGGTGGGTTAAGACAACAAGGTGGGTTACAACGACAGTAAGAATTGTTGAGAGCGGGAATCAAACCACTCTACCACTGAGCCACTGCACCCACATAAATACGTTAAAGTTGAGGAAATAAATTAACAATTTTAAAAGCCAAAAAGATCCCCAAAATTGCATCTTCTGTTCTAGGTACTAGGTTTTCAATAAATCAAACTAAAATATACAAAAGTAATAATTTTTATTGGATTTTGTGACACAAATAAGGACAGCTTTTAACTATTACTCTAAACATTAAATCTAAAATTAAGCTAGATGTTTGAATTTGTTGTACTTGCTCATGTCAAAAATAGGCTCGTGATAGCCCGTGTGGCACTAAGTTAACCTCCTGTGTGGCACATTAAATGGCGGCCTTATAAATATCTTACTTCATTAGCCCATACCTGGACTGGCATCACAGAGGCGACCTGTTAGAAGACCTGCCGACGCATTTTAATTCAATGCCTGTTACCCATTCGTTATGCAAATTGGTCATTTTAATGGGTCTATTCTTATGCCCATCATGGTCGAATGTTAATCACAAAATGTGCTATTGTGCTCCGAGGCTTCATTTGAATCCATTAACCTAACGGCAACACCTTTAGTTGCCCTTACATCCTTCAACTTCTTAGTGTGTCAGTGAGCAACTTGGCGCACTGATGATAATAGATCCGGACTGAGTTTAATTACTATTTAGCCATACTGTGTCCCAGCAGGATAGAAACTCAGCAAAATGAAGACTACCTGAGCACAAAGAGCCATCTCCATTCAGCAGTGAAGGGAGAAAGAATAAATTGGGATGCTTGGCACAGGCCTAGAGGCTGAGTCGATCACTGGTCTGCTGGAGACTCGCGACTGTGCAAGGCTCAGGTAAAAGACAAAACTGCAACTAGGTCTCCAATATCATCTGTATTCTGTCTGCTAGAAGTTGCCAACATTGCATAAACGGGTGTATTTGTAGGCCCATATGTTGCCAGAAAAATAAACAGAATACTATTATGCACAAGCATGTTTGTGTTTGTCATGTTGAAATAGTAAGTCTACATTCATAATGAAATCATTAAAAATAAAAACATTTACTGACCATTATCATCTGGGCCACATAGCTCTCGGGGCCTGTGTACTCGGTTGGATCCTTGACCTTCACCAAAACCAGGAAGTAGAGGTAGTGCCACATGTTGTGCTCAGATTTGATATGTTCCTCAAATGACACTGTCTTGTTGTCAAATTTGTCCCTTTCCAGCCCTATGAAACATTACAATCACGCCATTCTTCAATGTTCATGTATTGATTATGGCACTTTACAATGATAAGAGCTCATACACATTAAGTTATACGCACCACAAATGAAACAGGTCGTCTTCAGAATCTCCTCCTTCCTCTGTTTCTCACTCCTTAAGTCCGCAAAGGTATCGATGATTACACCAAAGATGAGGTTGAGGACAATAATGATGACCACGAAAAAGAACAGGAGGTCATACACCACTCGGGCAGCAAACAGGGGCTCCTGCACAGGCCAGTAGGAGGTCAGACAGAAACAAAACACAGGAAATTTACATCTAATAAATCCAGGACTATAACCTCTGACCTCTTTTGAGGGTCTCCTGAGTATGTCCCCCACTCCACCTCCATTACGAAGCCCCTGGTTCAACACAGTGATGATACACATGAGCAGAGTATCGCACACTCGCTCTATACCGTCATCCTCTTCTAGAACCAAAGAAACAAAAAAATATGAATGAAACACGTTCATTCACAGATTTTGCAATATATACACAAGTAACTATACAAAACTAGACAACAAAAATAACATTTAAAGCTCCATCAAACACAGTAAAAAGAGGCCATTACTTCATGTTCCTACAGGTGGCCAGAGGGGACAAACTGAGCAGCTAAGGAGGGAAAGGTCTTTTTTTTTTTAACACAATCTTGCATAAAGGATTGGGACATTTGTAAATTTAACTGAGACTGTTTATGAATTCATTATTGATTATTTTTATTGGGTCTATTTACAGACAGGGCTACTGTAGCTGGTCATAAGTTGTAAAAAAAGAAAAGTGAGGTATGGACATGGATTTATGAGATCTTGATTTGGTATCACCCCCTCTGCCTATGTAGACCGCTTAGGGCTATGTATGTGCTCATGAACATTGAACGTTTCCATTGAAAATCAACATGATCCTGGTTTGATAACACATCAGTTGTACTTGAAATTTGTCCAAAACTAAACACTACCCTTTAAACTAGTTTATGCGTGTCATTAATTTAATAATAAAAAAAAAAACTCACTTAGTCTGTAATGTAAATATAGTTTGGATGAATGAATGACTTGCAACCTAAGAGGGATCCTATATATTCACTGAACAGTGTGAAGATTAAATGCCAACAAGCGTAAGCCTGCAGAGAAAGAGTAAGTGAATGAAGCCGTCACGTGCATGCCCCTATAGTGCAGGTGATCCATGCGACAGGAAAGAACAAACAAGGGAGTGAGTCACCTCTCCGCCTCATCAAGTTTCTTTGTGTGTGTGAGAAACACTATGATTACCTGTATGTGCAGTGTGTGTGTGAGTCTGAGTAATGACCGACCAGGAACTGACCACAGCCAGAAAGGTCAAAAACAATAACACTAACTTATTTTGACTCGATGATGGCCTTATCATAAAAAAAATTGAAATTTTTAAACCCAGCTCTTACCAGATGTGGGGCAGCTATCTTTGGTACATGGGCTTGCAACTCCATTGTTACTTAACAGACCTTTTCTTTCTAAAAATGAAAACAGAAACATTATTTTGTATGTATGTAGGTTTAATAATGACAGCAAAATAAAAACCAATAATAGACTAGCTTTAACTTTTATCTGCTTCACTAAAATGAGCAAAACGTTTATAGTGAGACATTATGTACACGGAGAAAGTCATAGTCTGGGCAGTCAAGTATTACAGAAGAACTCATTTACATATTGTCAAAGGTCTGAGCAGCTGAATGTGATCAGCTGAAAGTAACTCTATACTTCGCCCTGTGTATTCTAAAGGCCTTAGTTTCTTGAGAGGATAGGGGAAAAAGGGCAGGGCATAAGATGAGAGGGACAGGGTGTGTTCAGTTCTCTCGAGCAGGGGTCTGGGGTCAAACACTATAGAAGCTCCTCAGCCTCAGTGGAGTTCACGTTATGCCTGAGCTCACCCTACAGTGAAACGACAGACAGGCGTGAGCCTAGCTGGTTACATAACCCACCACTGCTCTGCTGTGTCTGCAGCGCTCTATTCAGAAAAACACAGGATAGAGCGGCCACCAGGTTATGCAACAGGTGCACATGTGCTAGCAGGATGTCTTTCTGACCGCCGGAGCTCATTAACACGCCCACACTGCCCAGCGTTCTCAAAGCATGACTGGCTCTATGTTTGAATAAGGACTGTTAGCTCTGCTTCAACAATAGAAAGTATACGCTTAAATAGCAAGCATTTACAGATCCCCAAAAACTTGCACAATATAAATCCTGCAAATTTGTCATCATCGCTATAGAAACAGTTGCATTATTCATATTGCAAAAAATGGCTTGCACCACAGTAATTTTATTTTGGTGTTCTATTGGTGCTTTCATGTGAGTATTCGAGTTAGGAAGTCCTTCTTCTGACTTTGATGTGTTCATGTGTTTTCAGCTCGGGAATGTCGGAACAAGATGGACGCTGAGACAAAAATGTGCTCAAGTTTTTAAGTTAATACAGTCAAAGTAGCAATTATTAGCAGTTCAAGAAAAGGAAGTAGCCTACATAAAAAGTTAATGCACAACCTATGTTCCAACCGCTAAATAACAGATGTAAATAAATTAATACCTTTGCATATAGTTTAAATAAGCCTATATTGACAAAAAACATCATTATCAATCATATGATCAAGTCATTAATGTGACAAACTGTTGGTATAAAATATTTTTTAAAGACTGAGTTCTTAAACACTTGCTTTCCTCCGCCATGTTGATGATGCAAATGACGTCAACACGGAATCTCGGGCAAACCCCAAATAACCTGGGTTTCCGAGCTGTTGTTCCGACTTTAGCAGGCGTTCATTTGCATTTTTCAAACTCGGAAAAAGAATTTCCAGAGTTCCCAAGGACCGTATGAATGCACCAGTAGTGACAGACATTCACACTTTTCAAGTCCAAATAAATGTCCAATTAGAACCTTTAATCCAATTGTGCAGTCAAGTGGAAGTTAGAAGCACCGCTGTGCTCAGTGGAGAGTTATAACATAATATTTACCATAAATGCATGTTTTGCCCATATGGTGCAATTCTAAACCCTACATTAAAGTATAAAAGGCAAAGCACTCTTCTAAATCTGTTTTAACTTTTCATTTTTATTTTCTCTACTGTTTAAATTTAATTAATATTATTTTTTATGCCCCCTCATTGAACAATTCCGCACCAACATGCTACATTTAGATGCTTAGCTGCCGCAGTCTTAGATTTATTTTATCTTCTCCACCTTGAAGAAAAGTCCCATATGAATATTTACTAAACCACTGGACTAAAATTAGCTTTGTGCTCATACTGCACCTGTGACAAACACTAACCTCTGGTGTTCATGCACAGTAGGTCACTTTTCTCCATTTTCTGCGCAAAATATCCACTAAGTGTGTGTTTTAGTAGGCGCAAAGCTTTAGTAAATCAGGCTCTTAAAGCGGTAAGCCTGCCACAGTGACCATTTGTGCAACACAAATACAGCTTGAGCAATCTTGTGCTTGCAGTTCCCTGTGCGAGTAAGTCATTAAACATGTTTGATGTGCATGTCTCCAACGTTCTCTGTTTCGATTAGTTCAGTTTTAACACACCACAAGAGACTCTCACAAGAGAACTGATGGCACTCTTAAGAGAATTCGGGCTGTGCAAGGACTGTGATAAAATCTGTACTAAAATAGACCAAAGAAAACCATGTAGTGTGTGGCTCGCTTTAAGCACCTGATGCAGGAAGGCGGTCTACCTCCATGCGGAAGTCATGCTTGAAGAACAGGAAGCCAATGATTGAGAAGAAATAGACCAAAAAGATTGCCAAAATAGCAGTCAGGATAATCGAGCGGCCATTTCTTGTCACGCTCTTGATCACGTTGAGCAGCGTCTCCTCGCGGATCACCAGGTCGAATAACTGTGAAGAGTTTGCAGCTAATTCAATTATTCGGAAAAACATACTTATAAACTAATTATGTGGCCTTAGAACTGCTGAATTTAAAAAACACATTTTCGAGTTCTAGATTACTTACCAAAAAGCTGTAGAAAAACTCGTGCACAAATAGGCCGAGGACACAGATGAGGGCATAGGCCAAATGGTAGACAAAGAGCTTGTCCATTACAACTGCTTGGTAACCGCGAGTGAATGTTCCCTGATTGCCCACAAAACTTACAAGGAACACTAACTTGTTGAAAAGCTAAAAGAGAAAAAACAATAAGCTGCTCATGAAAAAACAATCAATTCTTTATGAAAAGGGGATTTAATGTTTCATACTCACATTGACAGTACCCAATAGTAACAGAGCTGGACCGAGGCCCATAGTATAGATGGCTCTCAGTATAAGGGAGACCAGGAAGAACAAGATGCCCCACGGTTTGGGAACCACAGGAAGTAATGCGGTGAATAGCCCCAACGCCACCCACAGAAGGATATTCCAAGGTGGGGACAAAGTGCCTGCAAAGAAAGAAAAAACATTATGAAACATCGTCATAAATAATTGACTCATCATTTCTAAACCTAAAAGAACATACTGTGAACTTTATAAAAAACACAATGTGAAACGGGCCTTAAGATTTGTCACTTTTACCATTTAAAATTCAGAGGCAATCTTTTCATCTGTAATTACATTGTTTTTAAGTAACTATGACGTAGAATACATATTTAGTCAGACAAGGGGTATTTAAATGAGAGAAATAAGAAATATCAGGGGTTTTTCTGAATTGTCCTTTTTTATCATGTCCCTTTTTAATCTCAAAAACCTAGACAGCACTTTGATGTTATACATAAGTCATCCTTGTAACACAGCAGAAATACCATAAAAAAATTGTGTTCCTCATTATTCCAGATCATTTGTATTATTTAGTTATAGGTTAGTCCGTGCTCTACCTTTGACTTCCATTCCACACAGAAAAAGAGTGAACATTTAAAATTCTCACCCTCATCGTCATCATCACCAAACGGGTAGAAAACAGCCACAACGACGTTGAGCAGAAAGGCCAGGTAGAAGGAGATGCTCCCCCAGAGAGAAATGTGGCGTGAGAACCAGAACAGAGCCTTATTTTCTGAGGACGTAACAACATAATGTAAGCACAGAGACACAAACTCAGAACGCAGACACACAGAAAACACTGAATGCCCTTCGATTTATTCAGGAAATAAGAAAAACCAGACACTCTGGATGATAATCATGATTTACCATCCTGCAGCTTGCTGGCACCATCATTATTTTCCCAGCACTGGAGTCAAAAAGTAAAGACTTACTGCGAATCTTTTTCTGCCACTTCATCTCATTGTAGAGGTTGTCAAACTGCTGGAAGAAGTCGTTAACCTTGCTGCCCTGGTCATCTCTCTCGGTGGTGGTGAACACGCGCACTTTGGACTCCTCAGTGAGATACTCGCAGATATTAGGCACTGGGAACACAATCTGTTCCATGGTGCGGTCGTGACGCACAATCTGGAGAATAAATATTCAGTAAAACCTTTTAACATCGCTGTAGCTTGTAGTTTTTTTGAAGTAATAAAGGTCAAATTAAATGGTATGATCATATTACAGAATAATTGGAGTAAGATACAAAGTGGCTTACCTCTATCTGTGCTGTGTGATTGGCATAGTGATAAAGGGCGTCATCCTTCTCATAGTCAAGGTCAGCTGTTAACCCAGACCCCAATACGAACCCTGGTCTCAGGCTCTGCTGGAGGATCTTATTGTGCCTGGCCAACTAGCATAAAAAAACACCTAATTATTTGGCTTTATAGTCCACCTGGGGCCAAAATAGGTACATGTTCACAAAATTACATAATCTCTTAGTTGACAAACAAAAACAACCAGAGAGAATTAAAAATGCACTCATAATTTACCACAAACTGTATTAAAAAGCTATGCTAATAAACAGTATGACAAGGTGCAGTCAGACCCCCTTTATTTTTTTTAGAAAATTATTTTTGTGTAATACATTACAAAACACCTCATGATTACTAGTACCATCATATTGTATTTATTCTAATGTCAAATGTTATTTTACCTGGTGGGCAAGGATGTAAATGTTGTGTCCCACATCCTTGGGTTTGAGCTTATCTCCAACAATGTCCTCCTCCTCCTCGTCCTCCAGCCCTTGTGTATAGGCCTCTTTCATGACGTCCACCTGTAGCGGAGAAATCATTAGATCTGTTCAGTCCCCCTTTGAACACATGTACAAACAATGTGATATTGACTACCCCCATGGAAGTGACAAATTCTTTTGAATAAAATCACAAATATATAAGACTCTGTACTACCTCTTCCGGTTTCCCTGACATTTCTAATATTGCAACAATATTGTAGCACTTTAAAATATATGGCAGTCCATGGATTTTGCAATTGTTGATT